>QRFJ01001120.1:251220-315905 GCA_006176705.1 Cocos nucifera | reverse complement strand
TTTAATCATCGATTCATAGTCTGATTGAAAACCTTAATGAGAAACTCTTTCTATTATTTCACTCGTTTTGCCATGACCTATGGGCTGTGGACTTAGATTTTCAATGCATCATTCATAAGGCGCCCTCCCCCCTATCCACAAGGATAGATAGACTTTCCATCTTGTGTGCAATCCAAATCCTACAATTGAACAGCTATAGCCAACACTACACTTCAGGATCCGAACGGCTAGAGGGCACGATGTCATGGCTGCTATCAAACTATAACACCTCTCAAGGCTGTGAATTGCCAATGCTAGCTCAGTCAAAGAACTCAGACACACCACCTGTCACTTTCGAGTCAGTGTCATCACACGAAAAGGCTATGACTTCTCTTATGACTACATCGAGGTGGTCACGCTCCAGTGCCCTCATTCCTCTAATTGCAGTATCACCTGATACTCTCGCTCGGTGCTATGTTCTATCACCGTAGACTCAAGATCATCTACTATAAAAAAGTAATTGTACTACTCAACCTTTCGGATCAATCCCTATCCTCATGATGATCCTGACGGCAGGCAGCATTTTTATGAGTTAATAATAAAATTCATTGTCTATAAATTTTTAATCTCTTTGAAAAATAAGAATTATCATATCCATTAACTCAAGGGCATGTATCACAAGACACTAAAATACACAATATGTGATAGAAAATTAATCCATTTTATTAGTTTATAGTCATAACATTATAATTTTACTGCCTAGAAGTGATTACAAAGTGCAACCAATTTTTGGGCTTTTGGGGACACATATCACCTCTAACAAAACTCTCAGTTGATCTAAAGCCAATTCGGCTATAATTCTAAGTCCCATCTTCTTAAGGTGGGCCTTCGATCTTCTACTGGCCAAGGGCTTTGTAAGTGGGTCCACCGCAATATCTGCGGAGTCGACTCTCTTTGACCTTGAGGTAAACCCTTCTCGAGGATCATGGATGAGGGGATCAGCCGCTCGCATGTGCTTAGATTTTTGTGAGATCTCGAACTCCTTTTAGAAGGGCTATGGTGCCATTGTTGGCAGTACAGAGGAATGGCATTTGATGGCAACCTCACTCCGATTCTATGGCAAACTTTTTATGCTACCAGAATGCTTTCTTTGCAGCCTCAAATTATGCGATGTATTCTGCTTCAATGGTGGAATCTGCTATCACCTATTACTTTGGAACTTTTTAACTGACAGCTCAATCTTACATGCACACAAATAGCTCCTGGATGTCGACTTTTCGATCATCTACATCGGACATAAAATCCGAGTCTGTATTACCCCCTGGACTTGGAGGTTCTCATTTACAAAATTCAACAACATATCCTTAGTCTTCTCAGGTACTTAAGGATACATTTCCACAGAGTTCCCAGTTATTCTTCATCTGGATTTCGACTGATTATCTGCCTCATAACACCACAGCATAGGCTTATATTAGGTCGTATATATAAACATGGCATAAATTGAGGCTCCCTATTGCTGAGCATAAGGGATCTTGCTCATGCATTCTATTTCTCAAGTGTGTACGGGCACATCTACTTGGAAAGATGAATGCCATGTCTGAATGCGATACTAAATCCTCTTAGAGTTTTCATGCTAAACCTTTTTAGCACTTCTTCTATGTACATTATTCTATGAAAGTCCTAGCATTCCTATTTGGGTCTATCTCTAAGACCTTAATTCTTAGAATAAAGGAGCTTTCTCTTAGGTCTTTCATGGAGGAATTCTTTAGATAAATCAACATTTTAACTTATTGGTCAACATTGGGAATATCATTCCCAATAAGAGAGGATGTCATCCACGGTACATTACGAGAAGACAACAGTGCTCCATGACCTTTTTAAAGATACATGCCTCCTCCACATTTTGATTGAAACCAAATAGTTTGATCACATCGTTAAAATGAGTGTTCCAGCTTCGAGATGTTGCGTTAAGTCCATATATGCGACCTTTGCGTTTTGCATTACCTTGTGATCTTCATCATCGGATGTGAAATTTTAGTGCTGTTCCATATAGATATCTTCCTTCAAGATATCCATTTAAGAATGCTATTTTACATCTATTTCCATATTTCATAATTGAAATAGACTGCAATAGCAAGCAATGTGCGAATGGATTTTAAGCATTAGGCTACTGGCGAAAAAGGTATCCTGATAGTCAATGCCTTCGCAATGACTTATAGCCTTTTGCCACTAATCTAGCCTTAGAACTGATCTCCCTATCATTTTCATCTACACCAATCTTTCTCTTTATGATCCATTTACATCCAATACGTTACTATACCTTTTGGTTGGACTCTACCAAGTGGTCCCAAACTATGGTTGGAAGCTGCAGTCGAGTCAATTTATGACTTCATTTGTTTCTAACCATTCTCAGAGTCGATATCTGATATCGCCTTTGTTATAGGTTTTAGGATCACCAATGAACCCTATTTTTTCTACGAGAAACATTTCCTCTACACCTCTTGAAATAGTACCCTAAGTACACTCTCAGGGGGATGCAAATCCTCTCTGAATCTACGAGGTGGAGGAGGTAGGTGAAATGGATTGGCTTAAATTCTTAATTTAGTTGTCCACTAGTCCTTAGCTCGTTGCTCTTATGAGACTTCTTGATCGAGCTTTAATTTGCCTTTCTTAATGCCACCATCTTGAATAAAAACTATTTTTTCAAGAAAAATAGCATGTCGACCACAATCACATTGTGATTCTTTTGGAATGTAAAAATAATATCCTAATGGACTCTTTAGGCTATCCTAATAAATTCAAAGCTCTGCAAGGACGTTTTTAAAGTCTAACTTGTCGCTTTGTTCTGTCTTTGGACATAAGCCGGACAACTCCAATTCTAAGATGACTCAAACTTGCGTTTCTTACCATGTCATATTTATCTCATACGATTTGTGGTAGGACACTTTTAGAAAGGAATTTCCTTATTCAGTAAGGTATATTATAGGTTAACAAATAGTATCCCCAAAGAAGAATCAAGAAGGTCGTGAAGCTCATTCATGGATCGGGCCATATCTAATAGGATCGATTTCCTTCAATTTTTAAAATCCTGTTGAGTTGAGGTGTTCTAAGGGAGTCCATGAGAGGACTATGCCATTTTTTCTTGAGATTAGTTCCAAAAAATTTCAACTAAGGTATTCACCTTCTCAATTTGATCAAAGAACCTTATTGGGTTTTTTCTTAATTTGCTTTTCTACTTCATGTCTAAAATTCTCAAACTTTCAAAAGCTTCAGGATTTGTCTTTCATAAAGATACACAATACCATACCTAGATAAATCATTGATAAATGTTTATGAAGTAGACTTAGGTTGCTCTAGCCGCACGATTCAAATGGACCGCCACACATCAGTTACTGTCGTAAGTGGTGCGGGGGAGAAGAACAAGATCATGGCCCATTCCCCATGTCCTACAAAATGAAGCTTAGTCATTTCTCCATGAAGATAGGATTCCAAATTGGACTAATGACTACCGAAGTCGATGTGACTCAATAAGCCCGATTTTTCTCCAATTGTTAATCCTAATCTCTGCTAATATGACCTAGTCTTAGGTGCCATAGATATCTATCATTGTAGACTATCCTAGCCTCATTTATTGATTTTTATGGCAATTCATATTATTTGCTCAAAAATTAAAAATAGATACATCAACATGTATTGATAAAGACGCATTAATAAGGAAACCACTTGCCAATTTTATCTCTTTCATAAAGAATTCAATGGTTCCTTAAAGAAAACTAATTACATAGCCTTCTAATGCGAAGGCAAGAACAAGAAAAAAAAAAAAAAAAAAAAAAAAACAAAAAAAAAAAAAAAAAAAAAAAAAAAAAAAAAAAAAAAAAAAAAAGAAAAAAATCAATTTCTACTTGCTGCAGACATTATAATAACAGTTGCTTAATACTAAGTTTAAAATCGATGTTAGCTCGAAGAGGGTATGGTTTCATGGCCACGACAGTATATCTCTTGCTCCATTGTCTGATTGACGAATCATTCTACCATCCTCAGCCTCCTGGTATCCTTCAAGACTCTGCATTGAAAGTGCACAAGTGAGCACTTGAAACCAGAGTAAAGCAACCAACTAGGATGTAGAAGAAATCGTAAGTTAGACTCATAGTACGAGCATGAACTTCAGGAAGGACCTACCTCGTTTTTCTTTTAGGGTGGTCAGGTAAAGAGAACAGTTCTGCTTTTAAGTGGCCGTCATTGTTGCCAATAGAAATAACTTTTATTTATCAGTGGCCTTCTTCTCAGCTTTATCTTTTCTTCTTTTTCCTCCTTCCACGCTTCTACTTTTCACAGACTTTTCTTCTTCCAAAGACTTCTTCTTGGAAGAGTCCATTCATAGAAGCACTGAACCTTTAGAACCTTTCACCTGGAAAGCTCAGTGGTAATCAGCAGTTCATAAGTTCATCCAAGAAATTTTGAAGTTTTAAATGCATATCGGTAGTTCATGATGAACTACCCATATGCCATCGTCAAGGATTGCAGAATTATATCATTCTGCAGATCTAAGTCCAACCTCACTCCGAGCTTCTCAAGCTTCTTTTCAAGTCCTTGATCATTCATCAGACCAATGATCTTAGACTGACTATCCATCACACATCTTTAGTCTTGAAATAGTCGTTTGTGACTTCGATACTTGGCTGCGTGACTCTGTTCACCAAACATCTTTCTATAGATTGAGCCAACATTTGGTGAACGTCCTGATAATCTTCATGTTGGCACTGAAGTTCATCAGACACTCAAGCCAAAACATGTAGTATCTGGCCTTGTTATCTTCGTCTGTCCACTGTAATCAGAGACACTCTCTTACTCAGCAGATGGCTGAGCCTGGTAAAAATGGCGAGGGTCCTGACTCCAATACAGTGAAGTTAATTCTCAAAATTCTAAAATGATTTGAAGTTTGGAGCAAATCCTTGTAATTTGGTCCGGTCAGTCTTTGGGTTGTCCAAGATTCATGCTAGTGGGTTGGATGCAAGACATTTTTCTATAGAGAGTCAAAATTCTGTTAATTTATAATTAAGGCTTAACCAATTTGTTTAAAGATTTATTTTTAAATAAATTTAGCCCCTATTTTCTATGTGATTCCGCTACACTCCCTTTCTATAGAGATACAAAAATCTCCATCGATTATTGATTTCTAGTGGATGGTTGTGGTCCCCAACTGACTTCATCACCTCATCTAATAGTTTTATTGATTGATGGGTTAGTCAATTGAGTGAACAACTCTCTTGTTCAAGTGATTCTCTAATCATAGATGCAACCCAAATTGATCCTCATAATTCATGAATTTCACCGTGTCCGGAATATGATCCACTCCTTAGTTAATCAGATCCATCATTTATACTAGATTGGATTCCTAATTTGGGATTCTCTCATATCCGAAATATTTGAGTCCAATCATTCTCTAGCCTGTAGATCCATGCCTAATAGACATGGTTGCATGTTCTCAGTGCACTAGCCACTGTAACCAGTCGAGAATAATACAACCTCAAAAAAGGCCGCCATCTACAATGGTGGAAGACCTTAACTTAATCGTTTTCTTAGCGAGATTTGATTTAGGTCTCATTAAACTAAGACTTGACATGTCATAACCATTATGACTAAACCTATGGGCATGGGTTAGCTCAGATTATTAACCCACTCAGATCATTAACCTGAGTCCAAAAACATGGCCTGTAAGTGAGACCGGTCGGCAAGGGATATGCCATTTGAACTCGACAAGAACGCATTCGAGTCGAGTAACTCCCAATTAAAAATCAGTCGGTCGTATCTGCCAAACTTACCTTAGACACCAAATTGTTGAGCCAGAATTAATCAGGTTAGCCTACAATCCAGACTCTAACCACTGAGCCTAATTAGGTCTTAGCTTGATCGATCACTCATGTGACTCGATCTTGATCCAGACTTAATCCTATTAGGCCAGTCAATTTATGCACTGTTGATTCCATCTAACCAACTCTTGATTCGGTTTGATCAACTGCTTAGACCTAATTGAGGTACCCAAGCCTGAATCCAATATTATGAATACATCTTAAATATGAAATTCTCAATTTTAGACCCAATATGTTTCATAATCTTAATTCTTAATTAAGTTTAGGGTTCATAAACAAAACATGTAAATAAGATCCTAGTGTTTTAGGATCTAGGATTTTGCAGAAAGTAAGTTTTTCAATTTCTGATTAGGGACGAATGCGCAGCACCCCTACGCATCATAAGAACATCCCATCGAATGGAAGGAGAGGATCTTTAAACCTTACTTTGTTCTTATGACCGGACGGCTAAGGGGAACGCCTTAATTAGAAATACAACTAATCTACAAAACTAATTAAATCTAAGCATATATCTCATATAAAAATTTGATCTAATTAAAATATGTTTATGCATACATCATATCATGCATATTTTTCAGATCTAAATTATCTCATAATTATCTAAAAAATTAAATTTAATTTGATCACATCAAATAAAATTTAATCTAGATCTTTTTGTAGAACTATTCTACAGCTACTCTAAACATGCAACTATCATATCTCATATGAACAAATTAAATTTAATTTAATTTTTATTTTTAGATCTGATTATAATATTTATAAGATCATAAAATAGTAAAAAAAAGATCTTAAAATTATATTTAATCAAATAAAAATTATGATTATACTAGACTACACATAGAATAATTCTATTCCTAGTCTAGTTATGTATCTCATACATTTTAGATCTAGATTAATTAATTTTAATTTTTTAATTTTCTAATTTTAGATATAATCATATCTCATGTGATATCTAAAATCATTAATTTATTAGATTAAATTAGATCTAAATAAATTTTATGCAACCTGGCTCTGATATCGGTTGAAGGGAAAAATCAGATTATTTTGGATCAGGTTCATTCAAATCTGATTGAATCAAGAGATATATTTCAAAAATTTTTTCTTAGATCCAGATCAGATCTGACATTTTTTTAAATCTAATTTTATAATTTGATAAATAAGAAAATTAAATTAAATTAAATTTAAATTAATGTTACCTTATTTTTGGGTAATCTGATTATCCGTTGATGATCCTGCTGATTGCCTGAGGTTCTGGATCTAGCCATGCAAGCGCCTAACCTCTACCGATATCCACTCGGACTAGATCTGGAGATCTTCTTCTTCTCTTTTTTTCCTCCAAAAATTAGATCTGAATCTAATTTGGAGGATCTTCGAAACTTGTTTCGATGATCTACTGTTGTCCCTTGTAGCAGGGCTGCCTTCTTGCTTTCTCGTCGCCTTTTGATTGCCTGAATCGCACCAAACTCATACCCAACTTCCCCTGAGTGTGGAGAGGAGAGAGAGGATTAGAATATGGTGATGGCATGGAGGAGGGAGAGGGGCAGCCTTGGGGTATGGCTAGGAAAAGGCTCTCTTTTGGTTGGGCGCAGATAAGGTTTATTTATAAACCCTACTGCGCCATGCAGTGCTGCATCACCCCGGCCAATTGCGTTGCTTCATGCAATTAAATCTGATTAGTGGGATGACATCACCTGATCTAATCAGATGAGAGCCCCATAGATTCATCCTTAGATGGCATCTTAGACTGGTCAAAGTCTATAGGTAAGGGTCACCTAGTTTGAATCCAAGAAGCAACCTAGAGTCCCATCCGTATGGGACTCCAGGCATCCCTATCCATGGGCGGACATCATCCTAGGCATGCACCCCCTCCTTTCCAAATTCAGTGAGGAGATAAGCCCCTATCTACTCTCCAATAAGTGCATGACACATAGGCAGATGTCCAAGGGTCAAAGGTCAACGTTTGACCAAAGTCAAAGGACAAGAATTAGCAGGTGACGAAAAATGACAGGTCTTGTTTCAAATTTATCTCATAAATTAAGACAATCCTTTTCTAACCTGGACAAGCTTCAGTCAGATCAGGTAAAGGTACCTAAGGGAGCATAAATACATTTAGCTCAGTCAAGGCAACTTCAAATGATAATAGAAGAAGAATGTTAGGCTCAATCGTGTGCTAGCACGATTTTCTTGAACCTAATTGAATCTAATTCAAATCAATTAAACTGGGTTAGTCCAATTGATGATATCTAGATCTAAATCTTTGTTTGTGTGACTCGGTTAGGTTCAGTTCTGTATGGTAATGGGATATATCGTGATCTCCATCATTGACATCATCAAAACTTCTTTCGTTGCATCAGAACTTTTCTAATTCAGATAACTAGAGCTCCCAAAATCCACTAGTGACACCTAGCAGTATATGGTGGCAACCCATCAAAACTAAAAATGAACCTCTTGGTGCAGCTACTTGTGGGATTAAGTTCTTCTATCTTGAGCCCTGATCAAATTAGGGTTAAGGTGAACTCGTCAAACCCTAATTTCTATCATATAATTTAATCATTCGATTCAAGTCCCATGTGAAAACCTTAATAGAAACTCTTTCTATTATTTCACTCTTTGCCATGGCTATGGGCTTATGGACTTGATTCTCATGATCATCATAAGGCTGCTCCTCATCCATCGAGGTAGATAGATTCCATCTTGGTGCAATCCAATTCCTACAATGAACATGCTATAGCCAACACACACCTCAGGGTTCCGAATGGCTAGAGAAGACCGAGTCATGGTGCAATCAAACTATAACACCCTCAAGGTGAATTGCCAATGCACCTTAGGTCAAAGAACCAGACACACCACTGTAGCTTCGAGTCAGTCATCGACAAAAAGGTATACTTCCTTATGACTACTCGAGGTGGTCACGCTCAGTGCCCTCATTCTCTAATGAGTATCTGTACTCTCGCTCTGGTGTTTTTATACCATAGACTCAAGACTCATCTACTATAAAAAAGTAATTGTACACTAACCTTCTGGATCAATCACCATCCTCATGATGATCCTACGGTCAGGAGCATTTTATGAGTTAATAATAAAAATTCTTATTTTAAATTTTTAATTTTTGAAAATAAGAATTATCATTATCATTAACTCAAGGGATGTATCACAGACACTAAATACACATATGTGATAGAAAATAATCATTTTATTATTTATAGTCAAAATTATAATTTTACTCCTAGAAGTGTATTACAAGTGTCAGCCAATTCTAGCTTCTAGGGCACACATATATCTAACAGTACTCTGCTTCACAAATAGAGTCAGCCACTGTATGCTGCTTGAAACTTTTTCAGCAGATGGCTCCACCATTTAGAGTAAAGATATATCCCAACACACTTTTACTGTCATCATGGTCAGATTGAAAGCTGGAGTTTGTAAACCCCACTAGCTTCAGATCTGACTCACCATAAATCAATCATTGGTCCTTAGTATTTCTCAAATACTTAAGGATGGTTTTAACTACCTTCCAATGATTTTCTTCATGATCAGATTGGTATCTACTCACTACTCCTAGTGAGTATGTCACGTCTGATCTCGTACATGTCATTGCATACATAATAGACCCCACTATCGAAGTATATGAAATTCTACTCATACGCTCTCTCTCTTCGAAAGTTGTCAGACAATCCTTCTTAGAGAGAGAAATTCCTTGGCCTATCAAAAGATAGTCCTTTTTGGAATTCTCCATGCTGAACCTCTTCAGCATAGTTTCTATGTACATGGATTGGGATATACCAAGCATCCTTTTAGATCTATCCCTATAGATCTTCATCCATAGGATGTAGGATGCTTCACCTAAGTTCTTCATGCAGAACTGTGATGACAACCATACTTTTATTCCTTGTAATGTGGGATGTCATTTCTGATTAAGAGAATGTTATCCACGTACAAAATAAGGAATACCACTGCTGGACCATTTGCCCATTTGTAAATACAGGGTTCTTCTCTGTTCTTAACGAAGCCATACGTTTTGATCACTTTATCAAAATGCATGTTCCAACTCCAAGATGCCTACTTCAATCCATAAATGGATCTCTAAAACTTGCACACCTTGGACTCAACTGTAGATGTGAACCCTTTAGGTTGTATCAATACACCTCTTCGGTCAGCTCTCCATTTAGGAAAGTTATCTTCACATCCATCTACCAGATCTCATAGTCCAGATGAGCAGTAATGGCCAACATGATCCGAATGAACTTGAGCATTGCCATAGGAGAGAACGTCTCATCATAGTCAATACCATAACGTTGACTATACCCCTTGGCAACTAGATGGGCTTTATAGGTCTCCACCTTTCTGTCTGCATTCCTCTTCCTTTTGAAGGCCCATTTACACCCAATGGATTTAATCCCTTTAGGTGGGTCAACTAATGTCCATACATTATTGACCTTCATGAAATCCATTTTGGATCTCATGGCTTCTAGCCATTTCTCAAAGTTGGGTCTCTATATCGCATCCATATAAGTGATCGCATCCATATAAGTGATCAGATCCTCATCAATCTTTTCGAGTTTGATGGGATCATCATCATGGACTAAGAATCCATAGTATCTATCCGGATGGTGCGATACTCTATCGGATTGCCTTAATGGTGCGGGTTTACTAAGCTTTGGATCTGATCTAATCAAATCCGACTTAGGTTCAACATTCTATGTCAGACTTTCTACTTGTTGAACTTCATCAAGTTCAACCATAAAGGCAATAGTTCCTTCACCAAGGAACACCTTTTTCAAAAAGGTTGTCCTAAGGCTGACATATACCTTTTGTTCATTAGCATAGTAGAAATAGTATTCTTTGATCTCTTTTGGGTACCCTATGAATCTATACTTGTCAGACCTAGGTTCAAGTTTGTCTGTAACTAATCGTTTGACATAAGTCGGGCACCCCCAAACCCTAAGATGTGAAAGTGCTGGCTTACGCCCTGTCCATATCACATATGAAGTTTTAACTATAGACTGACTTGAAATTCTATTTAATAGATAACAAGCAGATTCGAGTGCATATCCCCAGAAGGATATCGATAAGCTGGCAAATCCTATCATAGATCGGATCATGTCTAATAAAGTTCGATTCCTCCTTTTAGATACACCATTATGCTGTGGTGTTCTAGGAGGAGTCCATTGAGAGAGAATTCCATTCTCTTGTAGATATGTGAGAAACTCACCAAAACGGTATTCTCCTCCTCGGTCAGATTGAAGAGTTTTAATACTCTTCCCAGTTTATTTTCTACTTCACTTTGGAATCGTTTGAACATTTTAAAAGAATTAGACTTATGTTTCATCAGATAGACATATCCATATCTGGATAGATCATCTGTGAAAGTGATGAAGTAGACATATCCACCTTTGGCACTCGTGCTCATTGATCAACATACATTAGTATGTACTAGACCTAAGAGCTTATTGGCTCTCTTACCTTTTTCAATAAAAGGCGACTTGGTCATTTTACCAAGAAGACAGGACTTAGGTTGGAAGTGATTCAAAATCATTAACTTCGAGAATTCCCTCTTGAGTCAACATGTTTATCCTGTTCTTATTTATATGACCTAGCCTATAGCGCCATAAGTAGATATCTAATACACTATCTAATCTAGGGTGCTTGCTAGTAGAATAGACTACACTAATAGGTTGTAATAACATATATACACCATTGTTCAATTATCTATAGAAAGTAGTAACACCATTCATAATGACTTTACAAACTCGTTTCTTTATTGAAATTTCATAATTATTCATGACCAAATGGCCTACAGAAATGATATTTAAAAAGAAACCAGGCTAGAAATGACAATCACTAAGAACAATGGTATGAAATTTAAATACAAGTTTCAAAATTTCTAAAGCTAGAATTGGAACTGATCTTCCATCTCCAACATTTAGGAATCTCTTGCCTTGCTCAAATCTTCTACTAATCTGTAACCCCTGCAATGAATTGCAAATATGGTAAGGGCTATCGATTTTCCAATACCCAGTCAATAATATCATAAATAGAAAAATTGCAAGGAGTTATCATATAAATACCTTACCTAGTAACAGCTTGCTTCTTTCTCTGCCTGTTCGGATCGAGGGAGGCAATGTACTGAGGATAGTTCCTCTTTCAGTGCCCCCACTTCTTGCAAAAGAAGCATTCAGCTTGACTCTTATCGGGCTTGATCTTCCTGGTCTGGCCCTGCACTGATGTCGCAATCTGAACTTGCACCTTCTTTGTTTTCTTCTTTTTTTTCTTTCCTTTCCTAAAGGGTCGAGAACCAAAAGACAAACCTCCCACTAAGTTCACCGACTCTTTATGGAGCTGGCAATCCTTCTCAAAGTACTGAAGTAACTCTAGTAAGCCATGGTAGTTTACTTCAGGCTTTATCATTCTATAATGAGTAAGGAAAGGGAGATAGGACTTTGGCAGCGAGTTCAGTATTGCATCTTTCTGAAGTTATTAATGCAAGAAAAAGCCGAGTTTGCTCAAGTGCTCTATCAGCTCAATCATATACAATATATGATCAATGATAAAGGCTCCATCCTGCATTCTGGCGTTGAAGATGGTGCAACTAGTCTTGTGCCTCTCAACGTCATCGGGTGTGCCAAAAGAATCCTCCAACATTTGAAGCATTTCATTTGGTTGAGCTATCTCAAATCTGTAACTGAACTCGTCACTCATCGCAGCCAGCATAATGCAGCACACCATGGTTCGGTTACTGAGCCACTTTTGATAAGTGTCTCTGACTGTTCTATATGCATTGGCAACTGGCTCCTCAGGTGCAAGATCCATCAGCACATATAGGACCCGCTCATGCTTCAGGATAATCTTCAACTTTCAGTACCAGCTACCAAAGTTGGATCCCACCAACTTATCATTGTCCAACAATGATCGAAGCGATAGGGAGGTGGCCATGTCTATATAAAGGAAAACCAAAATCTAATTAGTAATTAATTCATTAAATCTAAAGATTTAGACTTTAATCAAAAGGTTTTTCCTACTATTTTATTCGAATTGGTAGCTTCTACCTCCAATTTGAGGAATTATCCTAATTTCTTAGTAAGTACTAGAATCAATATAGACTGTACACGAGCCCAACTTTGGTTGGCCCACCCATGTACATCTAAGGATATATTCATAATCAATTATTTCTCCAAATAATTTTCAGTAATTAAATTTTGCCCCAGGCCCTAATCAGTTGGCTTTGGCCTTCTCAAAAAAGGGTCCAGTTAGGTCCAACCATTAACATGACCATACTTGGTCCATCCAACGAAAGAATAATCAGGCCCAACTTTGGTTGGCCCATCTGACCACCATTTAAAAAGATGTATCCAAGAGATCATATAGTGAATGATAATTCTATCAATCGATAAGCACCAGGCCTTTAGGCCTCCAATGATTATCCAACTGATGGACCCATTATCATCCACTTTAATGGGAGGCTATAATCTAGTTATCATATAAGTATTTTATTTTAAGAATCTAATAATTTTAGAGGATTTAATTTATAGAAGAGAGTAGATCAAATTAACCAGCTTGTCATGATCCTCCTACTAACTTCACCAAGTCAGCTTAAGGAAGACCATTAATAGGCTAGTCTAGGAGTGCCTAAATTAGTCAAACTGATTTACCTAGTTGACATGGGTCAACTCCAATAGTTAAGTGATCTGATCAAAATATAATCTCACTAAGAGGCTAGGTAAGTTCGAACAGTGGAAGGGTCTGTCAGGCTTGCCTTAGACGCCATCAGAAATGGCTAGGTAAGCATGCTGCCAATTAAAAACCATTGGTCTGATTTATCTTAGACACCAACTGGTTTAATTAGTTCTAATTAGATCAACCTAATAGTTCATACTAGACTGCATAGCTAAGAATCAAGTCCATCTTGGATCTTGTTAAAGATAAGAATTTGACCAACTACAACTATTGCAATTGATATAGAGAATCCTTGATCTAATCTAAGACAACAATTGATTAGATTTAGTCAATTCTCGAATTAAATCCATTCTTTAATCTAACCCTAGGTCCAACCTAATTAGTGGACCTAATCCCCACTAACCCATTAATCCAATGTGTTATGATTCATGTCATAGGATCTTCAATTTACAATCCTAGAACCTAATCAAACAACTTCTTAATTCTTAATTAAGTTTTGGGCTGAGGATTAGGGTTTGGCTTTTTGAAAATAGTTTTTATATTTATAAAATATTTTTATAATATGGTTCTATCAACCAAGTTGCATGTTTGATTCATAATCAATATGCAAGTAACATAAACATGAATCTACTTTAGATATAATCTAAAGAGGTTCATGTAATTGAAATAGTTTCAATAATAATCAATCATAAATCTTTCTAGATCAAATCTAACATATTTATAAAGATTAAAATTAGATTAAAATATTTTTAATTAGATCATAAAATTTTTTAGATCTAATTTAAAATTTTATGATCAATATTTTAGATCAGCACGTACTAGGACAATCTATTCATTGTAAGAGATAAACTTTACAACAGAACAACCTTATGGCAGTCCATGCAATCTAAAATATTTTATTTTTAGATCTAAAAATATTTTAAATCTATTAAATTATAAATAAAATTAGATCAAATCTAATAAATTAATGATTAGAGTTAGATTATCACGAATTAAGATAACCTTTTTACTGTAAGGGGTAAACCTTACAGCAGGATAACCTTATGGCAATTCATGAGATCTAAATTTTTTTTTAATTTTAGATTTAATAATTAGATTATAAATTAGATCTAATCTAAAAAATAATCTAAACATGTATAAAAATCATGTAATAACAACCTAGGCTCAGATACCAATTGAAGGAACCAGATCTAGGGTTTCACGGATAGATCTTGAAACTTTTTCAAGATCATGCTGCAGAAGACTTAAATAAATTAAATATTTATTTAAATAAATATATAAATATCTAGATTTAAGATCTATTACATGATCAAATAATGATATTAAATCAAAAATTAAAATCAAATAAGAAAGTAAAGGGTTGATTAAATCAACCTAGATCTATACTACATCAAATGCAAGTATGAAGTTTATAGATCATATCTATTACCTAAGCAAGTTAGATGTTCTAACTTACTAATCCAGGCTTGAGGATGATGTCATGAGTCATACAAATGCCTCCAATCTCTAAAACTCATCCACACGAGCCTACGATCTCTGATCTCAAGTTCGATGTAGGAAATCAGCATAGCATGCTAGTACTGTGCTGATCCTTCTTCGATGGTTGATCCGATGCTCTCTTATTCAAAATTTAGACTCTCCAAAATATGAAAAGGAAGATGAGAGTTTACTGATCTGAGTCTCTCTTAGAAAAGCTTAAAAAAAAGGAAAGAGAGATTGAAAATAAAACAGCCCTAGAAGAAGATCCTCTTCTTCATCTCTTTTCTCTCACCTAGACACCTAGTTTGGTACCTATGGAACCCCCATGCCCAAAGACCCTCTTCCTCTAATTTTTGCACACCCCAAACATCTCCCAAAGCTCTATATTCTATAAAAAAATCAAAATAAAATTCATCCAATAAATAGAGAAAAAGAAGAGTCCAAGTTAGATTAAAATTCTAGACTAGGAATATCTAAACATGAGAAGTTGGGCGCCTCCTCCACAATTATTGGCGTGGACCAGCAAGGGAGGGCACACAAAAAAAAAGGTTATTTTTATAGAATAAGAGAAGAATTAATTAAAAGAGGTGGTGGCACTCAAGGGAAGGTGTTTTGGTGAATAAGGATTCAATCTCATAGAATCCTAAGCAAAACAAACTCCTCTTTTGACTTGGTCTTCCAACAAATTACATTATGAGAAAAGGAGAAGAGAAAGAGGGCATGAGAAGCCATGAGAGTGGAGAATTTTTATATAAGAAACAAAACAAAAAGGGCATGGGGCATGAGGATTAAGTGGTGCAAGTGATAGGGAGTCCTAGTCACACTAGGACTCCTATTTTGACTTGGTCAAACAAGATCTTTTAACCAAATAAAATTAAGATTAAACTAACCCAATTAAATAAGACCCTAATCAATTTAAGAACTTAATTAAATCAGATTTAATTTTAATTTATTTTCTAATCAAATTAGAAAATTGGGTTAATCTGAATCCTAGTTAGACTAGTACTAGTTCTTCCTTATACTTGGCTTATTCAATAAACCAATTGGACTTGATCCAATCAAGTCCAAATTAAATCTAATTAAATTATATTTAATTAAACTTAATTTCAGCCTATTGACTTAATCAAATTAAGTTAATTAATTATTTAATTGCTAATCGATCCTCCTGGAACACTTGCACTAGGTTAAACACCAATCATATTGATTGTTTAATCCTAGAATGATTCTTAATCATTGATCAACCATCCGATCAGATCATAAGCTTTAATGTGTGTGACCTCATAGGTCAGAACCTAAGTCAGTAGCATAGGAATAAATTTTTGTACCAATCGAAGTGACCATCTAGTAATGATATCCGATGGTCAGATAAGTCGAAGGTGTAGAACACCATCCTTAGAACCCATGCAGATATAGTTTCTATATAATTCATCCTTTTGACCACAATGCTCGTAGGACACCTCAAAGTTCAACTATCAACTTTGATTAGATTGTCCACATTGTATTTCAAAATATCAAATCCATCTGATAGATTATCCTGGCCAAGGTTTTGCTATATTGAAATACAGTGATACATTCTTCTCTAACTCTTGGAGTGGTCAATTCCATCTTGATCATACTCTGACTTCACAAGTACTTGACTGTGCCTAGAAGCCTTCCATTGTTGAATTAAAAATTCAATAGTCTGGTACCAAAGTATAGTGAGTTGCTTGCAAGTCACTGAGGTGATCTCAGGTCTAAGGGATACTTATACCTATATCCCATCAGAGACATTCTCAACAGCAGAATGCTCTAAAGTTGGTCACATTCCATGATGATGTACCCATATATCTCACCTGTATGTCATACCAGTGTCTCCATACTTCTTGGTTAAGAAGACAACCAACCTATATGGCATATAGCGATCTATGCTCGATAGACGTTGTTGTCCTAATTAACAGCCAATCATTTGGTCGTGAATCCATTTAAGGACTAATTAATAAATCCTATTCTTATCAAAACTAAACAGTCCTAAGGACTTCATCACAATAATGGAGTTTATTAGAAGATGTAAACTTATGATGAAAAAGATGCCAAAGTACTTTTATTAATTAATAAATTAATTATAATTATAATATAGCTCAACCGTCAATAGGCTGATGATTGGCTTTGGGACATAATTTTCAC
Source organism: Cocos nucifera (assembly GCA_006176705.1). Classification (NCBI taxonomy): domain Eukaryota; kingdom Viridiplantae; phylum Streptophyta; class Magnoliopsida; order Arecales; family Arecaceae; genus Cocos; species Cocos nucifera. Next base: position 298,740 of record QRFJ01001120.1, on the reverse strand, counting down.
AACCTCCCATGCTGCCCCCTAGCCACTCGCACCGCCCTCCGATTGCCTACCCTGCCTCCCGGCCACCTGCACTGCCCGCTTTGCCACTTGGCCATCCTACCACCCCCAATTGCCCGCCCTACCCCCAAGCCACCCGCACTGCCCGCTCTACCCCCTAGCCACCCGCACCACCCCCCGACCATCCATCCTGCCGCCAGCCACCCACATCACTGTGTGGCCCACCCGCACTACCCCCTTGCCACTACTCTGCACCTTCGACACCGCACCCCGATCCCCCGACTATCTGCATCACCCCTGTTCCACCGATGGTGGAGATCGATGGTAGGTGGTGGTAAGGAGAAGGGAAGGGGGGCCATTGCGGGTGGGCCGACGAGGGAAGGCTGAAGGGGGGGCATTGTAGGCCGGGGAGGGAGGGGGCCGTCGTAGTGGGCCGAGGGGAGACTATCGCGGAAGGTCATTGAGGAGGGGAAGTGGGGCCGTCGCGGTAGGTCGGTGAGGGGAGCTAAGGTCGGGGGTGCTGGAGTTAGGGGGCTTATAAAGTTTTTTTTCTTTTTTTTTAAAAAAAATAACCACGATCATCCAAAAAAAACAACCAACTAAATTATTTTAAAATTTAAATTTGTGATCAATTTTTTGGTCAAAAAAATTAAAAAATTTATGACCAAAAAATCAATCAAAATTTATTTTATAATTTAAAATAAATTAAAAATTTAGCAATCAATTTTTTTATCATAAAAATAATTTTTTTATCAATTTTTTGGTAATAAATTTTTTGATCAAAAAATTTGTTAGAAAATACCAAAATTAATTTTTTAATTTAAAGTAGTTTAGAAATTTAGCGACCAATTTTTTGATCATAAAATTATTTTTTTTTGATCGATTTTTTGGTCACAAAATCTATGATCAAAAAATTGATTGAAAAATGCCATAATTAATTTTTTTATTTAAAATAATTTAAAATTTTAGTGATTGATTTTTTTATCTTAAAATTAATCTTTTTCAATTGATTTTTTGGTCAAAAATATATTTTGGAACCAAATATAATTTTTTTATTTTTCTCTAAATGTGGTATAATTTTAGAATTTAAAGCCTATCTTTACCGTTCATTATCTAAATAATTATCATTAGAGTATCATCATAAAAGACTAGCTCCATCTGGTAGCCCTAGCTATGTCTATCAATAAAATTTGATTTCGATGGTCATAAATGATCGTATGATGATCCAATAGATAAAGACCATCGTTGGATTCAAAAACTTGCAACGATGATCTTGGTGATAGCACACTATCAAAATTTTACTTCAGTCAGACATCATTATCATGATTAATTTAGCATGGATGATTTGGATCGTTAAATAAAAAATGAGTGATCAAAAGGTCAAATGGTGTTCGATTATAAGATAATTTTTTAGATAAATAATCTTTGCAACTACTTTGATCATTTGTATAGTAGAGATCATAAAATTCAAATAATACATATATGAACGATCTAAAATTATATATTTTTTGATACTTATTCTTAAAGTCCTTAGGTAATTATACTTATGCTTATGTAAAATCTATTTAATGTCGATGGTTCATATACGCGTGGTTTGAATTTTACGATTACCACCATACAAATGATTAAAGTAATAGCAAAAATTATTTATCTAAAAAATTTCTTTATAATCGGATGTCGTTTGGCCTTTTGATTACTAATTTTTTATTTAATGGTCCAAATCATCTCATGCTAAATTGACCATGATAATGATGTCCGATTGAAGTAAAATTTTGATAGTATGCTATAAATATCATCAAGATCATTATCATAAGCTTTTAAATCTATCGGTAGTCTCTATCTATCAAATCATCATACGATCGTTCGTTACCATCGAAATCAAATTTTATTGATCGACATAGCTAGGGTTACCAGATCGAGCCGATCTTATGCGATGATACTCTAACGATAACTATTTAGATAATAAATGGTGAAGATAAACTTTAAATTCTAAAATTATATCATATTTAGAGAAAAATAAAATAAAATTCTATTTGGGTGTAAAATACATTTACAATCAAAAAATCTATCAAAAAAAATTGATTTTATGATCAATAAAATTTTAAATTATTTTAAAATAAAAAATTAATTTTAAAATTTTTTAATTGATTTTTCAATCAAAATTTTTTTTGAATTATTTTAAATTAAAAAAAATTATTATTTTTCAACCAATTTTTTAGTTGAAAATTTTTTAATTAATTTTTTGGTTGGAAAAAATTAATTTTTCAATCAAAAGATTGATCAAAATTTTTTTTAAATTATTTTAAATTAAAAAAAATTAATACTTTTATATCAATTTTTTGTTAAAATTTTTTTGATCAATTTTTTGATTAAAAAATAATTTTCCAACCAAAAAATTGATCAAAATTTTTTTGAATTATTTTAAATAAAAAAAATTTTTGGTATTTTTTGATCAATTTTTTGGTCAAAAATTTTTTAATCAATTTTTTAATTAAAATAATTAATTTTTTGATAAAAGAATTGGTCAAATTTTTTTAATTATTTTAAATTAAAAAAATAATTTTTGTATTTTTTTGATTGATTTTTTGGTCAAAAATCTTTTGACCAATTTTTTGATAAAAAAATAATTTTCTAATTAAAAAATCATTCAAAATTTTTTTTGAATTATTTTAAATTAAATATTAATATTTATAAATTTATTTTTTTATTCAAATTTTTTATCACAAAATCGATCAAAAAATTAAAATTTTATGATCTATATCTTTTGGTCTTTATATTAATTTTTTTAATAATCGATCATAAAATTGATCGCAAAAATTTTGGTCATAAATTCGATTGTAAAATCGATCACAAAATCATTATTTTCTTATAGTGCTCTTTCCATTTTTTCTCCAATAAGTCGAGGTTAGCCTTGAGATCTTACGAGTTGTGTTGTTCATTGATTGCCACAACCCGTGTCGATGGAAGTTTGAGTTTTATTAGGAAGACTGCTTCTATTCTGAAAGCCAAGGCAAATGGAGTCTATCTGGTTGGTAGTCTTTGAGTAGTTCTGTATACCCAAAGCACATGATAGAATCCATCCACCCAAGTCTTCTTTGCTTTCTTAAGTCTTGCTTTGATACCTTATAGTAGGATTCGATTGGTTACCTCCACCTCGCCTATAGATGTGCTATCGATGTAAAATTATGGGCAATGTTCCAATCTTCATAGAACTTGGCAAACATTATTCCTACAAATTGGTGCCCATTATCTGTTATAAGAGTTCGAGGCAGGCTGACTTTGCAAATAATCAACTTTCAGATGAAATCTTGTATTTTAGCTTCAGTAATTTTTGTTGGAGGTTCAGCTTCAACCCATTTTGTGAAATAATCAATTGCCACCAGTAGAAACTTCCACTGTCCAAATGCCATAGGAAAAGGTCCGAGTATGTCCATTCTCCACTGTGCAAAAGGCCAAGGGGCACTCAATGGGATAAGCTCAGAAGCTTGTTGTCTTTGAATATTTGCATTTCCTTGACATCGATCATGTTTCCTAACATATTCTATTGTTGCCCAGAGGTAGCAACCCAAAAGGGGGGGTGAATTGGATTCTTATAAAAGGTTTGGCCAAATGTAACTCTAAGTAATTATGTGCTTTGATTTTAATCTAAGTAGTAAGGATGAGATGTATATAATATGAGCAGTGGAATTAAGATAACAAAATCAAACTATGAAAGCAAAGTAAGAATTATAAGCATGCAAAGTATATAGAGAGATAGAAGAAAAAAGCACAACACCAATACACAAAGATTTATAGTGGTTCGGAGCAACCTACTCCTATGTCCACTCTCCAAGTTTTTCTTGGGAATTCCACTATAATCTACCCTTGATTATTGTGTGTTTATTTTTTCAGGATCACAAACAAACCTAATTAGTTTTCACAGGAGCACCAACTAAAATCTAACATCGATAGTTTTTTGGGTTCACTAATAACATAGTTGGTTTTCTGGGATCACCAACCAAAACCTACAATGTTCTATTCTGGGCTTGGATGGGCCCAAATCCCAAGTTTCTTTCCCCCAAAGAAACTTGTAAAGAAATCAAAAAATATAGATAAAGTTTCAGCATAATATAAAAAATAGAGTATAAGCTCTTTTAAATCCTTAAGAACAAGCCGATAATGTGCTCAATTAAAGCTTGGCTTTTCTTCAAATTCTGCTTGAGAGGATGTGGAAGATGTTGGAGAAGATTGCTTTGTAGGCTCACTGAAATCTATGCACAACACTCCTCTCTTTTTTCTTTTCTTTGGATATTCAATGTTCCTCACAAAATCTGAAAGATTCTCTCTCTAAATCCCTTAATCTCATTCTTCTATTTTTTTTTCAATTGATTCTCCATCTTTAAATACCTTTAGAGAAGGTTGGAGTGAGAGTTCTTAGCCATTGGAAGCTCTGAAATAGTCGTTGGGGTCAAAAAATTGCCATTGGGAAACTATTTATTGAAGGTTGTCCGCGCAGATCAAGACCTCTCGATTGTTCACAAGACCTCTCGCCAAATTTCAAGACCTCTCATTTTTTCATGAGACGTCTCGTCAGAACCATGAGACCTCTTGAGAAATCTAAGAGACCTCTCACTCTCATAGCATAGAACTGAAGTTTCTATCTTCTGAGAATTAGATGTCTCGAGTTCAACTCGAGACCTCTCGAGACTATGCTAGAAAACTGTTTCATTATGCCAGACCACTCAAGAGCTCTTGAAAAAAATCTGAGACGTCTCGAAAAATCCTGACTTTATTTTTCTTCAGTGTTTGACCTTCCAAACTTGAGTTTCTTGGCCCCAAACTCTTTTAAACATAATTGCTTCATTCAATTTTAATTTTTCTTCTTTCAATCATACTTTCTTCATACCAAGCCATCCAAATATGTGTGAATTTACTCTTTAAATATTTTGGCATGGCATCTTGAGAGGATTATTCTTGAGATAAATTCTTCATTTTGGATACTTGAAAAATTCTACACATATTCTTGAAATGCATGATTAGATACATAATATACTCAATATTTTGGATTCATCAAAATCAATCTCAAGGTCAACAATCTTCCCCTTTTTGATGATGACAAAATCTTGAGTATATGCACAATAAAAGTAAATAATGTATTTCTATGCATTTTGCTAAAAAATATCATGAAGTATAGATTAAACACATGAATGAGTACTTCACGAATGTTCTCAATTATTCTTTTGGTTCATTGCACATATTTCATATACTCATATAAAAAAAATATTTCAATTCATATCAATGAGGGTTAAGTTTCCATTTCAAGCATCAATACAATTCATTGAGTTTCTTCAAGCATATACTCAACATTCCTCTCCTCCTTTTTGACAGCATCAAAAAGCTCATGAGAAAGAAATATAAAAAATCATCAAAATCAACATCAAGATATTAAATTGAGAGATGTATCAAATTTATGAAGTCAAATCGAAGAAATCATCGCCCCCTTTTAAAAAATTTAGCTTGAATTCAAATAATAAAAGCTCTCCCACTTTTTGAATAGATATGACCTTTTTTAAGATTTAATCCTTGGAGTAAGAATATATTTTTAAATTAGTCAAAATTTTCAATAAAATCAAGTTAGAAAATATCTCTTCCTGTATTTTTCATACTTATAGCAAGATTACTTTACTTTTCAACTTTCTCCCCCTCTATATTTCAAATCAAGCAAATTTAACATGAATTTAACCACTAAATTCAAAATTTTTAAATTTGAAAGATATTTTCAATTTCAAAGGTCTTTTCAATTAAATGAATATTTCTTCTTTAATATTTTCTCCCCCATACTTTAACAACAAAAGTCATTTCTTTGAAAGATTTTCTTGATACCAATTAAACTAAGTTCTAGATCAAATCATGTTTTCAAGGTTCAATACCATTTAAAGATTAATTTGCAAATTCAGCTTGATACCAATGATTTTAGTTTCGAATTAAATCAAGATGAATTGATTTAAATTAAATAGTTTAAGGATTTAGAATGATAAATCAATTTGAATTGATATTAGCAAATTAGTTAAGGCAAATCATAAAAAAAATTTTAGTCATTCTTCAAAAAGATCATTTCTTCCTTTTCATAAGAAATATCAAGCAATTAAGTTCAGAAAAAATATGTATTTTTGAATTTATTTTAAATTATATCATATCAAACATATAGCTGTGTAAAATCATATTTGAAACAAAGACATTTTTTTCTTTCTGCCAAAAGATAAATCAATCAAATACATGATAAATAGTGAGCTATTCGATACCAATTACTTAAAACTAAAGTTCTCTTTAAAAGTTTAGCTTTGAAGATAAATGATAACTTTCTTGAAACATCTTATTAGATATCGTCTTCAAAAGATTCAAGAAGATCATAAAAAATAAACAATTAGGGGAGTTATAATAATCAATTTAAATAAGATAAAATCAAGAGAAAACTAGATGAATGCTTTATATGTTCAATTCAACTAGGAAGTTTTGAAATTCTTAGGGGTTAACCTAAGATACAATTCAAATTAACACTTCAAGTACTTAATCTTGTGCAAATTAAATGTCTTATTTTCAAGTACTTAAGCCATGCACTTTTTAGGAGAATCTCAATATCTAAGCATTTTATAGGGAAATATCAAAAATTAGTTTTTCTTATTGGTTTAGCAATTTAAACATTCATATTCAATAAGCATCTTTTAATTTAAATTCATTAATTATAAAATTGATATGAAAAGACTTAAAATATTATGCTAAATTTTAAAATAAACCATTTCATCCATAGCATGATATATAGAAGAGAGCATATTAATCTTTAAAATCAAAGCATTCAAATTATTGCAAGCATCAAAATCAATCATACTTATCAAAACATGAAAGGAGTTATCATATGCATATATATTAACAAATCATTAAAGTTAATACATCAAACTTTCAATTCATATAGTATGATCATTTTAAGCAATGATAAATCATCAAAATCAATCAAATATGCTTAATAATTATGCTAATTAATAATCAAAATATATTTAGCAAATAAAGATGGCATGGTGTGAGAATAGTTTAGATTTTACCAAATAGCACCATCCATCTATTTTCATTTTCAAGACATCCATAAAAAATTTCTTCTTTTAGCTTCATTGGATTCTTGGTATACCTACAAAATTACTTCATAATTTTTGATGCCCAAGTTTTCTTGGGTCCATTGAAGTTAGTGCTCAAGGTTTCTTTTGGAATCCAAATTTGTCTAGCCAAAGTATGGCCAATTCTTTTAAAATTGCATTCAAAAATTTTTTGGCCAATTTTATTGCATTTAAAGCATTTAATTGAATGATTTTCAGTTGAAGCTTTTATGAAAATACTCATGGCATTTTGCTATTTTCTTGAAATATTAAGATCAGTTTCTATTTTATTGAAAATAGACCTATTAACTTTTACCATAGATTGGGGATTTTGAAAACTAATGGTAAACTTTTCAACAATAGACTTCAAAATTTCAATCTCTCTTTTCAATTTTTTATTTTCTTCCAAGAGCTCTTTCTTTTCATTTAAAAGATTTTTCATTTCTTTTAGGGAGGATCTTAAGGTATCATTATACTTTTTAAGCTCCATGTTTTCTTTAACTAAAGAATTTTAGATTTGATCCATTCTTCTTTTTCTTTAGTCAAAGTATTCTTTTCTTTCAAGATATCTTCTTTTTCATTTAATAACTTTTTTTTCATTAGCTAAAAGAAGATTAGATTTTTTTATTTCTTTATTTTTTAGCCTTAATTTTTTGAATTCATCCATTAAATCATTGAAGGCTTCAAACAATTCCTCAAATGTAAACTCGGAGGAGTTTTCGGAATTTACCTCATCCTCAATGGCCATAAGGCAAAGATTTTCTACTTTCTTTTCCTCATCTGAGCTTGAAGTGTCACTATCATCCCAAATTTCTAACATAGCTCTTTTCTTGGTCTTTTTAGGATACTTTTTGAGTAGGAGGCAATCTGGCTAATAATGTCCCCTTTTATTACAATTATAGCATGTTACATTTTTTCTTTCTTTTTCTTCTTTCTTTTTTATACTTCTCTTTAGGAGGAACTTCTTGAATTTGCTTGTGAGTAGCTCCATATCCTCATCATCATCTTCACTCTCTTCTTCATCTTCTTCTTCTTTCGACTCATTACTTTCTTCATGTTGCATAATGGATTTGAAGGCGATGGTCGTCATCTTTCTTGGTTCTTCCTCTTCCTCCTTTTGAGCCATGTTGAACTCATGAGTCATGAGTGAACCCATCAATTCTTCTAGTGACAGCTTGGTGAGGTCTTTCGCTTCTTGTATGGATGTCACCTTTGCTTCCCATTCCTTTGGCAAAGACCTTAAAACCTTGTAAATAAGTTCATAGTTAGTATAGATTTTGCCAAGACCATTTAGAGCATTAATAATATCAGTAAATTTGAAAAATATTTCAAAAATTGACTCATGTTTCTCCATTTTAAACATTTCATATTTATGAATAAGTAAGTTGATTTTGGACTCTTTTACTTAGCTTGTTCCCTCATGAGTCACTTTCAATCTTTCCCAAATTTTCTTTGCTGATGTACAAGTGGATATTCTATTAAATTCTTGTACATCAAGAGAACAATAAAGAACATTGCTGGCTTTTGCATTTAATTGAGCCATCTTCTTATCAAATTCGTCCCAATCCTTTTTTGGTTTGGGAATCAACACACCATTAATTTCTATTGTAGGTGTGTGTGGTCCTCTAATTATGACTCCCCACAAGTCATAGTCTAAAGCTTGTATAAAAATTTTTATTTTAGTTTTCCAAAAGGTATAATTTATGCCATTAAATAGTGGTGGTCTTGATGTGGATTGGCCTTCAGCAAATAATAAGCCAGATGGGGTTTTCATGATCTTTTACTCAAGATGGTTAGGTCAATAATCAATTATAGAGCACCTACTCTAATACCAATTATTGCTTAGAGGTAGCAACCCAAGAAGAGGGGTGAATTGGATTCTTATAAAAGCTTTGGCTAAATTTAACTCTAAGCAATTATGTACTTTGATTTTAATCTAAGTGGTGAGGATAAGATGTATATAATATGAGCAGTGAAATTAAGATAACAAAATCAAACTATGAAAGTAAAGTAAGAATTATAAGCATGCAAAGTATATAGAGAGATAGAAGAGAAAAGTACAACACAAACATACAAAGATTTGTAGTGGTTTGGAGCAACCTACTCCTACGTCCACTTTTCAAGCTTTTCTTGGAAATTCTACTATAATCTATCTTTGATTATAGTGTATTTATTTTTCTAAGCTTACAAACAAATCTAGTTGATTTTCACAGGAGCACCAACTAAAATCTAACACCGTTAGTTTTTTGAATTTACTAACAATCCAGTTGATTTTTCAAGATCACCAACTAAAACCTACAATGTCCAATTTTGGACTTGGATGAGCCTAAACCCTAAGTTTCTTTCCTCCAAAGAAACTTGTAAAGAAATCAAAAAATATAAGTTTCAGCATAATATAAAAAAAAGATTATAAGCTCTTTTAAATTCTAAAGAAAAAGCCGATAATGTGCTTGATTGAAGCTTGGCTTTTTTTCAAATTATGCTTGAGAGGATGTGGAAGATGTTGAAGAAGATTGCTTTGAAGGCTCACTGAAATCTATGCACAACACTCCTCTCTTTTTTCTTTTCTTTAGATATTCAATGTTCCTCATAAAATCTAAAAGATTCTCTCTCTAAATCCCTTAATCTCTTTCTTCTATTTTTTTTTAATTGATTCTCCATCTTTAAATACCTCTAGAGAAGGTTGGAGTGAGAGTTCTTAGCCGTTGGAAGCTCTGAAATAACTGTTGGGATCAAAAAATAGTCATTGACAAACTATCCACTGAAGGCTGTCCGCGTAGATCGAGACCTCTCAATTTTTCATGAGACCTCTCACTAGATTTTGAGACCTCTTGATTTTTCACGAGACATCTCGCCTGAAGGGAAATCTTGATTTTCTGGATCAGGTTCATTCAGATCTGATCGGATCAAGAGATATATTTTAAAATTTTTTTTCTTTGATCCAAATTAGATCTAACATATTTTAAATCTGATTCTTATTATTTTAGTGATTAAAATAAATTTAGATTAATTAAATCAAATTTAATTTACCTTGAAGTGGGTAATCCTATTATCCGTTGATGATCCTTTAAGCAGCGGAAGGTTCTGGATCTGGCCATGCAAATGCCTGACCTCTTCTGATATCCACTCAGGCTAGATCTGGAGATCCTTTTTTTCTCTATCATGTCTCCAAAAATTAGATCTAGATCTAGTCTGGAGGATCTTCAAAACTCCTTTCGAAGATCAGCAGTTGTCCTTTGCAGCAGCGCAGCCTTCTAGCTTTCAGTCGCTTTCTCTCGTCTGGATTGCACCAACCAAGAATCCAAAATACTTTTGGATGTGGAGAGGAGAGGAAGAAGATGCTTTGGCATGGAGGAGGAGAGGAGAGGCAGCCTTGGGGCATGAAAATCTCAATTGCTCTTTGAGTTGGGCGCAGGGTCTTATTTATAGACTAAGCATGATCCAACTCCTCTTCTTCCCAACCAATCACAACCCTTTGTGAAATTAGATCAAAATTTGATTGGTGGGAATAGAGTCCCTTGGATTCCTCCTTAGATGGTGCCTAAGACCAGTCAAACTTGGTTCTTAGGAGAACTCTAATCGGAATCCAAAAAGGAGATGGAGTCCCTGTCCAACAGGGACTCCTGGGCGCCTCCAGCTTGGGCACACGCCAAGGGTGGCGTGCGCCCTCCTCCTTGCCAGGTTCTGGCAGGGGGACAGGCCCCACCAGCTCTCCAATAGGTGCATGACACATGGACAGAAGTCAAAGTATCAATGGTCAACGTTTGACCAGTCAAAGGTCAACTTTTGACCAAAAGTCAAAGGACGAGAAATGGCAGGTGACCAAAAATGGTAGGTATTGTCTTACAAAATAAGACAACTCTTTTCTGACTTGGACAAGCTCTCAGTCAGACCAAGTGAAGGCCTCTGATTGAGCATAAACTTCTTTGGCTCAGTCAGGACAACTATTTATGATAGTAAAAGAAGAACGTTAGGTTCAATCGAGTGCTAGCACGATTTTCTTGAACCTAATTGAATCTCATTCAGATCAATTGAACTGGATCAGTTCAATTGATGATCACCAGATTCAAACCCTTGTTTGTGTGACCCAGTTAGGTTCAGTTCTGTATGGTAATGGGATATGTCATGATCTCTATCATCGACATCATCGAAACTTCTTTCGATGGATCAGAACTCTTCTGATTCGAACAGCTAGAATGATCGATCATCTAAATCATTCTAATTGCTCCCAAAATCCACCAGTGACACCTAGCAGTATATGGTGGCAACCCATCAGAGCTGAATGCGAACCTCTTGGTGCAGCTACCTGTGTGATTAAGTTCTTCTATCTTGAGCCCCGATCAGATTAGGGTTAAGGTGAACTCGTCAAACCCTAGTCTCTATCATATGATGTAATCATTCGATTCAAGTCCGATGTGAAAACCTAAATAGAAACTCTTTCTATTATTTCACTCTGCCATGGCCATGGACTTCTGGACTTGATTCTCATGATCATCATAGGGCTGCTCCTCTACCACCGAGGTAGATAGATTCCATCTTGATGCTATCCAGTTCCTACAATGAACATGCTATAGCCAACATACACCTCAGGAATTCCTGTATGGCTAGGAGATCGAGTAATGGTGTAGTCAAACTATAACACCCTCAAGGTGAACTACCGATGCATCTCAGATCAAAGAACCAGACACACTACTGCAGCATCGAGTCAGTCATTGACGAGAAGGTAGACTTCCTAATGACTACTCGAGGTGGTCACGCTCAGTGCCCTCGTTCTCTAACGAGTACCTGTACTCTCGCTCCGGTGTCTCCACACCGTAGACTCAAGACTCATCTACTAAAGAGAAGCGATTGTACACCAACCTTTCGGATCAATCACCATCCTCGTGATGATCCTATGGTCGGGAGCATTTTATGAGTTAATAATGATTATTCATGTCTTAAATTTTCAACTCTTGAAAATATGAATTATCATTACCATTAACTCAAAGGATGTATCACAGACACTAAATACACATATGTGATAGAAAATAACCCATTTTATTGATTTTAGTCAAAATTATAATTTTGCCCCTAGAAGTGTATTACAAGTGTCAGCCAATTCTGGCTTCTAGGGCACATATATCTAACAATCTCCCACTTGTCCTAAAGCCAATTGGCTACAAGTCTAAGTCCCATCTTCTCAAGGTGGGCTTCGATCTTCTGCTGGCCCAACGGCTTTGTAAGTGGGTCTGCCACATTATCTGTGCGGAGTTGACTCTCTTGACCTCGACATAACCTTCTCGAGGTAATCACGGATGAGGTGGTATCGCTGCTCAATTGTGCTGGATTTCTGGTGAGATCTCGGCTCCTTAAGCAAAGGGCTATGGCGCCATTGTTGTCGCAGTATAAGAGGAATGAGGAAACATCTGATGGCATTACTATAATTTCTACAGCAAACTTCTCTATAGACAACCGAAGATGCTAGCTTCCTTCGTAGCCTCTGATGCAGCGAATATTCTGCTTCCATGATGGAATATCTGCTATCACGATTTGCTTGAAACATTCCAGCTGACAGCACCACCATTGCACACAAATATAGACTCCACAGATGTCGACTTTCGATCATACTACATCAGATAGGAAAATTCGAGTCGTGTGTATCCCTGGACTTAGAGTTCTCCATTAACCCAAACGACATATAATCATATCACTTAGTTCTTCTCAAATACTTAAGGATACATTTCAGCAGAATTTCAGTGTTCTTCACCTGGATTTGACTGAATGATCTACTTTGATCGACCTCACAGGCATGGGCTATATCAGTTGTGTACATAGCATGGCATACATGCAGGCTCCCTATTGCAAAAGCATAAGGGATCTTGCTCATGCCAATTCTATTTCCTCAGGTGGCTAAGGGCCACATTTTCCTGGAAAGATTGAATATCCATCCGATGCTGACTGAAGGGGTATTAATCCCCTCTTAGAGTTTTCCACAACTAAAACCTCTTTAGTACTTTCTCTATCTATGTACTCTTCTGTGAAAATTCTAGCATCGTATAATAACCGAATCCTATCCTATAAGACCTTTAAATTCCAAGAAATAAAGATCTTCAACAACGATCCTCATGGACGAAAGGTCACCTTTGGAACAACCAAAATTTGACTGTTTCATTATGGGAATATCATTCCCAAAAAGAAGAATATCATCCACGTCAAATAGTGAGGAAGACAACAGCGCTCTCACTGACCTTTTTAAAGACACACAGTTCCTCTTCATTTTTTGATGAAACCAAAACATTTTGATCACATCCATTGAAACGAGTATTCCTGCTCCCGAGATGCCTGCTTAAGTCCATATATGGACCTTTGCAGCTTGCAAACGCTTGTGATCAGTATCACTGGATGTGAAACCTAGCGGCTATTCTATATAGATTATCTTTCTCAGATATCCATTCAAGAACGCCCATTTTTCACATCCATTTGCCATATTTCATAACGAAATAGGCTGCAATGCAAAGCAATGTGCGGATGGATTTTAGCATAGCCACTGAGAAAAAGTAATCCTGATAGTCCAATGCTCTTCACGTTGACTATAACCTTTTGCTACTAGTCTAGCCTTGAATTCTCCACATTCCCATCTGCACCAATCTTTCTCTGAAGATCCATTTACACCTAAATAGGTACTATACCTTATGGTGGATCTACCAAGGTCCAGACTTGGTTCGAGTAGCATCGAAGTCAATTTCTGACGCATTGCCCTGTCATTTCTTAGAGTCAATATCTGATATCGCCTCGTTGTAGGTTTGGGATCATTACTATAGCACCATTACTTATGAGGAACATTTCCTCTACTTCCTCTGAAATAATACCTAAGTATCTTTTCAGGGGGATGGGAAAACTCTTTCCCATCTACGAGGTGAGGAGGTAGTATTCTATGGGCTCAACCTGATTTGGTTCTAATTGGTCCTTGCTCGTTGTACTTGGGACCTTTCATCAAGCTGAACTGTTTCCAATGCCGCATCTTGAATAAATTATTTTCTCAAGAAAGATGGCATGTGACTCACAATCACATTATCGTCTTCTGGAAATGAAGAAATAGTATCCTAATGACTCTTTAGGATATCCTATGAATCAAGCTCTGAAGGACCTAAACTCTAACTTGTCCGCTTGTTGTCTTTTGACATGAGCAAGACACACCCCAAATTCTTGAGATGACTTCAGGACTTTGGTTTCTTACCATGCCATAATCTCATACGGTGTGGTAGGAACGGTCTTAGAGGAAACCTTAATCAGTAGATAAATTGAGTTAAACATGAATGTCCCAAAGAAATTAGGATGCGAGGTCTGTGAAAGCTCATCAATGGATCGGATCATATCTAATAGAGCTGATTTCTCGTTCTAAACTCCATTTGAGTTGAGGTGTTTCCTGGTAAAGTCTATTGAGAGACTATGCCATTTTTCTTGAGATAGTCTAGGAATTCTCGGCTAAGGTATTCACCTCCTCATCTGATCGAAGAACCTTAATGGGATTTTTCAATTATTTTTCTACTTCATGTCTGAAATTCTTTGAACTTTCAAAAGCTTATAGACTTGTGTCTCATAAGATACACATACCCATACTAGGATAGAATTATCGATAAAGTAAATAAGTAGACAAAATTGCCTCTAGTTGCACATCAAATAGGCCGCACACATCAGTATGTACTAGGCAAGGAGAGATCTGTGGCCCTTTCCTCCATGTCCTACAAAAGGAAGTTTGGTCATTTTGTCTTGGAGACAAGATTCACAAGTTGGATATGACTCGGAAGTCAATGGACACAATAGCCCATTTTTCTCCAATTTGTTGATCCTATCTTCTACTATATGACCTAATCTTAGGTGCCATAGATATCTATCATTTGGACTATCCCTAGATCGTTTGGCATTCACGTTTTGCTCGATAGTTAGAACAGGTACATCAATATGTAGCAGATAAAGACTGTTAATAAGCAAAACCATTTGCAATTTTATTTTTTTCATAAAAAATATTACAATGGTCCTTAAAAAAGGTAATCACAACATACCCTTCTACTGCTAAGCATGAAACAGAAATCAAATTCCTGCTAGCTACAGGCACATAATAACAGTCTTTCAAAACTAAGTCTAAACTAGATGGTAATCAAAGAGGGTATGTTTCCACTGCCACTACAGCAACTTTTGCTCCATTCTCGATGCGTAGGATCATGTCTCCATCCCTCAGCCTCCTGCTATCCTCAAGATCCTACATGGAAGTGCACAAATGAGCACTAGAACCAGAGTCAAGCACCAAATTGGATGTAGAAGAAACCATAAGGTTAGACTCAATAACGAGCATACCTTCAGAAGGACCTTCCTTCTTGTTCTTCAGGGTGGCCAGGTAAGTAGAACAGTTCCGCTTCCAGTGGTCATCACTATTGCAATGGAAATACTTTCTTTGTGCGCGGCTTTCATCTTCGGCTTCTGTCTTCTTCTTCTTGCTCCTTCCACCTTTTACTTTTCACAGACTTTTTTTTTCTTTTTATAAGACTTTTTTTGGAAGAAGTCCATTCATAGTAAGGAACTGAGCCTTTAGAATCTTTCATAGAAAGCTCAGCGGTGACCCAGCATATTCATTAAATATCGACCAAGGAATTTTGAAGTTTATGCATGTGGTAATTCATGAATGAATTGTCCATATCATCAGTCAAGGATTGCAGAATATATCGTTCTGCACAATCCAAGTCCTAACTTCACACCGCGAGCTTCTCAAGCTCTTCCATATCCTTGATCATCATCAAAATAGTGATCTTGGACTGACTGCCCATCACGCATCTTAGGCCTTAAAAAATCATTTCATGATTGATACTTGGCTGCGTGACTCGTTCCACCAAACATCTCCCACAGGTGAGCCAACATTTGGTGAGCAGTCTTGATATCTTCATGTTGGCACTGAGCTCATCAGAACATCGAGCCAACATGTAAATATCTGAACCTTATTATCTTCCATCTATCCATTTTTTTCAGAGATGCCTCTATTCAGTGGATGGACCGACTGATAAGGTGGAGGATCCTGTTCAATACATGGGTTAACTTCTCAAAACCCCAAAACTATTTTGTATTTCTAAGCCAATCTTTATATTGGGTCGGTCAGTCTATGTGTGTCCAGGATACGTGCCAATGGGTTGGATGTAGACATTTTTCTAGTAGAGAGTCAAAGATTCTAGTTAGAATACTGTAATTATGACTTGACTATTTGTTTAGGGATTTTATTTTTTAACAAATTAGCTTCCCACTATTTTCTCTGATCCCTACACTCCTCCGTAGAGATACGAAAAATCTCCACGATTAATGATTTCTAGTGATGGTGCGGTCTCACCAAACTGACTCATCACCTCACCTAATAGTTATTGGTGATGGATTAGCCAATTGAGTGAACAACTCTTGTTCAATGATTCTCTAATCATGGTGCACCCCAAACTTGGTCTCTAATTCATAGAATCTCACATGATCCGGAATATGGTGATCTACATCCTTAGTTAGTCAGACCCAGTCACATTTTACATCAAAACTGGATCCTAATTGAGTCTCTCACCATATCCAAAATATTGAGCACCAAACTCATTCCTCCAGCCATAAGTCATCCAAATGCCTAATAGTCCATGGTGCATCTTCTCTGGTGGCACACTGAGCCACTGTACATCCACCGAAGAACAATCAACCCTGGGAAGGGCCCGCCATCTCTACAATGGTGGAAAGAATCTCAGACTTAATCTTTCTTAGGGAGAATTGATTCAGATCTCATTAAAACTAGACTTATCTTAGTCATAACAATTATAACTAACCTAGTGGCATGGGTTAGGCTCAGATTATTGACCACCACCTAGATCAAACTGTGTCAACAGATATGGCCGGTAAGATGAGACCGGTAAGGAATAATGCCATTAACTCGTACAAAGAATTCAATTCAGAATCGAGTAGCTTCACTTAAAAACCAGTGAGTCGTATGTGCCAACTTACTTCAGACACCAAATTACTTGGAGTCAGAACCAACTTGGTTAGTCTACAATCCAAACTCTAACCGCTGAGCCCTAATTAGGTCTTGCTTTGATCGTGACTCGACTTGACCTATGACTTATATCTCTATATAGGCACTGGGTCAAATTTAAGCCATTATTGATCCCATCTAAACAACTCTTGATATTTTTTTTGTTTGAATCAACCACTTAAGACCTAATTGAGCTATCCAGAGCCCGAACCCTAGTATTATGAATATATTTTAGAGCTAATAATATTCCATGAATCTTATATTTTTAAGTAATTGGGTAGGGATGTCATATAAACAAAATTATGCATAATAAATGCCACTGTATGGAGATTTCAGGATGCTAGATTTGCAGAAACTCTCAAGTTTTTTGCGGATTTTTTGGGATTAATGGAACGAGAGCGTGCAGCATAACCCTACACAGCTTCATGAGACACAGTCCATCGGATGGAAAGGAGAGGGATCCTCTTAACACCCTTCTTGTCGTTCTTATGAATTGGACGAGCCAAGATGAAATGCCTTAATCAGAATGTACTAAGAACAAATATTTGTACATATTATATTCATAACAATTAGATCATAGTACATCATAAATAACATGCATAACAATATTAAGGATATATACTCGACATGACATCTAGCAAATCATATTAGTCAATTATATAAATTTAATAATTATTCATGTAATAATCTAAAAATTAGATTAAATTAATCTTCTATCAAAATAAACTGAATCTAGATAACATGTAATACTAATTCTAACAAAACTAGTTTCCTAGAACATACCATATACATATCATCCCTAAATCTGTATATGATTAATTAAATAATTATTATTTACTATTGTGATTTTAGAAATTATTATAAATATATATATCAAATATTCAAATAAATAATAGACACAAATGGAGATGCATATTATTAATTCAAATTAAATTGAAAACCATATAAGACTATTCAATAGAACTTATTTATTATTTTAAGAACTACGTATGCATTATTTCTAATACTGTAGATCTCCAAATCATATGAATTTATTTTTGATCTATTATCAAAATCTGATCCACATCCTCATGTGATCATATGAACATCACTTATTTTTTGATTAGATAAATTAAATATCAGATGAACACTTGTTAAAATCTACTTTGAATGAGCCAATGTGAAAGAGGAGAATCCTGATTTTTCCAGCATCTCAAGGTATTCGTTCAGATGGCTGACGGATCAAGAGATAGTATTCAACAACAACAAATTCTTTGATGTTATAGATCATTAGATTGCATCGAAGATTATTTTAGCTATCTAAGTATCTTATTCGAGTTTATAGATTAATTAATAAATTATTAATAAAATTAAATCAAATTTAATTTACACTGTAAGTGCGAAAATCCTAATTATCCGTTGATGATCCTCTTGTAAGCAGTGGAAGGTTCTGGAATCTAGTCCACTGCAAGAGATGCGCTGACGCATCTAACCGGTAATGCCACTTGATCGGCACAATCTGAAGATTCCTACTGTATCTTCTCATATCACATTCTGTCCTAAAAGAATTAGGATCTTGAATCTGACCTAGGAGGATCTTCAATAACTCCTTGATCGAAAGGTCAGCAGTTGTCACTGTTGTGGCAAGTAGCGCAGCCTAGCTTTCAGTCTTTCATGTCTCATCTACTCATGAAGAGATTGCACAACCACAAAGAATTCACAAACTACTTTTGGGAATGTGGATAGGAGAGGAGAAGATGCTTTGGGCATGGAGGAGGAGTAGAAGAGCAGCAGCCTTGGGGCGTGGGAATCGTCAATTGCTCTTATCAGGTTGGGCGCCGGGTCCTTATCTTATAGACTAGCCCGAGTGACCTCCAACTCCTTCATCTTCCTCGCAACACAATGCTACAAACCCTTTGGCTGGACTAATGCAAGGGTATCTGAGACATATTTGATTATATGTAAGAAATTAGTAGAGCCCCTATGGATTCCTCTTACGACTGTGCCCCTAAGACCATCACAAAAGTACTTGAGTTTCATTATAGGAATGTAAGCGTCTAATCGAATGATTCAAAAAGAGAGAGATGTGAGTACACCGAATCTCATCACAGGTGAGACGTTTTTAGGGACGCTCAAGCGTTAGGGGCAATATGCAGATCACAGAGGTCTGCGCGCTAACGAGAACACTGCGACTCTTTTGTCTAAGAGTCTGCTGTAGGCAGATCTTCACTTAGAGTAGGCTCACCACTACCGAGTACTGCGGGTATCTTAACAGTCCGCACATATCGACGATGGACATGAATAGTTCCACGTCAATGGTGGCATTGGAATAACAGTTGTGACCCCAGTTCAATGACGATCAGAGCGTGAATGGAAGGTCAACGGAGAGCAGAATGGCAAGTGACTCAATAAATGGAATGTAATGGTCCAATTCTGAGAATACACATTAATGACACACCTGGGTACGCTTGATTGATCTTGAGATCTCTAAGAGTATTACATGGCGTATCACAGGTCAGATCGACAAGAAGTGAAGCCGTCATGAGTATAGAGCTAGAATGCAACGATTTGATGAATCCTATGCTATTGGCTCAGTGAAGGATCATTACTATTAGGTAAGTGAGTAGTAACATAGACAGATATGTCTAGGTCTCAGAGAAATCGATGGTATGAAGATTACGCTTGTATTATTTAAGGAGACTTAACTAAAAGTTTGAGTCGCATGCCATGCAATTAGAGAGAGAGGTATGCAATATGCGAAAGCTAGATTAGTTCGCAATTCCACACTAATCATCTAGGCATATAGCAAGCCTATATTTGTGTCAGACC
Organism: Cocos nucifera; assembly: GCA_006176705.1. Classification (NCBI taxonomy): domain Eukaryota; kingdom Viridiplantae; phylum Streptophyta; class Magnoliopsida; order Arecales; family Arecaceae; genus Cocos; species Cocos nucifera. The sequence continues at coordinate 278,790 of QRFJ01001120.1, read as the reverse complement.
AAGTATACGTATCAGTGTGCATGGTAGTAGTGAAGTGGTATCCAGTTGTGTGCATGATCTCTATCATTGGCGAGACACATCTAACTGACTAAAAACTTTCATCACTATCGCGATGGTCAGGGAGATTATCTCGTTACTGCCATTTCCGAAAAGACTGAGAGAATGGGTATACGAGGATCGAGATCATCTTAATCAAGTTGCGTGAGATTACATCTCTTCGAATAATCTCATTCAATGAGACATACCATAGTAGATAATGTCTCGCGGCCACCCAAATCAGCAGTATGATAGATACCGTCTTGAGTGCAGTCAGTCTAACCATTTACGTGAGTTATTACTTCTATTCTAATGAGCGCGCAGGCTATCCTCAGTATAATAGGAGGTTAAGGCTAGAGAAATAATCGATCCGTAACTGATCCCATTTCGTCACATCATGCATTGTGAGACTACATCCTGCGATTCAAGTCTCTGGAGTGGCTTAGCAAACACTTAAATATAAGACTGAAACTCCGATCTTTTACCTCATCTATTAGGCATGGACATTTTGAGTGATCTTGTGATTTTACGCATAATAATCATCTCAATCAGAGAGACAATCAGTCTATCCACGCGTATGGTAATGAGATATCCATCTGATGAGCCACCCAGTTCTAATTCAATGAACATAACTCAATGAGATCCTCCCACCTTAGTCACACAACATACACCTCAGGAGTTTCGTATGGCTAAGAGAGCCGAGTAATGGTGTAGTCAAACAATAACACCCTCAAGGTAACACTGTCGATGCATTCTAGGTCAAAGAACAGACCAACCACTATAGCATCGAGTCAGTCATTGACGAGAAGGTAGACTTCCTAATGATACTCGAGGTGGTCAGCCTCAGTGCCCTCATTTTTACGTACAGAGTACCTATACTCTCACTCCGGTGTCTCCACACACCTTATAGACTCAAGACTCATCTACTAAAGAGAAAGCGATTTACACCAACCTCTTAGATCAGTCACCATCCTCGTGATGATCTTATGGTCGGGTAGCATTTTATGAGTTAATAATGATTATTCATGTCTTAAATTTTCAACTCTTAAAATATGAATTATCATTATTACCATTAACCTCAAGGATGTATCACAGACACTAAATACACATATGTGATAGAAAATAATATCTTTTATTTATTTTAGTCAAAATTACAATTTTGCCTCTAGAAGTGTATTACAAGTGTCAGCCAATTCTGGCTTCTAGGGCACATATATCTAACATCGCCAAAACTGTAAGATCTCTTGAGAAATCTGTGAGACCCTCACGTATAGATTTTTATTCGGTCAGAGCATATAGAATATTAAGTTCTAATTTCTGAGAAGTATCGAGATATCTTGAGTTCAAACTACGAGCCTTCTCGAACTATGCTAGAAACTATTCATTATGTGAAGACCATCCGAGAGCTCTCGAAAAATTTGAGAATATCTCAAAAATTTTTGAATTCATTTTTTTTCAATGTTTGACCTTCCAAACTTGAGTTTCTTGACCCCAAACTCTTTTATAAATAATATAGTTTGTTCCTTCAATTTTAATTTCTCTTCTTTCAATCATACTTTTGCTTTCATTAGCCCAAGTATTCCATCCAAATATATGTGATTGCTCATTTAAGTTATTTAGCATGACATTGAGATAATTTATCTCTAGAGATAATTCTTTTTTGGATACTTAAAAATCCACACACATTCTTGAATAATCATGATTAGATACATAATATACTCAATATTTTGGAATCATCAAAATCAATCTCAGGGTTAACATCTATGAAATCATGGTACATTATCGACCAATAGTAGTCCTATCAAAGCAATTTATGAGATAGGAATCTAGCCCTCAGGTGACTTCTATAGATTTTCTTTTATACTTTCCATAATGCAAAATCAGTCTTAGAAGATCGGAGATATCTCAAGAGTGGCAAAGAATATGACCTTTTATACAACTTTCCATCATATAGAACATACCGAGAGGCCTGGTTTCTTAATTTTTGAGCTTCTTTCAAATCATAAGGAAGAATCCAATTTTTGAGATAACCAACTAGCAGATCGATCCAGCTGGGTTAATGGTCGATCTGCATCATAGGTTGTTGCTTCTCCGGGCTTGGATGTTTCAGAATTTCAAAGAAGACTTCCTTTGGTAGTTCGCTTGGAGTGAGTGTGGCTAATTTAGAGAGAAGGTCGACTCTAATATTTTTCGCTCTTTGGATTTGTTGAATATTAAAGCTATTGAAGGTTGGGGTCAGACTCCTTACATTTTTAGATATTTCATCATGCTATCCTCTTAAGCTTCATAATTGCCACTAACTTATCCCACGACTAACTGAAAGTCACTACAGACTTGAAGTCAATCCATCCCTAGTTCTCCAGCTATTCTCAATCCATGATCAGCACTTTGTACTTAGCCCCATTATTTGTTGCAGAAAATTCAAAATGGAGGGCATACTCTACAATGATTTCTTCTGGATTGACTAAAATCAGACCTACGCCTGCACCAAAAGTATTGGACGAGCCATCCATGTACAAGGTCCAAAAACCTTTAGTGAGGTTTGCTCTTTCTTTGAGGGAGCCCGGTTGCAACCATGAAATTTTAGTTTCACTTTGCTCAAGTTCAGCTTCATCCGGGATGGTGCATTCCACTATAAAGTCTATTAACATTTGGGCTTTGATTGAGGGCCGAGGTTGGTAATTGATGTCAAACTCTATAAGCTCAATTGTCCATTTTGCTATTCTTTCATAGGTGCTCATTCGATAAAAAACTATCTTGATTGGTTGATTAGTGAGGAGCATTATAGTATGCCCCTGAAAATAAGGTTAGAGCCTTCGGGTTGCAATCAACAAAGCATAAGTTATCTTTTCTAACTTGGTGTACCTGATCTTGGCATCCCTCAAAACTCGGCTTATATAGTAGATTGATCATTGTACTTTTGTCTCTTCCTTGACTAGGACTACTGTCAAGACTATCAGGGAGACCATCAGGTACAAGAATAATTCTTCTCCAAGTTTGGGTTTTGCTAGCAGGAGAGGTAAGTCGAGGTAGTTTTTTAGTTTCTTAAATGCTTATTGACATTCAGTAGTTCAGTAGAAGTTCTTTGATTGCTTGAGAACTCGAAGGAAGGAAATACATTGCTCAGCCAATTTTGAGATAAAATGATTTAGAGCTGCCACTTTTTCTGTTAGGCGTTGAAATTTCTTAATTGACTTTGGAGCAGCCATTTCTTGAATGGCCCAGATATTCTCTGGGTTTGCTTTGATTCCATGCCTTAATACCATGAACCCTAGAAACTTCCTCGAAGTTATGCCAAAAGCACACTTGGTTAGGTTTAACTTCATCTTGTACGTTTAGAGGGCACTAAAGATCTCCTCAAGATTGGCTATATGATTTATCGAGGTTTGGCTTTTAACAAGCATGTCATCTATATAAATCTCCATGTTGTGGTTGATCTGCTCCTTAATGATCTTATTCATTAGGTGCTGATAGGTTGCACCTGCATTTTTAAGCCCAAAGGGCATAATCCTATAAAAATAAAGACTATGGTCAGTAATAAAAGCAGTCTTCTCCTCATCTTCTGGTGCCATCCGAATTTGGTTATAGTCGAAGAAAGCATCCATGAAAGTGAGAAGTTCATGACATAAAGTTGTGTCTACCAGTTGATCAATTCTAGAAAAGGGGTAGCTATCTTTTGGACAGACCTTATTCAGCTTCTTAAAGTCTATGCACATTCTTTATTTACCATTTACCTTCTTGACGAGGACCATATTGGAGATCCAATTTGGATAGTTAACTTTTTGACTTTGAGGAGCTTGTCAACTTCTTCTGTTATTGCTTTTTGTCTCTCCAGGGCATAGCTGCGCATCTTTCCTTTCATTGGCCGATGTTTGGGAGCAATAGCTAGATGATGTTCCATAACTTTAGCATCAATTCTGGGCATGTCCTCAGGGTTCTAAGCAAAAACATCTACATTTCTTTGTAGAAATCTGATGAGTTACTCTCATACCTCTTCTCCTAGATTGGAGTTGATTTGCATAGTGTGCTCTTTATTTTCGTCATCTACATTTCTTCCTATTCTTCAGTAAGGTCATCCCGAGCATCCAGCCCATCAACCAGACAAGGGTTTGATTGTGCGCCCCTCTGTAAAGCAATTGAGTAGCAATATCTTGCTAGAGCTTGATCTCCCCTGACCTCTTCAATCCTGTAGCTTGTTGAAAACTTCATTTTTAAATAATAAGTTGATACCACTGCTCGAAGTGCATTGAGACTAGGTCGGCCAAGAATTGCATTGTAAGAAGATGGGGCCTTTACCACCAAAAAATCTATTTGCACCCTAGACTATCATAGGTACCGCCCTACCACCATAATTAACATTATTATCCCTTAAACTGGTACTGCATTGTCGATGAAGCCAACCAATGGGGTACTCATTGGTCCAAGCCAGTCATTAGATAAATACATTTTGAAAAAAGCATCATAAAATAAGACATCAATCGAACTTTTATTATCAATAAGGATGCGGCATACATCATAGTTTGCAATATTTAAAGAAACTACAATTGCATCATTATGCGAGAATTGAACTTCTTACGCATCTTCTTCAGTGAAAGTGATGGGTTCTTCAGTCCTTTATCTTTTAGCCGATCCCTCAGATCCGCTGGCCTCTTTCGACTAAGATGCCCTAGAGATAATATTAATGATGCCCAGTGGGGATTGATCTCCTTGCTGCTACTCCCTCCTTGGTGGTTCTGGTTGCGGCAATGCTCTCAGGTGCTGTTCCCTTGCCTCAAGCCGACATCATAGAAATCAGCTAAGCTGGCCTCATCTGATGAGCTCCTTGAGTTCATCTTAGAGATGAATGCATTCTTTGGTATCGTGATCGTGGTCACGGTGGTAGAGACAATACTTGTTAGGATTTCGCTTGCCAAGATGAGTGCGCTGTTGGAAAATATGCAGGATTTCATGCATTAATTTCAAAACTTTTTTGAAATGTAATGTAGTGGAAGTTGTAAATTAAACCGTTTAATCTATGAATACATGTAATCTAATTACTAAACCCTATAACTAGGATTTATAACATGTCATAATGCATTTTAAATCTGAAAATAAAAAGAATTTGCTATTGATCAAATCAATATCCTAGATCTAGAATGATTCTAGATCTAAAATCTAGATCACATCTAGGTGAGAGGAGAGATCATATCTCTTACCTTGCACGGTTCAAGAACTCTGTGGTTGATTTTCATTATTTTCTTTGAAGCCACGCACACATCCGATCTCTACAAGTGATCCACACAAGGCTACAACAAAATTGAAGGTTCGTCGAATGAAGATCCGCTCGAAGTGCTAGCTTCTTGCGGATCCCTCCAAATAGTTAATGTATAATTTATTCTTTGGATCTCTTGGACATTCCAAGAGATGAAGAATAAGAGAAGGATTAGGAGAAAAATCCAACCTTTGGATTTCTCAAAAATCAAAAATTAAATACATTAGAAAAGGATCCTAAGAGAAGATAAATCTTCTCTTTTAGGACATATCCTTATGCTTGGACAAAGGGAAGACCTCCCCTAGGCTATTCCCATGTTTCTAGATCTCACACATTCTTATTTTTCTCATGAAAAAATCATACAAAAATATAGTGAAGAAGGATTCTCAAAGAAACCCTAAGAGAAGATATTCTTCTCTTTTCCTTCTCTCATCAGGATATGATCAGATCATGTCCAAAATTGATCTTCATGCCCCAACATCTTGGAGCATAGATCCCCACACCCTCATCCTCTCTCTCTCTCAAATTTTTATTATATAACAATTACATAAAATAAATAAGAGGAAAGTATTTAAAAGAGAAACAAAGAGAAGACAATCTTCTCTTACCTTTGTTCCTTCAAGACATCAAAATTTGATGTCTTGATGAAGACCTTTTCCTCAAGGAACTTGGTGCCCCAAACCTCCATGCCATCTCCTTCTTTTTTTCTAATTTTTTCATGAATTTTTTTAGATTTTACACATCCTAAACCAGATAAGAGGCATCCTCCCTTTTATGTATGGAAGACTAGGTCAAAACCTAGTCTTAAAAGGAGACCAAGGAGGAGTTTTACAAGGCATCCAACTCTTGGACGCCTTCCCTCTTATTTTTTGGGTGTGAAGATCAGGAAACCACGTGCAAAATTGGAAGAAAGAAGTGCACAAAAGAAAAAGAGGCATGGTGAAAAAAATTTCATAAGGAAAGGAGGTGTTTTAGAGAATTAGGACTCTTTCAAAAGGAAACAAAACCAAACCACTTACCAAATTTGATCAAATCAAATTTTAATTAATTTTTTTAGATATTTGGTGCATCAAGAAGCTCTTATTAGTATAGAGAACATCACATAGAAATCTAAAAATAAAATAGGGGCATTGACTTTTGTTGGCGCAAGGAAGGAGTGAGAGTCTCAATTCAACTAGGACTCTTCTTGTTTGACTAGGTCAAAACTATTTTGAACCTAATTCAAACCAAATTAAATGCAACCTAATTATGAATGATTCTAGTCCAACTAGAAACCTAATTAAATTAGATTAAATAATATTAAATTTAAATTTAAATCATAACTCAATCAAGAATTAGGCGCACTCAAATCGTAGTCCAACTAGGAATTATTTTTTTCTTGCAATTGGCTTATCCAATAAACCAATTAAACTTAATTTAATTAAGTCCAAACTAATTTTAATTAAATCTAATTTAACTATACTTAATCTAAGCCTAAATACTTAATTAAATTGAGTCAATTAGCAATTAATTGCTAATCGATCTACCTACAATACTTGCATTACGTCAAACATCAATCATATTGATAGCTTGACCTAAGAACAATTCTCAATCATCGATTAACTATGTGATTAAGTTACAACCTCTAATGTATGTGATCCTATAGGCTCGAACCTAAGCTGGTAGTATTGGAACCAAATCCTATACCAATCAAAGTAACCATCTAGCAATGGTTCTTGACGTCCGGATAGGTCAAATGTATGTAAAGCAACATTCTTAGAACTCTAGCCCATGGTTACTGTATAATTCATCCCTTTGATCAATAATGCTCAAGATGACTTCGAGTACACTGTCAATACTCATACAAGTTGATAGGAGCACGATGTAGTCGTTAAGATACCATGTTTATCAGTTTAAATCTGACTCTTTATTTTTTTAAATTACTTAAAAAAAATATGAATAGAGTAGTAAGTCGGGTCGAATCCATAGAGAGGCAATGATTTATTTCTAAAATCTTTGATTTTTATATTTTTTTATTACTATTATTATTATTATTATTTTTAGAGAATAGAAAAGAAGAGTTTTTGAAAATTAAAGTTAAAAAAAAATATATTTATAAATAAAAGTAGAATTATGTAGAAATAAATTTGATACTAAGATCTATTATTTAGATCTTAGCAACTACTTGCAATGAAATTAAAAAGCAATAAGGAACAATTAATTTAAAGAACTAGAATTAAAAAGAACAATGAAACTTTCTTAAATTTAAAACTCAGATGCAGAATTTAAATACAAGAAATTAAAAAAATTTAGAATTTTAATACAAGAAATTAAAGAAAGAGAAAACTAGATTGGAGATCGTAGATCAGCGTAGGTGTGGAGATGGCGCAGAAGACCGGCTCTTCTTCTCAGCACTGTAGCTTCGAAGCAACCTTCTATCCAGAGCTTGGCTTCCACCCTGTACTTTAGCTTTTCTTCCCTCTTCTCTCCTTTTCAAGAGGCTTAGAGTCCTTTTTATAGAGCTAGGGGGGTTGGATCTTTATTTCTGAAGGCAATGTGGGACTAATGGCCTTTGCAATCATCAAAATACAAAAGAATTTGAGTAAAATTTGAATCAAAATAGCTCTGATACATCTCTGATAAATCTAATAAAATCCAACCGTTCAACAAGAATCCATATTGGAGAATCATTGAACAAGAGTTGTTCACTCATCGGCTAACCCATTACCAATAACTATTAGGTGAGGTGATGAGTAAGTCGGTGGGACTGCACCACCTACTAAAAATTATTAATCATGAAGATTTTTGCATCTCTACAGAGGGAGTGTAGGGATCCAAGAAAATAGTGGAAGCTAATTTATTTCAAAATAAAATCACTAAACAAATTGGTTAAGTCTTAATTACAATATCTAACTAGAAACTTTGACTCTCTATAGAAAAATATCTGCATCCAATCCATTAGCATGAATCTTGGACACCCATAGACTGACCGAACCAAATTATAAGGATTGACTCCGGAACTTCAAAATCATTTTGGGTTTTGAGAAGTTAACCCATGTATTGGACCAGAATCCTTCCACCTTACCAACTCATCCATCCACTGAGCAGAGAGCATCTCTGGATAACTGGACAGACGATGATAACAAGACTAAATACTATATGTTGGTTTCGATGTCTGATGAACTTCAGCGCCAACATGAAGATATCAGCACTACTCGCCAATTGTTGGCTCATCTACAGGAGATGTTTGGTGAACTGAGTCGCGCATCCAAGTATCAAGTCACTAAATGACTTTTCAAGGCTAAGATGCATGATGGGCAGTCAGTCCAAGATCATTGTCTAATGATGATCAAGAATTTGGAAGAGCTTGAGAAGCTCGGAGTGAAGTTGGACTAGGATCTGTAGAATGACATAATTTTGCAATCCTTGACTGATGCATATGGGCAGTCATCATGAACTACCATATGCATAAACTTCAAAATTTTTTGGCCGAACTTATGAACATGCTGGTTATCATTGAGCTTTCCATGAATGGTTCTAAAGGCTTAGTGCTTGCTATAGAACAGACTTCTTCCAAGAAAAAGTATTTTGGAAAGAAGAAAAAATCTACGAAAAAGCAGAAGGTGGAAGGAGAAAAGAAGAAAAAGACAAAGCTGAAGAAGAAGACCGCTGACAAAGGAAAGTGTTTCCATTGCAACAATAATGGCCACTGGAAGTGGAACTGCCCTACATACCTAGCCACCCTGAAGAATAAAAAGGAGGAAGGTCCTTTTGGAGGTATGCTCGTTATTGAGTCTAACCTTACGGTTTCTTTTGCATCCAATTAGGTGCTTGACTCTGGTTCTAGTGCTCACTTATGCACTTCTATGCAAGGTCTTGAGGATAGCAGAAGGCTGAGAGATGGTGAGATGATCCTGCGCATCGAAAATGGAGCAAGAGTTGCTGCCGTGGTCATGGGAACATACCCTCTTCGACTACCATCTGATTTAGACTTAGTGTTAAAAGACTGTTATTATGTGCCTGCAGCAAGCAGGAATTTGATTTCTGTTTCTTGCCTTGCATTAGAAGGCTATGTAATTAGTTTTCTTAAGGACCATTGTAATATTCTTTATGAAAGAAATAAAATTGCAAGTGGTTTTCTTATTAACGATCTTTATTAGTTACATATTGATGTATCTATTTTTAATATCGAGCAAAATATGAATACCATGAAACAACCTAGGGATAGTCCAAATGATAGGTATCTATGGCACCTAAGATTAGTTTATATAGCAGAAGATAGGGTTAACAAATTGGAGAAATCGGGCTATTGAGTCCGTTGACTTCCGAGTCATATCCAATTTGCAAATCTTGTCTTCATGGCAAAATGACTAAGCTCCCTTTTGTAAGACATGGAGAAAGGGCCATGGATCTTCTTGCCTTAGTACATACTGATGTGTGCGGCCCATTTGATGTACCGGCTAGAGACAACTTTATCTACTTCATAACCTTTATAGATGATTTATCCAGATATGGGTATGTGTATCTTATGAGACACAAGTCTGATGCTTTTGAAAAGTTCAAAGAATTCAGACATGAAGTAGAAAAGCAAATTGGAAAATCCATTAAGATTCTTCGATCAGATTGAGGAGGTGAATATCTTAGTCGAAAATTCCTAGACTATCTCAAGAAAAATGGCATAATCTCTCAATGGACTCCACCTGGAACACCTCAACTCAACGAAGTTTTAGAACGAAGGAATCGGACCCTATTAGATATGGTCCGATCCATGATGAGCTTCACAGACCTTTCTGATTTTCTTTGGGGATACTGTTTGTTAATTGCAATATACTTACTAAATAGGGTTTCTTCTAAAACCATTCCTACCACATCGTATGAGATATGGCATGGTAAGAAACCAAATCCAAGTCATCTCAAAATTTGGGGTTGTCCGGCTCATGTCAAAAGACAACAAGCGGACAAGTTAGACTTTAGGTCCTTCAGAGCTCGATTTATAGGATATCCTAAAGAGTCATTAGGATATTATTTTTACATTCTAGAAGATCACAATATGATTGTGAGTCAACATGCTATTTTTCTTGAAAAATAGTTTATTCAAGATGGTGGCATTGGAAATCTCACAAGAACAATGAGCTAAGGACGTAATGGAACCAAATCAGGTTGAGCCAATCCATTCAATACCTCCTCCACCTCGTAGATTGAAAAGAATTTTTCATCCTCCTGAGAGGTACTTAGGTACTATTTTAGAGAAAGTAGAGAAAATGTTCCTCATAGGTAATGGGGTTCATGGTGATGATCCCAAAACCTATAACGAGGCGATATCGGATATCGACTCCGAAAAATGGTTAGAGACAATGAAGTCAGAAATTGACTTGATGTACTCAAACCAAGTCTGGACCTTAGTAGATCCACCATAAGGTATAGTACCTATTGGGTATAAATGGATCTACAAGAGAAAGATTGGTGCAGATGGAAATATGGAGACATTCAAGGCTAGATTAGTGGCAAAAGGTTATAGTCAATGCGAAGGCATTGACTATCAGGATATCTTTTCGCCAATAGCTATGCTTAAATCCATCTACACATTGCTTACTGTTGTAGCCTATTTTGATTATGAAATATGGCAAATGGATGTGAAAATGACATTCTTAAATGGATATCTTAAGGAAGATATCTATATGGAACAGCCGCAAGATTAAGACATGGAGAAAGGGCCATGGATCTTCTTGCCTTAGTACATACTAATGTGTGCGCCCCATTTGATGTGTCGGTTAGAGGCAACTTTGTCTACTTCATAACCTTTATAGATGATTTATCTAGATATGGGTATGTGTGTCTTATGAGATACAAGTCTGATGCTTTTGAAAAGTTCAAAGAATTCAGACATGAAGTAGAAAAGCAAATTGGAAAATCCATTAAGGTTCTTCGATCAGATCGAGGAGGTGAATATCTTAGTCGGAAATTTTTAGACTATCTCAAGGAAAATGGCATAATCTCTCAATGGACTCCACCTGGAACTCCTCAACTCAACAAGGTTTTAGAACGGAGGAACCGGACCCTATTAGATATGGTTCGATCCATGATGAGCTTCATAAACCTTCCTGATTTTCTTTGGGGATACTGTTTGTTAATTGCAATATACTTGCTAAATAGGGTTCCTTCTAAAACCATTCCTACCACACCATATGAGATATGGCATGGTAAAAAACTAAATCTAAGTCATCTCAAAATTTGAGGTTGTCCGGCTCATGTCAAAAGACAACAATCGGACAAGTTAGACTTTAAGTCCTTCAGAGCTTGATTTATAGGATATCCTAAAGAGTCATTTGGATATTGTTTTTACATTCTAGAAGATCACAATATGATTGTGAGTCGACATGCCATTTTTTTTGAAAAATAGTTTATTCAAGATGGTGGCATTGGAAAGCAAATCAAGCTTGATGAGAAAGTCTCATAAGAACAATGAGCTAAGGACGTAATGGAACCAAATCAGGTTGAGCCAATCCATTCACTACCTCCTCCACCTCATAGATTGAAAAGAATTTTTTGTGCTCCTCAGAGGTACTTAGGTACTATTTCAGAGAAAGTAGAGGAAATGTTCCTCATAGGTAATGGGATTCATGGTGATGATCCCAAAACCTATAACGAGGCGATATCGGATATCGACTCCGAGAAATGGTTAGAGATAATGAAGTCAGAAATTGACTTGATATACTCAAACCAAGTCTAGACCTTGGTAGATCCACTAGAAGGTATAGTACCTATTGGGTGTAAATGGATCTACAAGAGAAAGATTGGTGTAGATGGGAATGTGGAGATATTTAAGGGTAGATTAGTTGCAAAAGGTTATAGTCAATGCGAAGGCATTGACTATCAGGATACCTTTTCGTCAGTAGCTATGCTTAAATCCATCTGCACATTACTTGCTGTTGCAGCCTATTTTGATTATGAAATATGGTAAATGGATGTGAAAACGGCGTTCTTAAATGGATATCTTAAGGAAGATATCTATATGGAATAGCTGCAAGATTTCACATTCGGTGATGATGATCATGTGGTATGCAAGCTGCAAAGGTCCATATATGGACTTAAGCAAGCATCTTGGAGCTGGAATACTCATTTTAATGATGTGATCAAATTGTCTGATTTCATCAAAAATGAGGAGGAGCCATGTGTCTTCAAAAAGATCAGTGGGAGCACTGTTGTCTTCTTCGTATTATACGTAAATGACATTCTCCTTATTGGGAATGATATTCCCATGTTGACCACAGTTAAAATATGGATATCTAAAGAATTCTCCATGAAAGACCTTGGAGAAGCATTCTTTATTCTCGAAATTAAGATCTATAAAGATAGACCAAATAGGATGCTAGGACTTTCATAGAAAATGTACATAGAGGAAGTGCTAAAAAGGTTTAGCATGGAAAACTCTAAGAGGGGTTTAGTACCCTTCAGACATGGCATTCATCTTTCCAAGAAGGTGTGCCCTAGCACACCTGAGGAAATAGAACGCATGAGCAAGATCCCTTATGCTCAGCAATAGGGAGCCTCATGTATGCCATGTTATGTACACGACCTGATATAGCCCATGCTGTGAGTGTCACGAGCAGATATCAGTCGAATCCAGGTGAAGAATACTGGACTTCTGTGAAATGTATCCTTAAGTACTTAAGAAGAACTAAGGATATGTTGTTGGTCTTTGGTAATGGAGAACTCCAAGTTTAGGGGTATACAGACTCAAATTTTATATCCGATGTAGATGATCGTAAGTCGACATCTAAAAGTCTATTTGTGTGCAATGGTGGAGTTGTCAGATGAAAAAGTTCCAAGCAGACAGTATAGCAGATTCCACCATGAAAGCAGAATACATCGCTGCATCAGAAGCTACAAAGGAAGCATTCTGGTATAAGAAGTTTGCCGTAGAAATCGAAGTGATGCCATTAGATGCCATTCCTCTATACCGCGATAATAATGGTGCCATAGCCCTTGCTAAGGAGCCGAGGTCTCACCAGAAATCCAAGCACATCGAGCAACGATACCACCTCATCCGCGATTACCTCGAGAAGCATTACATCGAGGTCAAGAGAGTCAACTTCGCAGACAATGCGGTGGATCCGCTTACAAAGCCATTGGGCCAGTAGAAGATCGAAGCCCATCTTGAGAAGATGGGACTTAGATTTGTAGCCAATTGCCTTTAGATCAAGTGAAAGTTTGTTAGATATGTGTGCCCTAGAAGCTAGAATTGGCTGACATTTGTAATACACTTCTAGGGGCAAAATTATAATTTTGACTATAAATAATAAAATGGATTATTGTCTATCACAAATGTGTATTTAGTGTCTGTGATACATCCCTTGTGTTAATGGTAATGATAATTCATATTTTCAAGAGTTGAAAATTTAAGACATGAATTTTCATTTATTAACTCATAAAAGGCTCCTGACCATAGGATCATCACGAGGATGGTGATTGATCTGAAAGGTTAGGTGTACAATCGCTTCTTCATTTAGTAGATGAGTCTTGAGTCTACAGGTGTAGGAGACACCAGAGCAAGAGTACAGGTACTCGTTGTAGAAATGAGGGCACTGAGCGTGACCACCTCGAGTAGTCATTAAGGAAGTCTACCTTCTCGTCGAATGACTGACTCGATGCTGCAGTAGTGTGTCTAGGTTCTTTGACCTGAGGTGCATCGATAGTTCACCTTGAGGGTGTTATAGTTTGACTACACCATTACTCGGTCTCCTAGCCATTTGGAACCCTGAGGTGTATGTTGGCTATAGCATGTTCATTGTAGGAACTGGATTGCATCAAGATGGAATCTATCTACCTCGGTGGATAGAGGAGCAGCCCTATGATGATCATGAGAATCAAGTCCAGAAGCCCATGGCCATGGCAGAGTGAAATAATAGAAAGAGTTTCTATTTAGATTTTCACATCGGACTTGAATCGAATGATTACATCATATGATAGAAATTAGGGTTTGACGAGTTCACCTTAACCCTAATCTGATCGGGCTCAAGATAGAAGAACTTAATCACACAGGTAGCTGCACCAAGAGGTTCATTTTTAGCTTTGATGGGTTGCCACCATATACTGCTAGGTGTCACTGGTGGATTTTGGGAGCAATTAGAATGATTTAGATGATCGATCATTCTAGCTGTTCGAATCAGAAGAGTTCTGATCCATCGAAAGGAGTTTCGATGATGTCGATGATAGAGATCATGACATATCCCATTACCATACAGAACTGAAACCTAACTGGATCATACACAAAACAAGGGTTTGAATCTGGATGATCATCAATTGAACTAATCTAGTTTAATTGATTTGAATTAGATTCAATTAGGTTCAAGAAAATCGTGCTAGCACTCGATTGAACCTAACGTTCTTCTTCTATTATCATTAAAAGTTATCTCGACTGAGCCAAATGTGTTTGTGCTCACTTAGGTACCTTTACCTGATCTAACTGGAGCTTGTCCAGGTTAGACAAGGGTTGTCTTAAATTATGAGATAAATTTGAGACAATACCTACCACTTTCCATCACCTGCTAATTCTTATCCTTTGACTTTGGTCAAACGTTGACCTTTGATCCTTAGACATCTGTCCATATGTCATGAAGTTATTGGAGAGCAGAGAGGGGCTTGTCCCCTTATTGGATTTTGAAAAGGAGGGGGTGCATGCCTAGAATGGCATACGCCCATGGATAGGGACGCCTGGAGTCCCATACGGATGGGACTCCAGGTTGCTTCTTGGATTCAACTTAGATGACCCCTAGCCATAGACTTTGACCAGTCTTAGGCACCATCTAAGGATGAATCTATAGGGCTCTCTTCTGATTGGATTAGGTGATGTCATCCCACCAATCAAATTTAAATCTAATTGCACGAAGTAGAGTGATTGGCCGGGATGATGTGGCACTGCATGGCGCAGCAGGGTCTATAAATAAACCCTATCTACGCCCCACCTTAAGAGAGCTTTCTCCTAGCCACACCCTAAGGCTGCCCCTCTCCCTCCGCCATGCCATCTTCTAATCCTCTCTCTCCTCTCCATGTCAAAGAAAAGTTGGGCTTCAGTTTGGTGTGATCTAGGCAAGAAAAGGCAGATGAGAAAATGAAGAAGGCAGCATTGCTGCAGAGACGACAGTAGATCTTCGAAAGAAGTTTCGAAGATCCTCCAAATTAGATCTAGATTTAATTTTTGAAGACATGATAAAGAAGGAGAAGATCTTCAGATCCAGTCTGAGTGGATATCGGTAGAGGCCAAACGCTTGCGTGGCTAGATCCAGAACCTCAAGCAATCAGCAGGATCATCAAAGGGTAATCAAATTACCCAGCAAACAAGGTAACATTAATTTAGATTTAATTTAATTTAATTTTTTTATTTATTAGATCATAAAATTAGATTTGAAAAGTGTCAGATCTGATTTAGATCTAAGAGAAAATTTTTAAAATATACCTCTCGATCCAATCAGATTTGAACGAACTTGATCCAAAAAATTTGATTTTTCCCTTCATATTTATAGGATATCTTAGAGATAATATAGGATATCAATTCTACCACCCTACTAAATAAAAGATATTTGTAAGTAGGCATGCTACTTTTATGGAGAAAGAGTTTATATTAGAAAGAGGCAGTGAGATAAATATTGAACTTAGTGAATTTCAAGATAAACAAATAGAAATTTCTCAATCATGTAAACATATAAATAGGAAAGAACCAAAACACACTACTCCAATCCAAAGATCTGATAGAGTGCAACATGCAACTATGAGGTACGGGCTCATTATTGAGAATATTGTAGCCTAAATCATTAAGAATGATGAACTTCTAACCTATATGGAAGCTGTCATGACCAAGAACTTAGACAAATGGCAAGATGCCATGAAATCCAAAATAGACTCCATGTATATCAATAAAGTATGTACTTTAGTTGATGCACCAGATGGTGTTAATCCTATTGGTTGCAAATGTGTCTATAAGAAAAAGATTGGAGTAGATGACCAAGTTGAAACCTATAAAGCCAGATTGATGGCTAAGGATTTTAGGCAAAAGTAGGGTATAGATTATGATAAAATATTTTCTCCTACTATCATGCTCAAATCTATCTGGATTATACTTGCTATAGCAGCATACCATGATTATGAAATATGGCAAATGGATGTGAAGATCGCCTTCCTTAATGGTCACCATGAGGAAGAGGTCTACATGTCACAGCCAGAAGAATTTGTCTCAAAAGAGAGACCAAATTAGGTATGCAAACTTATGAAATTCATTTATGGATTAAAGCAAACATCAAGGAGTTGGAACATCCATTTTGATGTAATAGTCAAAGAGTTTGGCTTCATCAAAATTATAGATGAACCTTATGTGTATAAGAAGTAGGAGTGCCATCGTTTTCTCGGTATTATATGTAGATGACATACTCCTCATTAGGAATGATATTCCAATGATGCAATCGATTAAATTATGGCTATCAAGTAAGTTTTTCATGAATGACTTGGGAGAAGCATCCTATGTACTTAGTATTAAAATCTATAAAGATAGATCTAAAAGGATGCTTGGTTTATCCTAGTCTAGGTACATTGACTTAGTGCTGAAGAGGTTCAGCATGGATGGAAGTAAAAGAAGTTACTTATCCATGAGCCAAGGAATACATCTCTCTAGAAGGATGTCTCCTAAGACACCTAATGAGAGAAATAGAATAAGTTTTATTCCTTATGCTTTGGCAATAGGATCAATAATATATGCAATACTATGTACCAGGCCTGATGTTGCTTATGCCTTAAGCATAGTAAATTTTAGGCTGATCCAAGAGAGAATCATTAGAAAGCAGTGAAAAATATTCTTAAGTACTTAAGAAGGACTAAGGATATTTTTCTGGTATATGTGGATCTGATCTTAAACTAGAAGGATATTCTGACTCTAGTTTCCAATCAGATCCAAATGATAGCAAATCCATTTCATGGTATGTCTATACTCTAAATGGTGGAGCAGTGAGTTGAACGAGTTTCAAGTAGTAAACTATAGTTGACTCAACTACTGAGGTAGAGTACATTGTTGTAAGTGAAGCCGCTAAGGAAGCTATCTAAATGAAGAAGTTCATCACTGAGTTGGGTACTGTTCTTGAGATTGAAAAACTAGTACCACTTTACTATAATAATACTAGAGCAATTGCTCGACCAAAGGAACCAAGGTCTCATCATAAATTCAAGCACATTCGGAGATGCTTCTTTCTCTTTCATGAAATAATCGAAAGGCAAGATGTTATCATTGAATGAGTAGATGCAAAGAGCAACATAGCAGACCTATTTATTCAGGCTCTACCACAACAGCAGTTCAAAAGCCACCTTGATTGTATGGGGTTAAAATATAAGGGCAATTGGCTTTAGTGCAAATAGGAGATTGAAAGAAATATGCCCCTAAGTTAATTAAAATATGTATTTTGATTGATTATTCTTTTATCTTCTAGATTCATGTAATGATATTTTTAAATTAATAAAGGCATTTATTTTATCATATGCTGTGTCTTATTATTTATTTAAGATTATGATGAATCCCATGAATTAGGGCTATGATTTTAGGCTTATGATGAGATCTAAAATCTTAAAACCCTAATCAAAAATATTTTTAGTCGATGGAACATTGTGTTGGGGATCAATATTTTCAGAAAGACTGGCATATCCTATATATGCTCGATGAAAAGGATGATTGATCTCATAGTTACTTGTGTTTGACACTAATACAAGGATGTGGGTGCCTATTAGAGAATAAGTTCAATGAACTGATTCAACTTGAGAACATCTAATGGAGTTTTATCTACTTATCAATAGATGGTTCATGTTGTGGGAGTTGTGCATGTAATTCCTTGACTTGAGACTACCATAGAATCTTGTATGCATGAATCCATGTTTTGGTTCATATTCATTCATGACTTAGTCATGTACGAGGTGTTCTAGATATGATGGATTGCATATAGATATTGTGAGTAGGTCAATATGGAATCGATCACTCCTAGTAAGAGAAGATTGCATCCTACTTGCTTCAATCGAATGATGATTCTAGAAGACTTTGATCAAAGCATGATAAAAATTAAAAATAATTTTTAATATTTTATTAATCAAATCATCATCATATGATTGAGAGAAATATAAATATAAAATTAGATTTGATATGATTCTATATTCATAATCATATTCGGGATGTAGGATGATCGTAGGATCAGTTGCATGGTAACTTTTCACTGATAGATATTTTTGGTATTTTTATCAAAATTTCATATCTTCTAGGTATACATGATATGTTGCTAGATGTCAATCATGTCTTGTAGGTTTGATCGAATTAAAGAGTTTAATTTGATCATCAATTAGAAAATATTCTAATTTATCAAATCAGGTCAACTCAATTTGACCTAAATCGATTTGATTGAGTTCTAACCAAATTAGATCAAATTGCATTCGGATCCACTACTGGCTAGATGTGGAATCCAATGGGTCACACATAAAGAGAATTGATTAAGAGTAATTAGATTAAATCATGTTTGCAAGTTAAACATGCTAGCACATGTTGCAAACCCTAGCACCTAGATTCAAATTGAGTTCCAATTTGGGCTAATTAAATCCAATTTAGGTCAAATCAGATTTGGTCCTCAATTGGATTGACCTATGGCTGGTTGAGATATGGGATAAGGTTCTCCTTTTCTAAATCCCATGTGATAGAGAGTCTCTCTCTTGGCATGTGGGGATTGCCTTGTGCGCTAAGAGTCCATGGCGCATGAAAAGGTTGGAGCTACATTCTTTCCTTCTTATCCAATTATTATTTTATGTAACTTATGTCACATACTTTTAGATCTAAAAGAAGGAACCTAAGAGTCCTTCTGCTAATAAAATACTTTGGTGTTTTATCTGGAACTTAGATAAGAAGAGAGTCCTTGCCGCCCCAACCATCTTGGTGCCCCTTAGACCAAGTCAAAAGCCTTTTGGCCTTTTGACTTTTCCATGCCTTATCTCCACACCCCCTACTTTTTGGCACACCAATTCATAGCCATTGGATGGCCATGTCATCTAATCTCATCCCTTGATTAATGGTGCCACATAAATAACCTTTGCGACTCTTAGAAAAACTACGTAGAATTTTATTCCAAAGAGTCCTTCTGCTTAAAGCAACTCTTGGAATTAATTCTATGTAGATCCACATTTTCTGAGAATATTAATGGGTGTGAGGTATTATCAAGGGATGTGAGAAATCAGATCTGGTGGGGTATGAGAAATATAGGTGGCAACCTTATGTACATTATAAATAGGGATGTGCACTGAGAGTCCAAGTCATTTTGAATTCCTCCTTCTTTCTTACAAGAGTTCTTTTTGTCCACTTTTCTTTCTTTCCTTCTCTTGTTTAGACAAGATCCTATTAAGGACAAGAAGTCTTCCTTAAGACAAAGAGATTAGGAAGAAAAATTAAAAAGACAAGAAAAAAAGAAAGTAAGGCAAGGAAAGGTTAGGAGAAGGAAAGCAAGGCTATAAGGAGGTTTTGCCCAAATTAAATTCCAAGAATTTAATCAAGGAATTGGTTTCCATAGGTGTTAGTGGCTTGATCAAGTCACCACGTGGATCAACGCTGGGGGGTGAACACGTGGGCACTTGGTGGAACCCTTGCCAGATTTCATACTCGAGTTAGGATTTAGAGATCAAGGTATGTTTCTATCTTCAACATTTATATAATAAATGCATGTTATATGATTTAAATTCTAATATGATGGTCCTTGGATTAGGGTT
Source organism: Cocos nucifera (assembly GCA_006176705.1). NCBI lineage: Eukaryota > Viridiplantae > Streptophyta > Magnoliopsida > Arecales > Arecaceae > Cocos > Cocos nucifera. The sequence goes on along the minus strand of QRFJ01001120.1, from coordinate 258,752 downwards.
TGATTTTATAATTTCATATTAATTGCTTTGAAATCCATGCTTCCACCCTGATCACCAAACCTATCATGAACCACGGTGCATTGCATCATACTAGCATCTATGAGTGATGAGTTCAATTGCATATTCAAGTCAGCTCAGCCAAAAGACATGCTTCAAGTATTGAACTAGTCTTTTGGCACTCTCGTTGATGTTGAGAGGCTCAACACTAGTTATTCCATGTTCAATGCCAGGATGAGGGTTGAAGTTTCAGTCCCTGATCATGTATTGTACATGATCGAGATGATGGAGCATTTGAGCAAGCTCAGCTTCCCCTTGCATGACCAATGAGGGAAAGATACAATTCTGAACTTGCTACCCAAGTCTTATCTCCTCTTCCTTACTTATAATAGAATGACAAAGCTTGAAGTTAATTACCACGGATTACTAAGATTACTTTGAAACTTTGAGATGGATCACCAGCTCAATAAGGAGTCGGTGAACTTAGTGGGAGGGTCTTCTTATAGTTCTTAACACTTTAAGAAAGAAAAGAAGAATAAAAAGAAGAAATCCAAGATGGTGCAAGTTTAGGCTGGGATATCAGTGCAAGAACAGACAAGAAGCCTAAGCCCAATAAGAGTCAAGCAAAGTACTTCTGTAAGAAGTGGGGGCATTGGAAGATGAACTATCTTCAGTACATTGCCTTGCTAGACCCAAACAGACCGAGAAAGAACCAAACAGTTACTAGGCAAGGTACTTATATAATAACTCCTTATAGTTTTTCTATTTGTGATATTACCAATCGGGTATTGGATATCGAAAGCTCTTACCATATTTATAATTAGTTGTAGGGGCTGTAGATCAGTAGGAGATTCGAGCAAGACGAAAGATTCCAAAATATTGAAGATGGAAGACAAGTTTCAGTTCTAGCATTAGGGATCATGAAACTTATATTTGAGTCTCATTTTATTATTCTTAGTGATTGTCATTTTCATCCTAGTTTCTTATTATATATCATTTCTATAGGTCTTTTGGCCAAAAATAGTTATAAAATTTTAATAAAGAAAGAATTTTATGATATTATTTCGAATGATATTACAATCTTTTCTAGATATTTGAATAATAAAATTTATTTATTATCACAGCCTATTAATATAGTCTACTCCATTGGCAAGCATCCTAGATTAGATAATGTGTCTAAAATCTACCTATGGCACTATAGACTAGGTCACATCAATAAGAATAGAATAAATAAGTTAACTCAAGAGCGAATCTTCAAAGTCAGTGATTGTGAATCACTTTCGACCTGTGAGTCCTATCTTCTTGGAAAAATGACCAAGTTATCTTTTACTGAAAAAGGTGAGAGAGCCACTGAGCTCTTAGGTCTAGTACATATTGATGTATGTGGACCTATGAGTGTAAGTACTAGAGATAGATATTTCCACTTCATCACTTTCATAGACAACCTATCAAGGTATGGATACGTCTATCTGATGAAACATAAGTCAGATTTATTTAAAATGTTCAAACGATTTTGAAATGAAGTAGAAAAACAAACTGAAAAGAGTATTAAAACTCTTCGATCTGATTGAGGGGTTGAATATCTTTTTGGTGAGTTTCTCATATAGGAGAGAATAAAATTCTCTCCCAATGGACTCCTCCAGGGATACCATAGTATAATGGTGTGTTTGAAAGGACAAATCGAACTCTGTTAGATATGGTTCAATCCATGATCGATTTTGCCAGCTTACCAATATTCTTTTGGGGATATGCACTCGAATCAGCTTGCTATCTTTTGAATAGGGTTTCGAATAAGTCTATAGTTAAAACTCCACATGAGATATAGATAAGGCATAAGCTAGTACTCTCACACCTTAGGATCTGGGGGTGCCCAGCTTATGTCAAACATTTAATGATAGATAAGTTTGGACTATGGTATGACAAGTGCACTTTCATAGGATATCCAAAAGAAACCAAAAGATATATTTTCTATCGTGCTGATAAACAAAAGATATTTGTCAGTTGACGATCCGGTAGACTACTGCATCAGCTAGATAGATACTATGATTTTTTGATCCAAGATGGTGATTCCATTGAACTCAATAAGATCGGTGAGGATCCGATCACCTATATGGATGTAATGTGGAGACTTAATTCCAAGAAATGATTTGAGAACATAAAATCTAAAATGGAGTCCATGAAGGTCAATGATGTATGAACATTAATTGATCCACCTGAAGGGGTTAAACCCATTTGGTGTAAGTGGGTCTTCAAAAGGAAAAGGGGCATAGATAGAAAGGTGGAGATCTATAAAGCTCATCTGGTTGCCAAGGGGTGTTGTCAATGTTATGATATTGACGATGATAAGACATTCTCTCTTGTGGCAACACTTCATCCACTCGGATTATGCTTAAGATAGCTACCTATTTGGACTATGAGATCTAGCAGATGAATGTAAAGACAACTTTCCTAAATAGAGAGCTGACTGAAGAGGTGTATATGATACAACCTAAAGGGTTCATATCCATAGATGAGTCTAAGGTATGCAATCTTTAGAGATCTATTTATGAATTGAAGTAGGCATCTCGGAGTTGGAACATGCATTTTGATAAGGTAATCAAAATGTATGGCTTCATTAAGAATGAAGAAGAATCTTGTATACACAAGTGCACAAATGGTCCGGCAGTGGTATTTCTTGTTTTATACGTGGATGATATTCTCTTAATCGGGAATGATGTCCCGACATTACAAGGAATAAAAGTTCGGCTGTCATCTTAGTTCTTCATGAAGGACTTAGGTAAAGCATCCTACATTCTAGGGATGAATATCTATAGGGATAGGTCTAAGAGAATGCTTGGATTATCCTTGTCCACATACATAGAAACTGTGCTGAAGAGATTCAGCATGAAGAATTATAAGAAGTGAAGAAAAAATCCTATTTCTCGGGTCAGATTCGTTCAGATTTAATTTGACCAAAAAGAATATTTCAAAATTTTTTTTCTTAGATCTAAATCAGATCTGATACTTTTTAGATCTAATTTGATGGATCTAATAAAATAAAATAAATTAAATTAAATTAGATTTAATTTATACCTTATTCTTGCGTAATCTTATTACCCTATCATGATCCTGCTGATTGCTTGAGATTCTGGATGTAGCCACGCAATCATCTGGCCTCCATCGATATCCACATGGGTAGGATCTGGAGATCTTATCCTTCTTAATCTTTCCTCCAAAGATCAGATCTGCATCTGATCTTGAAGATTTTCAAAATAATTTATGAAGATCCGATGTCATCTCTTGCAGCAGTGCTGCCTTTTTTTTTCTTGTCGCCTTTCTCTTGCCTAGATCACACCAAACTTGAGCCCAAGGCCTCTTGGGCATGGAGAAGAAAGAGAGGATCAGAGGTAGGCATGGAGGAGAGGGGAGAGGGCTATGTGGCATGGGCAAGGGGAGAATCTTTTCGAACCTAGGCGTAGATAGGGTTTTTATAGACCCGGCTGCACCATGCAATGCCACATTATCCCGAGCAATCACGTCTCTTCATGCAATCAGATCTAAATCTGATTGATGGGATGATATCACCTGATCCAGTTAGATGAGAGCCCCTCTCAAACATCCTTAGGTGGCACCAAGACTGATCAAAGTAGTGTCTTTCGCGCCACCTTGTTTGATACCATGAAGCAACCTGGAGTCCCATCTATACGGGACTCCAAGCATCATCATCCTTGGGTGCATGCCTCCCTAAGCATGCACCCCCTCCTTTCCTCTTTCTAGTAGGGGACAAAGGGCAAATTTCTCTCTTATGGGTATGTGACACATAGGCAGATGTCTAAGTGTCAAAAGTCAACATTTGACTAAAGTCAAAAGACGAGAATTAGCAGGTGATGGAAAATAGTAGGTGTTATCTCAAATTTATCTCATAAATTAAGACAACCCTTTTCTAACCTGGACAAGCTCTAGTTAGACCAAGTAAAGATATCTAAGTGAGGCCAAACACTTTTGGCTTAGTCGAGAACACCTTTCGATGGATCAGAACTTTTCTAATTCAGACAACTAGAATGATCGATCATCCAAATCATTCTAATTGCTCTCAAAATCCATCAGTGATATTGGCAACCCATCAGAACTGAAAATGAACCTCTCGATGTAGTTACCTATGTGATTAAGTTTCTCTATCTTGAGCCCCGATCGGATTAGGGTTAAGGTGAACTCGTCAAATCCTAATATCCATCATATGAATTAATCATTTGATTCAAATCCAATGTGAAAACCTTAATAGAACTCTTTCTATTATTTCACTCTGTTATGGTCATGGGCTTATGGATTTAATTCTCGTAATCATCATAGGGCTACTCATCTATCGAGGTAGATAGATTTTCTCTTGGTGCAATCTAATTCCTACAACGAACATGCTATAGCCAACATACACCTTAGGATTCCGAATGGCTAGGAGATTGAGTCATGGTGTAGTCAAACTATAACACTCTCAAGGTGAACTGTCGATGCACCTCAGATCAAAGAACCAAACACACCACTATAGCTTCGAGCTAGTCATTGATGATAAGATAGACTTCCTAATGATTGCTCGAGGTGGTCACGCTCAGTGCCCTCGTTCTCTAACAAGTATCCATACTCTTGCTCTGATGTCTCTACATCATAGACTCAAGACTCATCTACTATAAACAAGTAATTATTTACCAACCTTCTAGATCAATCACTATCCTCATGATGATCCCACGGTCAGAAGCATTTTATAAGTTAATAATAAAAATTCATGTCTTAAATTTTCAACTCTTAAAAATAAAAATTATCATTGCCATTAACTCAAGAGATGTATCATAGACACTAAATACACATTATGATAGAAAATAACTCATTTTATTATTTATAGTCAAAATTATAATTTTGCCCTTAGAAGTGTATAATAAGTGTCAGCCAATTCTAACTTCTAGAGCACACATATCTAACAAACTTCTACTTGACCTAAAGCCAATTGGCTATAATTCTAAGTCCCATCTTCTCAAGGTGGACTTCAATCTTCTACTGGCCCAATGATTTTGTACGTGGGTCTACCGCATTGTTTGCGGAGTTGACTCTCTTGACCATGATGTAACCTTTTTCGAGGTAATCATGGATGAGGTGGTATTGCAGCTCGATGTGCTTAAATTTTTGATGAGACTTCGGCTCCTTAGCAAGGGCTATAGCGCCATTGTTGTCACAGTATAGAGGAATGGCATCTGATGGCATCACTCTGACTTTTGTGGCAAACTTTCTGTACCAGAATGCCTCCTTCATAGCTTTTAATACAGCCATGTACTCTACTTTCATGGTGGAATCTGCTATCACTGTCTGCTTGGAACTTTTTTAACTGACAGCACCACCATTACACACAAATAGACTCCCAGATATCGACTTTCGATCATCTACATTGGACATAAAATCTAAGTTTGTATACCCCTGGACTTGGAGTTCTCCATTACCAAAAACCAACAATATATCCTTGGTTCTTCTCAAGTACTTAAGAATACATTTCACAGAAGTCTAGTATTCTTCATCTAGATTTGACTGATATTTGCTCATGACACTCACAGCATGAGCTATATCAGATCGTGTACATAACATGGCGTACATGAGGCTCCCTATTGCTGAAGCATAAGGGATCTTGCTCATGCATTCTATCTCCTTAGGTGTGCTAGGGTACATCTTCTTGGAAAGATGAATGCCATGTCTGAAGGATACCAAACTCCTCTTGGAGTTTTCCATGCTAAACCTCTTTAGCACTTTTTCTATATACATCTTCTGTGAAAGTCCTAGCATCTTATTCGGTCTATCTCGATAGACCTTAATTCTTAGAATAAAGGATGCTTCTCTTAGATCTTTCATGGAGAATTCTTTGGATAACCATATTTTAACTATGGTCAACATGGGAATATCATTTCCAATAAGGAGGATATCATCCACGTACAATACAAGAAAGATAATAGCACTACCACTGACATTTTTGAAGACACATGGTTCCTCCTCATTTTCGATGAAATCAAATAATTTGATCACATCATTAAAATGAGTATTCTAGCTTCGAGATGCTTGCTTAAGTCCATATATGGATCTTTGCAGCTCGCATACTTTGTGATCAGTATCACTGGATGTAAAACCTAGCAGTTGTTCCATATAGATATCTTCCTCAAGTTGTCCATTTAAGAACATTATTTTCACATCCATTTGCCATATTTTATAATCGAAATAGGCTACAATAGCAAGTGATATGCGGATGGATTTTAGCATAGCTACTAACGAAAAGGTATCCTGATAGTCAATGCCTTCGTGTTGACTATAACATTTTGCCACTAATCTAGCTTTGAATGTCTCCATATTCTCATCTGCACCAATTTTTCTCTTGTAGATTCATTTACACACAATAGGTACTATATCTTCTGGTAGATCTACCAATGTCCAGACTTGGTTTGAGTGCATCGAGTCAATTTTTGACTTCATTGCCTCTAACTATTTCTCGAAGTTGATATCCGATATCACCTCGTCATAGGTTTTGGGATCATCACCATGAACCTCATTACCTACGAGGAACATTTTCTCTACCTCCTCTAAAACAGTACCTAAGTACCTCTCAGGGGGATGAAAAATCCTTTCCAATCTACGAGGTGGAGGAGTAGTGATTGTATTGGCTCAACCTGATTTGGTTCCATTTGGTCCTTAGCTCGTTGCTCTTGTGAGACTTTCTCCTCGAGCTTGATCTGCTTTCTAATGCCACCATCTTGAATAAACTATGTTTTAAGAAAGATGGCATGTCGACTCACAATCACATCGTGATCTTCTAAAAAATAGAAATAATATTCTAATGACTCTTTAGGATATCTTATGAATCGAGCCCTAAAGGACCTGAAGTCTAACTTGTCTGCTTATTATCTTTTGACCTGAGCTGGACAATCCCAAATTCTAAGATGACTCAAACTTGATTTCTTGCCATGCCATATCTCATATGGTGTGGCAGGAACGGTTTTAGAAGAAACCCTATTCAGTAAGTATATTGCAGTTAACAGACTATGTCTCCAAAGAAAATCAGGAAGGTCTATGAAGCTCATCATGGATCGGACCATATCTAATAGGGTCTAGTTCCTCCATTTTGAAATCCTGTTGAGTTGAGGTGTTGTAGGTTGAGTCCATTGAGAGATTATGCCATTTTGCTTGAGATAGTCAAAGAATTTTTAACTAAGGTATTCACCTCCTCGATCTGATCGAAGAACCTTAATGGATTTTTTAGTTTACTTTTCTACTTCATATTTGAATTTCTTAAACTTTTTAAAAGCTTCAGACTTATGTCTCATAAGATACATGTACCTATACCAAGAAAAATTATTGATAAAGGTTATGAAGTAGACAAAGTTGCCTCTAGTCAACACATCAAGTGGGCCACACACATCAGTATGTACTAGGGTAAGTAGATCCATGGCCCTTTCTCCATGTCCTACAAAAGGAAGCTTAGTCATTTTGCCATGAAAACAAGATTCATAAATTGGATATGAGTCGAAAGTCAA
>QRFJ01001120.1:0-250220 GCA_006176705.1 Cocos nucifera | reverse complement strand
AAATTAATTTTAGATTGAAAGATTTTTTACCGCCGCCCCTTAATTTTGCTAGGCCGCTTTCAGGGGATGAGATGGTTTGAAGTGATGGCGATGGGAGCCCGGCGGGGTCTCACGTCACGATCCCCGCAAGCGGGTCAGAGAAGAGAGGGGAACTGGATTCCACTAGGTTTTGATGTGATTTGTGCCTTAAAAGAACTGACTTAGGTTTTGATGTGATTAGTGCCTTAAAAGAACTGGCTTCCGTGTGGACCAGGTTGGCTTCGTGGATTGGGCTCGGATGGCTCCAATATCAAGTTCTTTCTAGTGGTTCCCGTTTAAACTGACCAATTTGGATTGGAAGATGCTGAAGGGACTGGAAGATGCTGAAGGGACAAGTAATAGGGACGGAGATATAATTAAACTGTGGTGAGGACTGTTTATATATATATATATATATATATATATATATATAGAGAGAGAGAGAGAGAGAGAGAGAGAGAGAGGAGCAGCTTCCTTGGCATATATATATATATATATATATATATATATTATATATATATAGAGAGAGAGAGAGAGAGAGAGGAGCAGCTTCCTTGGCAGCTGAAAGATCAAGTAAAATATCTAAGGATGTGATGGAGATATTGAACAAAAAAAGCAAGTGAAGAGCCCTCTGGCTGCATGGGTTGCGATCAAGAGCTTGTGGTTTGAGATGTTGTCCATTTGGGCCGCTAACCGTTGTGGCACGGGAGACTTACAATTAAGTATCGCCTACTTTGACTTTTGATTGTTACGGCAAAGCGTCCTTCAAAAGATATGTTACGAAGAAAAAAAAAAGATCACATCTTATATAAGTCAAAATTTTTTTAAACTTATAACTAATATAGAATTAATGACTTCTATATCATGATGGATGAAAAAAAAAAAAATCAAACGAAAATAATTAATTTTAAATATATTTATAAATTAAAAAAATTATAAAATAATTTAAAGTATAAAATCATGAATATTGATAAATGAAAAAATTATAAATAATTATTAGATATTAGATGATTATTAGAAACAAAATTTTATTATCTTAAATCTTAAACAACAAGAAGCTAGCTATTTGGTGCAAACATTTTGAGTAATACTTTTTTTTGGCAAATCAGAAAATTATAAATTAGAAAATTGTAAATAGTTATTTGATGTTAGTACTTCGTTGCAAACGCTGCCGTCTTTTCTGAGAAGAAAAAAAAAAAATTTAACTTAAATTTTTAATAATATTGAATAGAAAAGTGAATCATTTTCAATAATATTGAATAGAAAAGTGAATCGGGCGTATTAATTAAAAGATTAATACGCCTGCTAGAAAAGGCAGTGCCGCATCGTTTTTATCGGTCGTCTTAATAGACTATGAGCTGAGCTCGCCATGTAGGGGTGAACCAAGCTTGTAGCGTGGTTGGCAGTAGCTGTGGCCTTGCCTATAAGATCAGATGGCTTCCATGAAAGCTTTGAGGCAATTATAGCCTCTTTTGAAGGTCGCAAAAATACAAGAAAAAAGGATCTTTATATTCAGTATGAGCGTTGAATGCCAAAACATACATCAATCATAACCCATATATGTAAACTAATCACAAAGTAATATACATATATTTGATACATCTTGGATTCGATCAATGAAAGTTTGACATAAACCAATCATACAGCCCTTGACCTTAGTCAATCAGCTTCTGCCATGTGGTCATTCTAAAGGCACTTGGAGATGCCTAAATCTTTCTACATTCGATGGCAACTGGTCACAATAATGGCACGGTCTCTCTTGCTATGAGATCTATATCGCATCTTATCATATTGTATCTCTGGACATGTGAGCAGTTAACTCCAACAAACTCTTCATTCCCAAGATGCTAATCACAATGGATTCCACCCTTACCTATATAAACCTTTTTCAATTACCCTTTAAGTAAGTCACAAGTTATTCTTATTAAATTTAGCTCCTAATATGGTCTAATTATCACTTAGTCAAATTTAACTCATTGGGTCAAGTTTTAAATCAATTACAGTGAATCCAATTAACTAAAAAATTTTATTTTTGAGAAGACTTAAACTGAAATTTCAACTCTAATTAAAAATAAGTTTTTTGATGGGATAAAATAAATGCATGTATAAATAAAGATGGTTTAGTCCATTTTCTTCACCTCTCAAGAAGATGTGACAATTCCCATCGATCGTTCATATTAAGAAGAAGGGTGAGGAGAAAGAAGACCAGCTACCTACGGAAGAAAGATCAGACACTCTGCGGGCTACGTGATTATCGTATTGATGAGACGATGGTGTAGAGTATGATTTATTTTGATTTTATATGAATATTAGAGCACGATCCAGATATAAAAGTATAAAATTATCTTACATATGGTATCAGAGCTTAAGATCCATGCTTCATATTCATGTAAAATTATTTTTGATAAATTTTAATTTATTTTTAAAAAATTAAAAATCATGATTTTATATTTTTTGAAATTAATTAAAACTTAAGAAAATTAAATTATAGTCTCTTAATTTTCTAAAATTTTTTAAAAAAATAAAGAAAGAGGTTGAGGGCCGCCGGCATGCTCTCTTCCTCTTCGTCGTGTCCAGCAGCCACTAGGCCACTGGCATCCCACGCACAGCCTATGGGGGGTCGACTGGACCGTTTGGTGAATAGGGCAGTGGCCATGGCTACCGCCATACTGGAGGTAGCCGGCCCTATGGTCGCTGCTGTCTCCTAGGCCATCCAGCGAATGGGGTAGTAGCCAAGGCTAGCTGCTGCCAAGCTAGCAACAATCCAATCCGAAAAGGGGCCAATAAGAGCTAGGAAGGCAGTAGCGGAGCGTGGCGGCGGCGGCGATCCACATCGCTTGCCGCATCTCGATCCCATTGCACTGATTGGAGGATTGAGCTAACGTTTGCAGACCAGCAATCCCTACTGCTCGCGGCATTCTAGTATAGCCGCAAGGGCGATGATGGTAGGAGGCGGCCAGGGTGGGCTTGGGGCAGTCGGTCGACCACTCGTGCGACACGAGAAACCTTCTCGTGATCAAGGAAGAGAGAAGAAGGGCTAAATGGATCCGGGTTTTAGGTCCAAACCTGAACCAAAAATCCAGTATGAACCCTTTTTTTAAAAAAAAGAGATTTTTGTATTTTAGCCCCCTATAACGTAATAAATTATATTAAAGTCCATTCCAGCTTTGTGATAGTTTTAAAGCTGCTATTCTATAGAGAAGCTCCTATTCTTCTATTATTTATGGTTAAGGCTTTTATTATTGAAATTTGCTCATTTTTCATCCAATTTGAGTAATTTTTGAATTATTGGACTTGTAATGATTTGAGGAACATTATGGTTGAGTTTCTTATGCAAGATAAAATATTTAAATTATTTAATTAATAATTTTACTCATTATTATACTATTCAAGTATGTTTTTGCATCATCCCAAAGGATTCAGAGCACTCTGTGGCTCTTGGATGATTGAGTCATTGAGGGCTAATAGTTTTCTTTTTTATTATAGTTTTAAAATTATATAAAAGTATTTTCGTTATAGTTACAAAGGAAATGTGGTTGTCCAAGGAATTCTCCATGAAAGACCTAGGTGAAGCATCCTTTATTCTAGGAATTAAGGTCTATAGGGATAGACCGAATAGGATGCTAGGACTAGGACTTCACAGAAGATGTACATAGAGGAAAGTACTAAAGAGGTTTAGTATGGAAAACTCTAAGAGGGGATTAATACCCTTCAGACATGGTATTCATCTTTCCAAGAAGATGTGCCCCAGCACACCTGAGGAAATAGAATGCATGAGCAAGATCCCTTATGCTTCTGCAATAGGGAGCCTCATGTATGCCATGCTATGTACACGACCTGATATAGCCCATGCTGTGAGTGTCACAAGCAGATATCAGTCAAATCCAGGTGAAGAACACTGGACTTCTGTGAAATGTATCCTTAAGTACTTGAGAAGAACTAAGGATATGATGTTGGTCTTTGGTAACGGAGAACTCCAAGTCCAGGGATACACAGACTCAGATTTCATGTCTGATATAGATGATCGAAAGTCGACATCTGGCAGACTGTTTGTGCTGGAAGAGTTCCAAGCAAACGGTGATACCACCCCATCCACGATTACCTCAAAAAGGGTTACGTCGAGGTCAAGAGAGTCAACTCCGCAGATAATGTGGCAGACCCACTTACAAAGCCGTTGGGCCAGCAGAAGATCGAAGCCCACCTTGAGAAGATGGGACTTAGACTTGTAGCCAATTGGCTTTAGGACAAGTGGGAGATTGTTAGATATATGTGCCCTAGAAGCCAGAATTGGCTGACACTTGTAATACACTTCTAGGGGCAAAATTATAATTTTGACTAAAATCAATAAATGGGTTATTTTCTATCACATATGTGTATTTAGTGTCTGTGATACATCCTTTGAGTTAATGGTAATGATAATTCATATTTTCAAGAGTTGAAAATTTAAGACATGAATAATCATTATTAACTCATAAATTGCTCCCGACCATAGGATCATCACGAGGATGGTGATTGATCCGGAAGGTTGGTGTACAATCGCTTCTCTTTAGTAGATGAGTCTTGAAGTCTACGGTGTGGAGACACCGGAGCGAGAGTATAGGTACTCGTTAGAGAACGAGGGCACTGAGCGTGACCACCTCGAGTAGTCATTAGGGAGTCTACCTTCTCGTCAATGACTGACTCGATGCTGCAGTAGTGTGTCTGGTTCTTTGACCTGAGATGCATCGGCAGTTCACCTTGAGGGTGTTATAGTTTGACTACACCATTACTCGGTCTCCTAGCCATATGGAACCCTGAGGTGTATGTTGGCTATGACATGTTCATTGTAGGAACTGGATTGCATCAAGATGGAATCTATCTACCTCGGTGGTAGAGGAGTAGCCCTATGATGATCATGAGAATCAAGTCCAGAAATCCATGGCCATGGTAGAGTGAAATAATAGAAAGAGTTTCTATTTAGATTTTCACACATTGGACTCGAATCGAATGATTACATCATATGACAGAGACTAGGGTTTGACGAGTTCACCTTAACCCTAATCTGATCGGGGCTCAAGATAGAAGAACTGAATCACACAGGTAGCTGCACCAAGAGGTTCGCATTCAGCTCTGATGGGTTGCCACCATATACTGCTAGGTGTCACTGGTGGATTTTGGGAGCAATTAGAATGATTTAGATGATCGATCATTCTAGCTGTTCGAATCAGAAGAGTTCTGATCCATCGAAAGGAGTTTCGATGATGTCGATGATAGAGATCATGACATATCCCATTACCATACAGAACTGAACCTAACTGGGTCACACAAACAAGGGTTTGAATCTGGTGATCATCAATTGAACTGATCTAGTTCAATTGATCTGAATGAGATTCAATTAGGTTCAAGGAAATCGTGCTAGCACTCGATTGAACCTAACGTTCTTCTTTTGCTATCATAAATAAGTTGTCCTGACTGAGCCAAAGGAGTTTGTGCTCAATCAGAGGCCTTCATATGGTCTGACTGGAGGTTGTCCAAGTCAGAATAGGTTGTCTTATTTGTAAGACATTACCTACCATTTTTGGTCACCTGCCATTTCTTGTTCTTTGACTTTGGTCAAAAGTCTACCTTTGACTGGTCAAACATTGACCATTGACACTTTGACTTTTGACCACATGTCATGCACCTATTGGAGAGCTGGTGGGGGCCTGTCCCCCTGCCAGAACCTGGCAAGGAGAAGGGCGCACGCCACCCTAGGCGTGTGCCCAAGTTGGAGGCGCCTAGGAGTCCTTGTTGGACAAGGACTCCATCTCCTTTTTGGATTCCAATTAGAGTTCTTCTAAGAACCAACTTTGACTGGTCTTAGGTGCCCTCTAAGGAGGAATCCAGGGGACTCTATTCCCACCAATCAGATTTAGATCTGATTTCACAAAGGGTTGTGATTGGTTGGGAGGAAGAGGAGTTGGATCACGCTTAGTCTATAAATAAGACCCTGCGCCCAACTCAGATTAAAAGAGATGCAATTCAATTGAGAAACCCCATGCCCCAAGGCTGCCTCTCCCCTCCTTCTCCATGCCATAGTCTCTTCTCCCCTTGCTCTCCACGTCCAAAAGGAGTTTTGGACCTTGGTTGGTGCGATTCAGATCAAAGAAAGGCGATCAAAAACAAGAAGGCTGCGCTGCTGCAAAGGACGACTGCTCATCTTCAAAAGAGTTTTGAAGATCCTCCAGATCAGATCCAGATCTGATTTTTGGAGGTGTGATAGAGAAGAAGAGGATCTCCAGATCCAACCTGAGTGGATACCGATAGAGGCCAGGCGCTTGCATGGCTAAGATCCAGAACCTTCCGCTGCAAATAGGATCATCAACAGGGTAATAGGATTACCCAGATCAGGTAAATTAAATTTGATTTAATTTATCTTTTAATTTTATTTTATTAAAATAACAAGAATCAGATCTGAAACATATTAAGATCTGATTGGGATCAAGAGAAAAAATTTTGAAATATATCTCTTGATCTGATCAGATCTGAACGAACCTGGATCGGGAAATCAGGATTTCCCTTCAATGCCTTTGGAAGTAAGGTCGAAGTTTTTGGGCTATAATCAGTAGAGCATAACTTAGTTCTCTAACTTAGTATACCTGATCTCAGCATCTCTCAGGATCTAACTTATATAGTAGATCGACCGCTGAACTTTTGCTTCTTCTTTGACTAAAACCGCTGCAAGGGCCATTGGGGACATCGCTAGGTACAAAAATAGTTTTTCTCCAGATTCAGGCTTTGCCAATAGGGGTGAACTAAGGTAGTTCTTGAGTTCTTCAAATGCTTGTTGACATTCGGTGGTCCAGCAGAAGTTCTTTGATTGTTTGAGAATTTGGAAGAATAGAATGCATCGTTCGATCGACCTTGAGATGAAGTAGTTTAGAGCTGCCACCTTTCCTATTAGGCACTAGACTTTCTTTATTGATTTCAGGGCAGCCATCTCTTGAATGATCCGAATCTTCTCTAAATTTGCTTTGATAACGCGCCTCAACACCATGAACACCACGAACTTCCCTAAAGTCATGCCGAAGGCACACTTGGTCTGGTTCAACTTTATCTTGTATCTCCGAAGGGCACTGAAGGTCTCATCAAGATCGGCTATATAATTTGTTGAAGTTCAGCTCTTGACAAGCATGTCATCTAAATAAACCTCCATGTTGCGATCGATCTATTCCTTGAAGATCTTATTCACCAGGTGCTAGAAGGTTGCTTTTGCATTTTTAAGCCCAAAAGGCATAATCCTATAATAATAGAGACCATAGTCAGTAATAAAAGTAGTTTTCTCTTCATCTTTCAGAGCCATCAGGATTTGGTTATAGCCAGAGAAGGCATCCATGAAAGTGAGGAGCTCGTGGCTCAAAGTTATGCCTACCAGCTATTCAATTCTAGGTAGAGGATAGCTATCCTTTGGATAGGCTTTATTCAACTTCTTAAAGTCTATGCACATTCTTCATTTACCATTTGTCTTTTTGACAAGGACTATGTTGGTGACCTAGTTCGAATAAAAGACTTCTCGACTGAACTCGGCTTTGAGGAGCTTGTCGACTTCTTCCTCAATTGCCTTCTATCTCTTCGAAGTAGAACCGCGCATTTTCTCTTTCACCGATCGATATTTGGGATCGACAGCTAGATGATGTTTCATAACTTTGGCATCTATTTCAGGCATGTTTGTAGAAATCCAAGCAAAAACATCTATATTTCTCTGTAGAAAATGGACGAGCTGCTTTCGTACCTCTTCTCCCAGATTGGAGTTGATCTGCACCATGTGCTCTTTGTTTCCATCATTCAAAAAAAATTGAGACAAGATCTTTCATGGGTTTCCCTTGTTCTTCAGTAAAGTCATCCCAAACATCCAACCCATCAATTGGATAAGGGTTTGATTGTACGTCTTTGTAAAGCAATTGAGTAGCAATGTCTTGCCAGAGCTTGATCTTCTTTGACTTCTCCAATCTCGTAACTCATTGTAAACTTGATTTTCAGATAATAAGTCGACACCACCATTCAAAGTGCATTTAGACTAGGTCTGTCGAGAATTGCATTATAATTAGATGGAGCTTTCACCACTAGAAAATCCACCCAAGCCCTGGATTGCCTTGGGTATCATCCTACAGCCATAGTTGATGTTATCATCCCTTCAACCGGCACAACATTGCCTGTGAAGCCTACTAATGGAGAATTTATTAGCCCTAACCGATGATTAGGTATAGATATTTTAGAAAAAGTATCATAAAACAAGATATCGCCAAAACTTTCATTATTAATAAGAATGTAGTGTACATCATAGTCAGCAATGTTTAAGAAAACTACAACCGCATCATTATAGGAGAATTGAACCCCTTGTGCATCTTCTTCAGTGAAGACAATAGGTTCTTCAGTTTTCTGCCTCTTGGCCAATTCTATCGATCCATCAGTTTTTTCTTACTGAAGTCCCCAGAGATGGTGCTGATGATGCCAAGGGATGGCCAATCTCCTTGTTGCTTCTATCTCCTTAGTGGTTCTGGCAGTGGCGATGCCCTTGGTCGATCTTCTCTTGCTTAAGGTCAGCATCGAAGGAATCGACCAAGCTAGCCTCACTTGATAAGCTCCTCGATCTCATCTTAGAGTTGGATACATTCTTCAGTATCATGATCATGGTCACGATAGTAGAGGCAGTATTTATTAGGATTGTACTGGCCAGGATGAGTGCACATCCTTTCAGGCCTCGGTCCTTCGGTTAGGACTCCTTTACTAATGAGCTCAAAGGGGAGTTTGGGCTCATCTGTGCTCAGGAGGAGTTCTAGAGTGTGGTCAAGCTTCACTCGACTTTTCTTCAAGTGTGGGATTATTTGATACACCTGCTTACTACTCTCTTATGGCTTCATCATCCTTCTGCTTGAAGGCTTCCTCAGCTTAGGTGTAACCTTCAGCCCATGCTAGCATATCAATAAAGTCCCTCGGGTACTTTCTTTTCAGGGAAGATAGAAGATCATTTTTTCGAAGATCGATCTTTAGTGCGGCCATAGCAATAGATTGATCCAGGTTTCGAACCTCTAGTGCAGCAGTACTAAAATGGCTAACATAAGCTCGGATGGACTCTCCTTCTTTCTACTTGATGTTGATGAGGAAGTTTGAATCTTGCTTTGGACGTCGGCTGCTAACGAAATAAGCTGCAAACTAATGGCTCATTTGGTTGAAGGAGAAGATCGTGCCTGGCTTAAGCACCGAGCATCAGTTTCTCACTGCTTTCTTCAAAGTAGATGGGAAGGCTCAGCACAAGATGGCATCGAGCATGTCATGCAGCAACATCATGATTCAAAAGGCCTCTAGGTGATCAATCAAATCAATAGTCTCGTTGTAGCTCTCGAATTAAGGGAGTTTGAAGTTTGACGGGATCGACTCCTACATAATTTGCTGGAAGAAAGGGGGGTCGGTACAGATATCGTTGCCGTAGGCCAGAGGAGCACGGCGAAGTTCCTCGATCCATCGATTCATTTTCTAGAATTTTTATCTAGGTCCTCTCAATCATGGATCTCGAGAGTCTTTTAGTAGAACGGAGGTAGGGATTCTCCAGGAGTGGAATCATGATTTGAACAAGAGCTCTCCACCCTCTGCTTTTCTTTTTCAGGGGTCACTAGCCAACTAACCCAAGTGGGTCATTCAAGCATTGGATCATGGTACTCCATCGAGATTCTCTTCAACTAAACTAATGTCGAAGGCTGCTGCATGGCCTGCACTGCCTCCATGAGGCCCTTAACCTGCTGGATCAGCAAGTTGAACTACTCCATGTCCATCACTACTGTCGATGGAGGGGCTTGGGGTGCTAGAGATGGAGTAGGAGTGGGCAGATTCGGATGAGATCTATCAGTGAAAGTGGTAAATTGCCTCATCGATGCTTTCCAAGGTGGCATCCTTGCAGCACTGGTTGGAGAAGAAAAAGAGGTAGAGGCCGAGAGGAAATTCCATCAAGCGCTACTTTAAGAACAAGGGTCAAACTGAATGTTTAGGGTGTACCCTTCCTCTAGCGCCAATTCTATTAGTGCAGAATTTGGTTGATGTCAGAATCGAGCTAGAGCTAGAGAGGATGAGGTCACTGCTGGTGACCTGTAAGACAAGTCTTGATCAGAGTGTAGGATGACTCCGATAGAATTCTTGGATGATTAAGTCAGCTTTTCTAGCCAACAAAAATGGAGCACTTAAGAAATTAGAGCTGAGTTTTGTGCTTCGCATTACAACAGTTCTAGAGAAGTTTAGACTTTTCTAGGGTCATTTATATGTAGATTGGCTCATGCCGAGCTAGGAGTTGAATTTGCATAGACGATGGGGTTCTTGTGAGCAACTCCGGAGAGTTCGATCAAAAGGAGTCCTATGGGTGACTAGAGGAAGCCCTGCTTGGTGACTAGAGGGAGTTCGATTAGAAGGAGCCCAATGGGTGATTGGAGGGAGCTCTGCTTGGTGACTAGAGGGAGTTCGATCGAAAGGAGCCCTATGGGCGAGTAGAGGGAGCTCTTCTTGGCAACTGGAGGAAGTTCGATCGAGAGTTTCAAGGTGGCTTGCAAGTGGCTAATTTGAAGATAAGGCTCTTTTGTTAACTTTGTCCTGCATGCACGAGATTCTAAATGTTATGAAGTCAAGATCTGTTACCCACCATTGGGCACAAAAGTTTGTCTAGAGATAAGCTCTGCCAATTTGCAGCTCTTATCATGAGATCTAGTCTGTAATGAAGAAATTTGGCCTGAGGAGAGTCTGGTTAGATAGGGATTCCACTAGTTTCAAGGTCAGCCAGGCCAAGTTATACAGGAATTGAATATTCAGCAAGCTGCTTAGATGATTCCCCTTACTATTCAAGTTCATCAAAGAAGCTCGACCAAAGCTAGCCACTAATAATGAAGAAACTCGGTTGCTTTCATGGTCAGCCACCAAACTCATCTAGGCGAGGTTTGCAGCATGTTCATCTGGGCGAGGTTTGCAATATGTTATGGGCTCTGTAGTTTACTCATGCAGCCTAAAAGATCGGCTAGCAGGTTGAAGATTGGTCACCATGGGACTGCCTTGGGATCAGATACTAGGCTGAACTTCAGCAGGAGCAGGTTTAATCCCAACAACTGAATTTTAATTTAGCAAAATATTAGCTAGGATAATCCATGAGATGGATTTGGAATTTTGAAATACAATATGGATGACCTATTCAAGGTTGATAGTTAAACCCTTAGTCATCCTATGAACATTTATAGTTAAAGGGATGAATTATATAGAAACTATATCCACATTGGTTCTAAGAGTATTGCTTTATACATTCGACCCATTCGACTGTCGAGTATCATTACTAGATGGTTACTTCAATTGGTATAAAAATTTACTTCTATGCTAGTGGCTTAGGTTTAAACCTTTGGGGTCACACACAAAAGAGGTCTCGATCTGATCGGATGGTTGATCAATGATTAACAATCATTTTAGGATTAAACATTCAATACAATTGATGTTTGAGCGAGTGCAAGTATTGCAGAAGGATCGATTAGCAATTGGATTGCTAATTGACTCAATCTGATGAGCTTAAGGGCTAAGTTCAAGTCTAATTTAATATGATTTAATTAGATTTAGTTTGGATTTGATTGGATCAAGTCTAATTGGTTTATGGTATAAGCCAATTGCAAGTGAGAATAAGTCCCTATTCAATTAGGACTTGAGTACACCTAATTTTTAATTTAATTAAAATTTAAATTAAATTTAATCTAATTAAATTAGGCTCTTAGTTGGACTAAGATCACTCTTAATTAGGTTGCACAAATTTTGATTTACTTGGGTTCAAAAACTGTTTAGACCAAGTCAAAACAAGGAGTCCCAATTTGACTGGGACCCTCTCTCTCCTTGCACCACCTTTCCTTCCCATGCCAATTCCCATGATTTTTGGCATGATTTTTCTCATGCCTAAAGAGAGGACACATGCCCCTAAGCCCCCTTTAATTCTTACATGGAAGTTGGTTTTGGACATGATCAAAACTAGAAAGTAGATTTGATTTCAAACTTTATTTAATAGAGTTTGTAGAAACCAAAACTCCTCCCATTTGTGGTGCCATCTCTCTAGATTTTTTCCCTGATTGTTTTGGTGAAAAGGAGAAACTTATGTGTGCAAAATATTAGGGTCCCCATGCCTAGAAATTTGGAGGAGACACCCAAGAGTTGGGCACCCTCAATCTTGTCCAATTTGGACATGCCTTTCTAGGTTTTTGACCTAGATAAGGACTCCCCTATTTCTCTCTATTTAAAGAGAGTTAGGATCTAATTTTTCTATAGAAATTAGACTTAGGAGAGAGGGCTTAGGTGTGAGAGACTTGGGTTCAAAGGGGCCTTGGGCATCTATCATTGAAAAGACATAAATTATTGTGTCTAGATGAGAGATAGAAATAGAGAAGATGGATCTTCTCTAGGGTTTTTCTTTCAATCTTCTTCCACCACCTTTTTGAGAGAAAATCATGAGGATGAAGGTCTCTTTCAGATCCTCCCATCTCCTCTTTGGTACTTTGGAGAGTCCAAGTCATTCAAAGAAGAAGATTTGCCATCAACCGTCAAATAATGATCAGCACAGTGCTAGCACACTATGCTGATTTCTAGTTGCTAGACTTCAGATTAAGATTAGAACATCATGTGGACTTTTTATAGAGGCTGGATGCATATGTGGCTCAAAGTGACAACCTCAGCCCTAGATCAGTAAGTGGAGATCTCAACTTGCGAAAGATAAAAGATATTCGATCTCTTTCTCCCACTAGATTAGATCTAGTTTTAGTTTGATGTTGATATGATCAACATCTTTATTTTATTTAATATTTAATTTTTAGATTTATATGCATGCATGGATCATGTCATTAGATCCTAGATTTAGAATTTATTTACATATTTTATAGATTAATTAGATTAATTTGTAGCTTTCGCTATTCTTATTTTTAAAAAAGTTTCGAAATATATGCTAGAAAGCCTAGATTTTTTCATCAGGTGGTGCATGCTCAGATGGCATTTTGTATGACAAAATGCTCATAAAATTTAGAGTGGGGCACCTAAAATAATTGAGGAGTTCTTTTGCTTCTTAAACTTTGATCTGGTTAAAGTCCAGAAACCCTAGGACTCTAGGTCTCCCATTTTCTCTATAAATAGGAGAGTAGGCTAAAGTGTTTGGCCATTCCACTCACCCATGGCGAAGCCCTAATCCTCCTCTCCATGCCTCCTCTCTCTCCTTTAGATCCTCTCTCTCATGCCCAAATGTTGGTGTAACGCCCAAACCCTAACTAGCTATGGGTGATAGTGCCACACACACCCTTATCTAAAGATTAAGGAGATTTCTGAACTACAACTATGCTAAACTTTATATTAGTTAATATCCTGCTTTCAATTAGGTTGAACCATCCATTCATCTCCAGCACAAACATTTCACTTAAATCTTCTTGGCTTGCTAAAATCCATTATCTTAACTCATAACTCATCCAATTACATAAACAAACTCAGAGTTTCAATAACAAAACTATACTTCATAGATACATACATTCTAGTCTTTAACCATCTTTGTAATACATGTTCTTTTTAAAACAAATTAATACATACATGATAAGAGCACGATGGTGTCGTTAAGACACCGTGTTTATCAGTTTAATTTTGACTTTTTAAAAATAATTAAAAGCACATAGATAGTAGTGAGTCGGATCAAATTCATAAAGAAGGCAGTATTTTAGTTTTAAAATCTTTGATTTTTTATAGAAAAAGATTTTTAAAAAATAAAGTTGAAGTCAAAAATAAAATTATAAATAAAAAATAAAAATTAAATATTGTGGAAAACTAAACTTGGTACTAAGATCTACTTGTTAGATCTTACCATCCATGTGCAATGAAATTAAAGAGCAATTAAAAGTAAAGAGCAAAAATTAAATTATAATTAAAAATAAAGAGATGAAATATAAAAAAAATTACATTAAAATTAATATTCAAAAATTAAATACTTAAAATTAAAAAGACAAAAAAAAAAAAACTAGAAACAGATGATCTTGATGTTAGATCAGCATTGGTGTTGAGATGGTGTAGAAGTCCATCTCTTCCTCTTAGCACCGTCTGCCTTGAAGCATCCATGAATCTCAAGCATGGCTCTACCCTGTATCATCACCTTTCCTTGATCAAAGATAATTAGATTTGATGGCCTAGTACCCTCTAAATAGAGTGTTGGAGAGGAGAGACCTTTACTTTCAGCCAATATTGGATTAAAGAGGAGTTTTGATCGACAAATATGGAGAAATCCCAAGAAAAATTGACTTAAAATTCTTTCTAGATGAATACTACTCTTCTAGCCATCAGATGGGGATCAAACGGTCCAAAAAATGCCAAAAATCGATGTATAATAGCCCAAATCCAATCAAAAAAGGTCCTGGTTGTCCGATCCTTTTGATCAGGAGGTTTTTCGATAATTGGATCATGAACTGGATGCTTGATCATCATCAGAGTCATTGTCAGCCGTCAGATCAATGCTTGGATCACTGTCAGCCATCTAATCATGAGCTGGAGAGTTGGCTGAATTCAAATCAAATTGGGAAAAGACATCAACCATTAGATTTGAACTAGGAGAGGGCATAATTGTTGGATGGTGCAACACTATTCATGTGGACCACATGGATCGGGTATTTTGTGGACTCCATCCAATCGCTGTGTGCCTTTTGTATGTGAAATTATGATTTTGCCCCTTAAGCCATGTTAGAATTTTTCATGAACCTCTTAAGGGTCTTGGTCCACCATGTGTCAGCCTATGATTCACTATCTTCTACTGAGCTAGTAGTTTACGCTTGATTTTGTGTACTGGCCAGCCCATTTACTGTGCATCGACGGGCCTAATAGGTTCGCGGGCTGGTGGGCTGGCGTTTCGCATGGGCTTGCAGACTGGCAGGTTGGCTTCTTATGCTAGGCCAGCTAACTGGTGCGTTGGCTGAGTCGAGTGAGGTGGCTTGGCTGAGCGCGTCGATTTGGCTAGGCAAGCTAGTTGAGCCATTTCCATTTTTTAATTTATTTTTTCTTTAAAAATTTATATCGGGTTCATTTTAACTCCATTTTGCTCTAAATTTATTTCATTATGATTAGAAACATAAGCTCTTTTCTATTAATATATATATTTTTTGAAATAGATAAATAAAATTATTTAACTATTAAAAATAAAAATAAATTAATTTTTTTGTTGGTGTTTTTATAATACTTATTACACCCCTCAACTTAAGCTATGTTCATCCTCGCGTAAAGAAAAAAATTAGTTTTAAATATCTTTTAATTTTAGAGTTTCAAATTTTACCTAAGCAATTTTCAAAATGGCCATTGATGCTTAGTAGAGCATGAGTAAGATATGTTATTGGAGTATTAGTACTTACCAATATAAAATTAAGTGAAGAACATTAAATTTTTCAAAACTTTTTCAAAATTATCCTACCTTTATCTCTGAATCATCTAAACTTTCATATGGGCAAGTGTATTGTTACTTCCGCCCTTCATTTATTGATTTTTTATTCACATGCCCACTTTTTGATGAGAATATCATTGCTTGCTTAGGCAACGGGACTCGATTACTCGATGAGAAACTAATTTTTTTCTTTTTAATATTATATCACTATTTAGTGCCTTAATCTCTTAAGCTTTCTATTTGATCCATGTAGTGAGTCTTGGGCTAATAACTTCCAAACTAGTTGGCTTTAGGGCACTAGGTATAAAATACTCCTCCGACTTACTAGCACGAATCAAATAGGCAATGAGTTAAGACTAGCTTTATAATGAGCTTCCTTGTCCTTTTCATCTTTTGATACGAAACTCAATGCTTGCTTAGATAAAGAGGCTCAATTACTTAGTGAGAAGTACCTAGAAACTATTTTAATAATTTTTTTAATATGAAGAAATGTATTAGTACCTTACATAAGTCCATAAAAGTAGACTTTTCTTTGATGCTAGTAGAAAAATCAGAAATGCTCAAAGAAAAATTATTTATGTTTCAGACTTAACTTTTTATTAGATTTGCTTAGTACTTGATCCCTCAATATCTCACAAATTCTCTGATCTGTGCATCAATTTTTTTTAAAAAATGCTTAGTTTAACTCGATTCTTAAGCATAATTTGGTATCTAAATGCTAAATACTAACTTTTTAAGGATATTAAAAATTTAAAAAAAAATATTATTCTCCCCCAACTTAGTCAACATTGACCTTAATGGAGAAAAAAATAAAGGGTGTAATAAAAAAAATAGAGTACACCTAACTTAATATGTTTTTGTGGTCCAGCATGTGCCTTTGAAAATTTGGCTCTTCCTCTAACTTATTCAAAATATCATAAAAAAAATAAACTAAAAAAATATATTAGATGTAAGAATACTAAATATTGGGTTAGCTCCTAATAAGTGCTAAGTTTACCATCTTTAGCGAGACACAAGGTAGCTTACCTATCCTATATCAAATATTGGATTGAGAAATTCTAATGATTTTGGATTGTCGATCTCAGGAAGATAGTTTATTATCCCTTTATTGATATATTCATTGTTAATTTTGGAAGGATAATTTGTGACTCGATTCTCTGACCCTTGTTTGTCAAGAATTTCTTTTATTTATTTTTCTAGAATGCTTATAAATTGAGTTTTTGTATTAAGAGTTAAGTTTGATGCAATGGATACTGGAAGGATTTCAAAAGATGGGTTTAAGTCTTGAGGTAAATTAATATGACCTTGCTTAAATAATTATATTGGCTTTTTATTCCATGCATCTTGATTTTTATAAGAAGAACTGGCTTCTAGGGCTGAAGGAAATAGGAGTATTAGTTTATAAGTCTCGAATAAATCATTTGTTCTCTTTTTCTCTATGTTTATCTCATTTAAATTGTAACCAACATCAGTACTAGTTTTGGACTTAGGTTCTTCTATATGGTTATTAATTTCTTCTTTTAAATTTTTATTTTGGCTAGTATTAGTATTAGCCTCTCTCACCTAATCTTGGTATGAGTTGATAAGAATCTTATAACTTTTAAGTTCAGAAATTACTTTGGCATTCTCTGATTGGGGATTCTTAAGTGGTATATTAGATTGACAATTTGGTCCAGGTGGTTGGTAGATATTAGGTGAATTTTTTATGGGATTTGCAATCAGTTGGCTCGATAATTGACCTAATTCTCTCCTCATAATAGACTCAGCTAATTATTCTATTTGGGATTCTAGCCTGACCATAGATTACTATTGGGTCAAAATTAATTATTGCAGTTGATTAAATCTATCATCAGCTAGATTGGCCTATTGAGGAGGTGGGTATGATAGTTGATTGTAATATGATGGCTGGGTGGACTAACTAGGCTGGACATTATTATAGGCATAGTTTTGGTTTTTGGGCCTATTCTGATAATTTTGGATAGGTAGAATTTGGGTCTAAGCCTAAGTATATTGGGATATCTAAGAAAAATTAGAGTGGTTCCTCCAATCTGGATTATATGAATTTGAAAATGGATCATTGACCGGTTTGGAGTAGCCTTATGCAACTTTAGCTTGTTGTTGGATGAAAGATGAAAATTGTGCAGCCATGGAATATTCGCTCACATGATGGGTCGGGTTAGCACAAATAAAATAAATCTTTTGATAATTACAGAGTGATGTGAATTATGTAGGAGATTGTTGACCTAGGGTTAGAAGTTGATCTAATTTTTGGGTAAGAAGTCCACTTTATTTATCAGGTTTAAATCAATCTTAGAACTAGATTCTGGATGTGGAAAATCATAGATTCCTGCCCGTTTTTGGACAAAAAGATAACGAAATATTGTTGATTGAGTTTTCACTCAAGATTTTAAATAAGACATAGGCTTCATCCTTATTCTTGCTCATGAATGCACCTCCACAGGATGCATCTACCATCTGTTTATACTGATCTTCTAAACCCTCAAAGAAAGCTTAAACAATTTGCCACTTAGATAGATCATGGTGTGGGCTTTTTCTAAGAAATTTTTTAAGTCTTTCCCATAATTCGTGAATTTGTTCCTCTGGAAGCTAAGCCAATCTAGTAATAGCTCACCTCATGGTATTGGTTTGGCCTATGGGATAAAATTTCTTTAGAAATTCACTTTGTAATTTAGTCTAAGTTTTGATTGGTCTTCCTATTTGCCAAGCCAGTGCTTGACTTGGTCTTTTAGTGACAAAGATAATAAAATTAATCTAAGGGCATCATCGATTAAATTTTAAATTTTTACCATAGAGTAAACTTCTAAAAATTCATCTAAATGCTTGTGAGGATCTTAATTAGTATTTTCATAGAAAGATGGGAGGATATGGATTGTAATCGGCTTGATCTCATAGTGGATAGCATGGATATCAGGTAACTGGATATAAGTCGATGGGTTATAGGTAGAAAAAATAAAATATTTCTTCATCTGCCTAGGTGATTCTCTAAGATTTTCAGTCATTTGATTATTAAGTGAATATGGTTCAGCCATTCAATTTTATGATTAGGTTCAACTAGGTCAGATAAAGTGATCTCTTATCATGCATGTACTAGTACAACCCTAACGTGTGGTTCAAAATTTTTTTAGATATTTTTTATATTTTTATTATTTTATATTTTTTTATTTTTAAAATTTTTAATTAATTAATTAATTATATTATTATTTTAATTTAATTTAATTTAATTTTTATTTTATTTTATTTTTGGAGAGGAAAAGAAAAAGAAAGAGAGAAGAGTTCTAAAGAAAAGATCCTAAGGAGTCCTAAAACTAAGAAGAAAGAGAAGAATTAGGTTTGATATTTTAGTTAGTAATCAAGTTAGGTAAATAATCCTGACTATGGATTATTTTAGATCTAGACAGCTCCTAACTACTAAGATCAACTTCAAGCCCTCCAGGTATAAGATGAACCACTCAACTGGCCAGGTAAGTGTAAGGTTGGTGGGAGCCCCCTCGTTGCTTACCTTAGACACCAATTATGCTTGGCCAGGTAAGCTAACAAAATTAATTAAGTAACCACTTTTCTTCGGGATGTAATCTCTAAACCACCTATCTTAGGCACCAATCAAACTGACTAACCCTAATCCGGTCGAACTCTTAGGATTCCTTTGATGGGATTGGTGTATAGGGCAGAAGTATGAATTTCAAAGCAAAAACATAAAATCATATCAACCAAACCCAAACCTTAGGACCACCTCATTAGCAATTAAATCATATAACATGCATTTGTAACATAAAAGAAAGTATTAGAACATACCTCTTATCGCTAAACCCTAAATTGACCCTGATCGTCGATAGTAGTCCATCAGGGTTTCCACTAGGTGCCCACGTGTTCATCCTTCAACGTTGATCCACACAAAGACTTGATCAAGACACCGACACCTTTGATTTATATAATCAAAGTTCTAATAATAAGAATTCTAATTAAAAGGGCAAGACCTTCTTTAGCCTTTATGTCACCTTCCTTGCCTCTCCTTATCTATCTTTCTTTTTCTTTTGTCTTCTTAATTTTTCTTCCTAATCTCTTAGTCTTAAGATGACTTCTTGTCCTTATAAGGACAAGATCTAGACAAGAGAAAGGAAGAAAGAAAATTGGACAAAAAGAAACTCTTATAAGAAAGAAAGATAATTTTTACACACACGGACTCTTGGTGTGCACCCCTATTTATAATGTACGTAGGGGTGCCAACAAAAAATCTCACACCCTTTCTTCATCAATTTCTCATGCCCCATCAGCCAATCTCATGCCTCATCAGTAAAAAATAAGATGTAGACTTAGTCCAAGAGGTGCCTTAAAGCAGAAGGACTCTTGGACTAATTCAACGTAAGTTTTTTATGAAGAGTCGCAATATATCATCTTTGGCGCCACCCTTTTCATCCATTAGATCATGAAAAAAAGGCCATCCAATGGCTCTAAAAAGGGATGCCCATTCAGCAAGAAGGCATGGAGATAATCTTTGAATAGTCAAAGTCCCAAGAGACCTTGACTTATCCAAGAGACGTCAAGGAGGAGTAGGCGGCATGGAGTCATTGGTGGCAAGGGGTCTTGGGCGACAAACCATCTTGAGCAAAAAAATTAAAAAGAAAAAAGGAGTATTTCATCTGTAGAAGGACTCTTCTGCACCCCATATCTGATGTCCATGCCAATATAAAAAATTACATGACATAACAAAATGGAAAAAGTCAAAGAAGGTAGGCACCAACAAATTCCATGCGCCAAAGAGTTCTTTGCGCATGAAAGACTTTCCACATGCAAGAAAGAGACTCTCTGGCATGTGGGATGCAAGTATATGGTGCCTAATTTGAAGCCCAATCAATCTAGGTTAATCCAACTCAAGACCAAATCCTATTTGGCTCAAATCGGATCTAAATTAGCCCAAATCGGAAGCTGATTCGAATCCAATTCAAAACTAGGTGCTAGGGTTTGCTACATGTGCTAGCATGTTCATCTTGCAAACATGGTCTAATACAATTAGAATCTTAATCAACTCTCTTTGTGTGTGACCCATTGGGTTCCATATCTAACCAGCAGTGAGTTTGGGTGTGATTTGACCTAATCTGGTTAGAACTCAACCAAACCGATTTAAGTCAAAACTAGCCAACCTAATTTGACTTAATTTAGAACACTTTCTAATTTAACGATCAAATTAAAATTTTAATTTGATCAAACTCACAAGACATGATTGACGTCTAGCAATGTATCATGACATCTCGAAAGATGTGAAATTTTGAGGAAAATACCAAAAGTATCCTTTAGTGAAAATTACCATGCAACTAGATCCTTCGATCTTCCAGCATCCTGAATATGACTCTGGGTATGGAAATATGTCAACCCCAATATCATATTCATTTTTCTTTCAATCTTATGATGATGATTCATTTAATGAAACATTAGAAACTATTTTTAATTTTTCATCATGCTTTGATCAAAATCTTCCTGAATCATCATTTGTTTGAAGCAAGTAGGATGCAATTTCCTCTTACCATGAGAGATTGATTCCATGTTAACCTACTTACAACCTTCAGATATATAATCTACAATATCTAGATCATCCCATACATAACTGAGTCATGAATGAGTATGAACCAAAATATGGATTTATATATATAAGATTCTATGGTAGTTTTAGATCAAAGGATTACATGCACAAATTCTACTACGAGAACCATCTATTGATATGTAGATAAGACTCCATTAGATATTCTTGATTTTGATCAATTCATTGAACTCATTCTCTAATGAGCACCCATATTCTTGTATTAGTGTCATACACAAGTTATTGTGAGATCAATCATCCTCTCAATCGAGCATACAAAGAATGTGCTAGTCTTACCAGAAAACATTGATCCCTAACTCAATGTCCCATCAATTAGGAATATTTAAATTAGGATTTTAAGATTTTAGATCTCATTGGTATGATCTCATCATAATCCTAAAACCATAGCCCTAATTTATAGGGTTCATCATAATCTTAAATAAATAATAAGACACTGCATATGATGAAATAAATGCCTTTATTTATTAAAATTATCATTTCATGAGTCTGGAAGACAAAAAACATCCCAAAAATAAACTGGCTTGAGGACATATTCCTTTCAATCTCCCACTTGCACTAAAGCCAATTGCCCTTATATTTTAATACCATACAATCAAGGTGGCGATCAAACAGTTGCAGTGGTAATGCCTTAGTGAATGGGTCTGCTATGTTGTTCTTTGTGTCCACTCGTTCTATAACTACATCTTGTTTTTCAATAATTTTTCGAATGAGATGGAAGCGTCTCAAAATATGTTTGGATTTATGATGAGACCTTGGTTCCTTTGCTTAAGCTACAGCTCCAGTATTATCACAGTAAAGTGGTACTGGATTCCTAATTTTAGGAATAACTCCCAATTCAGTAATGAACTTCTTCATCCAGATAGCTTTCTTGGTGGCTTCACTTACAGCTATGTATTCTATTTTAGTGGTTGAGTCAGCTACAGTTGGCTGCTTAGTATTTTTTCAACTTACTGCTCCACTGTTTAGAGTAAATACATACCCTAAATTGGATTTACTATCATCTGGTCTGATTGAAAACTAGAATCAGAATATGCTTCTAATTTAAGATCAGAACCTCCATATACTAGAAAAATATCTTTAGTCCTTCTCAAGTACTTAAGAATATTTTTCACAGCTTTCCAATGATCCTCTCCTGGATCAGCTTGAAATCTACTTGCAATGCCTAAAGCATAAGCAACATCAGGCCTTGTACATAACATGGCATACATTATTGATCCAACAGCTGAAGCATAAGGAATAGAACTCATTCTATTTCTCTCTTTAGGTGTCTTAGGAGACATCTCTTTAGAGAGATATATGCCTTGACTCATGGATAAATAACCTCTTTTACTCCCATCCATACTGAATCTTTTCAGTATTAAGTCAATGTACCTTGATTGGGACAAGCCTAGCATCCTCTTAGATCTATCTCTATAGATCTTTATTCCTAGTATATAGGATGCTTCTCCCAAATCTTTCATGAAAAACTTATTTGATAGCCATAATTTGACTGATTGTAACATTGGGATATCATTCCCAATGAGTAGTATGTCATCTACATACAGAACAAAGAAGACTATGGTTCTCCCACTAGTTTTCTTGTATACATGGTTCATCAATATTCTTGATAAAACCAAACTCTTTTACTGTTTCATCAAAATGGATGTTCCAACTCTTTGATGCTTGCTTTAATCTATAAATAGATCTCTTAAGCTTGCATACCTGATTTGGTTTCTCATTTGACTCAAATCCCTCTGGCTATGACATATAGACCTCCTCCTCAAGGAAACCATTAAGGAAGGCAGTCTTTACATCCATTTGCCATATTTCATAATCATGGTATGCTGCTATAGTAAGCATAATCCGAATAGATTTGAGCATGGCAACAGGTGAAAATGTTTCATCATAATCAATCCCCTATTTTTGCCTAAAATCCTTAGCCACCAATCTGGCCTTATAAGTTTCTATTTGACCATCAGCTCCAATCTTTTTCTTAAAAATCCATTTGCATCCAATAGGGTTTATATCCTCTGGTGCATCCACCAAAGTCCATACTTTGTTGGTGTGCATAGATTCTATTTCGGATTGCATGGCAGCTAGCCGTTTGTAAGAGTCCTTACTTTTGACTACTTCCGTATAGGTCAGAGGTTTGTCATTTTCAATGACTTGGGCTTCATTGTTCTCAATAATGAAACCATACCTCACAGGTGTATTTCATACTCTTTTAGACCTACGGATAGGAGTTATGTGTTTTGGTTCTTTTATATGATTATATGGTTGAGAAATTTCTATTTGTTTTTCTTGAACTTCACTAAGTTCAATATTTCTGCCACTATCCTTTTCTAGGATAAATTTTTTTTTCATGAAAATGGCATGCCTACTTACAAATACTTTTTGTTCAGTAGGATGGTAGAATATATATCCTATACTATTTTTAGGATATCCTATAAATAGACATCTGTCTGATCTAGCATCAAGTTTATGTCCAAAATTTCTTTTGACATAAGCTGGACAACCCCATATCTTAAGATACTTAAGATTAGATTTCTTACTTCTCCATATGTCATATGGAGTACTAGATATAGATTTAGAAGGAACTCTATTCAAGATGTAAATTGCAGTCTCCAGAGCATGACCCCAGAAGAAAATAGGTAAATCAGTGAAGCACATCATGGACCGTACCATATCTAATAAGGTATGATTTTTTCTTTTGGCTACACCATTTAATTATAGTGTATAAGGAGGTATCCATTCAGAGAGAATCTCTTTAACTTTAAGATAGTCTAGAAACTTACTAGATAAGTATTCTCCTCTCCGATCAGATCGAAGGATTTTTATACATTGTCCAGTTTGTTTTTCGACCATACTTTGATACTCTTTAAATTTATCAAAGGCTTCTGATTTGTGTTTCATAAGATACACATATCCAAACCTAGATAAATCATCAGTAAATGTAATAAAATAAAAGTATCCTCCTCTGGCTTGAGTTATCATAGGACCACATACATCCGTATGTACAAGTCCTAATAACTCATTTGTCCTTTCTCTATGTCCATTAAATGGAATCTTGGTCATTTTACCCATGAGGCATGATTCACAAGTTCCCAAAGATTCATAATCAAAAGGATCAAAGAACTTTTCTTTATATAACTTGTTAATCCTAGCCTCACTAATATGACCAATCGATAATGCCAAAGTAAAATATTATTTATGTCATCTCTCTTATGTTTTCCATTTTCATCAATATGAAATATATTGTCATCCAAACATAGAGTCAACAAACCATTGCTAAATATGCCAAAACAAATATTTCCATTAGAATATTTGATCGAGCAACCTTCGCTCGTTACATTAAGACTATAATTTTGTTTTAATAACAAGGGTATAGATATAATATTTTTAATGATCTTAGGCATATAATAATAATTTGTAAGCTCTAAGATCTTTCCATAAGGTAACTTCAATATATTTGTCCCTACAACTTCTGCTTGGATAGATTCTCCTTCAGCACCATAAAGCTTGAAGTCACCTTTCTTCAAACTGTTAATTTTTTGTAGCCCCTACAAAGATTTGCAGATATGAAAACCACAGCCAATATCTAATACCTAAGAATTTAAAATGAAAGAATTTAATGATAATATAGTATGTATCTCATACATACCTTTTGGTGCATTATTTGCACCAGACTTCACGATTGCAAGGTAAGCCTTGCAATTCCTCTTCCAATGGCCTGCTTTACCGTAGTGAAAATAGGTCATTTGTTCGGAGACCTTCTTCCCCTTTTTCTTCTTATTTATACAACTTTTAGAATTCAACCTTCTCTTTGAACCCTTTTTGCCTATCTTCTTCTTGGAGATCTCTTCCACAAGAAGAAGAGGAGCCTTATCTTTCTTGATATGGCTTTCTATTGTCTTGAGCATATTTAACAGCTCAGGCAATGAAGAATTCAGTTTGTTCATGTGATAGTTCATGATAAACTGAGAAAATGATTCTGGGAGTGATTGCAGGATCAAATCTTGACTTAATTCTCAATCCATTATAAAACCTAATTGACTTAATCGAGTGATTAGGTCAATTACCATCAAAATATGATTTTGTACGGATGTTCCTTGTATCATTCTTGCACGAAATAATTACTTAGATATCTCATATCTAGCAGTCCTACTATGCTCTCGATAAAGCTCTTTTAGATTGAGCAATATGGACTGAGTATCCATGCTATAATGCTACCTCTGTAATTCATTATTCATAGAGGCAAGTATGATACATTTGATAGTAAGAGAATCATTTTGCCACATCTTGTATGTGGACTTATCTTCATCCATGGCATCATTTTCTAATGGCTTAGGATCAAGGGCATCAAGAATATAGAAGAATTTTTCTTGATTGAGTACTATTTTTAGGTTTCTCAATAAGTAAACATAATTTTGATCAGTTAATTTATTTGAATCCAAAATTGAATGTAATGAAAGTGAAGAAGTCATTTAATCTAAATAATAAAGAACAATATATAAGCAAATAATTCATGATAACAAAATATAATTAAATTAGAACTTTAATTTAATTATGTCTCCCACTAAAAATCATAACCCTCTTATTGATTTTCTTAGTGAGAATAAGATCCTAATTCCTTATAAAAAGTCTTATGGTTGTACAACAAACCTATTATAAGTTCAAAGATAGGAAACTCTTTCCAATTGCATTTTATACAACTCTCAAAAACTTTTGCCTCTAAAATATTAATAGCCTTATATTAGCACAACAAACTTTAATATTTTAGTTTAAGTAGAACCCTTTATTTTTATACAGTCAAAATTAAAATATAATTACTTTTGTGGTTACACAACAAAGTAGTATATTCAAAATGCTGTAAACATCTCAATGCACTAGATTAATATTACATCTTTTCGCATGATAGATCTTATGGTTACACAACAGAACTAACATGGTTCTGGACATAATAAGAAACTAGTATGAAGGAAGGCCTCAATGTAGTGAATATAATATTAAGCATTTCAATCTGAAATTAAATTAATCGAATCGGCTAGGTAAATGGGCGAGAAATAGGAGTCCTCCCATTACTTTCCTTAGATACCAATAAATTGGCCAGGTCAGACAATGGAATCAATTAAAAAACCATATTCTCTTTACCAATCAAGAATCATTTTTCTTAGACACTAATTGATCAATTAGACATCCTGACTGATTCAGCTAAAGATTAATTACACTATAACTTAATATAATTTTTTATAGAGGAATTTAAATGGTCTCAACACACATATTGATTTAAAATAAACAAATCCATAATAGCATTAATTATGATAAAATTTATATATGTCAATTAACATGTATAATTATTCTAGGACAACCATCATTATATAGTGAATACTTTTCACTATATCAGGACAACCTTTACAGAATAATATATACAACATAATCTCATTATGATAGGAAAAAGAATATGATCTCATCATATAAATTAAAACATGCTAAAAATATTATATCATATTTTTCATTTATGCCATTATACTATAAGCAAAGCATTATATGATTTAACCTAATAAGTCTTGCTCTGATACCACTGATGGGATGGTGTACAGGGCGGAAGCATGAATTTTAAAGCAAAAATATGAAATCATATAAACCAAACTCGAACCCTAGGACCACCTCATTAGTAGTTAAATCATATAACATGCATTTGTAACATAAAAGAAAGTATTAGAACATACCTCTTATCACTAAACCCTAAATTGACCCTGATCGTCAGTAGCAGTCCATCAGGGTTTCCACCAGGTGCCTACGTGTTCACCCTCCAATATTGATCCACATAGAGACTTGATCAAAACACCAGCACCTCTGATTTATATAATTAGAGTTCTAATAATAAAAACTTTAATTAAAAGGGCAAGACCTTCTTTAGCCTTTATGTCACCTTTCCTTGCCTCTCCTTATCTATCTTTCTTTTTCTTTTGTCTTCTTAATTTTCCTTCCTAATCTCTTAGTCTTAAGATGACTTCTTGTCCTTATAAGGACAAGGTCTAGACAAGAGAAAGGAAGAAAGAAAATTGGATAAAAAGAAACTCTTGTAAGAAAGAAAGATAATTTTCACACACACGGACTCTTGGTGTGCACCCCTATTTATAATGTACGTAGGGGTGCCAACAAAAAATCTCACACCCTTTCCTCATCAATTTCTCATGCCTCATCAACCAATCTCATGCCTCATTAGTAAAAAATAAGATGTAGACTTACTCCAAGAGGTGCCTTAAAGCAGAAGGACTCTTGGACTAATTCTGTGTAAGTTTTTTATGAAGAGTCGCAATATATCATCTTTGGCACCACCCTTTTTATCCATTAAATCATGAAAAAAAGGCCATCCAATGGCTCTAAAAAGGGATGCCCATTTAGCAAGAAGGTGTGGAGATAATCTTTGAATAGTCAAAGTCCCAAGATACCTTGACTTGGTCCAAGAGATGTCAAGGAGGAGTAGGCGGCAAGGGGTCTTGGGCGACAAACCATCCTAGGTGAAAAAATTAAAAGGAAAAAAGGAGGATTTCATCTATAGAAGGACTCTTCTGTGCCCCATATCTGATGTCCATGCCAATATAAAAATTTATGTGACATAACAAAATGGAAAAAGTCAAAGAAGGTAGGCGCCAACAAATTCCATACGCCAAAGAGTTCTTTGCGCATGAAAGACTTTCCACGCACAAGAGAGAGACTCTCTAGTGCATGGGATGTAGGTATATGATGCCCAATTTGAATCCCAATCAATCTAGGTTAATCCAACTCAAGACCAAATCTTATTTGGCTCAAATTGGATCTAAATTAACCCAAATCGGAAGCTGATTCGAATCCAATTCAAAACCAGGTGCTAGGGTTTGCTACATGTGCTAGCATGTTCATCTTGCAAACATGGTCTAATCCAATTAGACCCTTAATCGACTCTCTTTGTGTGTGACCCATTGGGTTTCACATCTAACCAGTAGTGAGTCTGGGTGTGATTTGACCTAATCTGGTTAGAACTCAACCAAACCGATTTAGGTCAAAACTAGCCAACCCAATTTGACTTAATTTAGAATACTTTCTAATTTAATGATCAAATTAAAATTTTAATTTGATCAAACTCACAAGACATGATTGACGTCTACCAATGTATCATGACTTTTTAAAAGATGTAAAATTTTGATGGAAATACCAAAGATACCCTTCAGTGAAAATTACCATGCAACTAGATTCTTCGATCCCCGTGCATCCTGAATATGACTCTGGGTATGAAAATATGTCAATCCCAATATCATATCCATTTCTCTTTCAATCTTATGATGATGATTCATTTAATAAAATATTAGAAACCATTTCTAATTTTTCATCATGCTTTGATCAAAGTCTTCCTGAATCATCATTTGTTTGAAGCAAGCAGGATGCAATTTCCTCTTACCAGGAGAGATCGATTCCATGTTAACCTACTCACATCCTTCATATATATAATCTACCATTTCTAGATCATCCCGTACATAACTGAGTCATGAATGAGTATGAACCAAAATATGGATTTATATATATAAGATTCTATGGTAGTTTCAGGTCAAAGGATTACATGCACAAATTCCACTATGAGAACCATCTATTGACATGTAGATAAGACTCCATTAGATATTCTAGATTTGGATCAATTCAGTGAACTCATTCTCTAATGAGCACCCATATTCTTGTATTAGTGCCATACATAAGTTATTGTGAGATCAATCACCCTCTCAATTGAGCATACAAAGAATGTGCTAGTCTTATTGAAAAATATTGATCCCTAACTCAATGTCCCATTGACTAGGAATATTTAAATTAGGATTTTAAGGTTTTAGGTCTCACTGGTATAATCTCATCATAATCCTAAAACCATAGCCCTAATTTATAGGATTCATCATAATCTTAAATAAATAATAGGACACTGTATATGATGAAATAAATGCCTTTATTTATTAAAAATGTCATTACATGACTCTGAAAGACAAAGAACACTCCAAAACTAAATTGGCTTGAGAGCATATTCCTTTCATCCTTGTCCTAATGAGATCATGTTCCTAGGGCTGATGTTTGATTGATTTTAAAATTAAAGGCTTAGGTTAATGTAGGATGCTATTTGGTTGTTTATGGGCCAAGAAAGGGTGATCAAATTCCCACCTTATCTTTTTTATTGGGTTATGCCCTTAAATTGATTTAAAGATGAATATACACAATCACTTTTAACAAGAGGTTCTATACAACTAAATTAGATGGATGAAACTAATCAAACTTTAGAGGCTTACCTTGTCTCCAGTAATCACCAAAAGAAAAATAAAAAATAAAACTAACATGACAGATGCACTAAGCAATTAGAATTTCTAATCTTGTCATGAAGCTTTTAATTAGATTTAAGTGAATATTTTTTAAATTAATTTAAAAATAAAATAAATAATAAAAAAGAAAAGGGATCTAGGGTTAGGATTGATCTTATCAAGCAAAATTGGAAGCTTCCTTGTCCTAATCTTTTTGTTCTTTTCCTTTTTCTATAAAAAAATAATAAAAAATGCTAGTAAAATATATTTATAGAAAAATTAAAAATTTATTTATAATTAATTTATAAAAAAATTAAAGAAATCAAAAAAATTTAATGCTCGTATCTTTTTCGACAACAATGCCAAAAACTTGATAAGAGCGTGATGTTGTTGTTAAGACACCATATTTATTAGTTTAATTTTGACTTAAAAATGATTAAAAGCATGTAGATAGTAGTGAGTCAGATCGAATCCATAGAGAAGGCAGTGCCTTAGTTTTGAAATCTTTAATTTTATATAAAAAAAGAAAAGATTTTTAAAAAATAAAGTTAAAGTCAAAAAATAAAATTATAAATAAAAAATTAAATGTTGCATAAAAATAAACTTGGTACTAAGATCTACTAGTTAAATCTTAGTATCTACTTATAATGAAATTAAAGAGCAATTAAAAGTAAAGACTAAAAATTAAATTATAATTAAAAATAAAGAGCTGAAATACATAAAAAAATTATATTAATATTAATATTTCAAAATTAAATACATGAAATTAAAAAGATAGAAAAAAAAATAAAAACTAGAAGCAGATGATCTTGATCTTGTATCGACATTGGCGTTGAGATGGTATAGAAATTCAGCTCTTCCTCTCAGCACCGTCAGCCTCAAAAGCATCCATAAATCCCAATCATGGCTCTATCCTATACCATCATCTTCTCTTGATCGAAGATAATTTGATTTGATGGTCTAGTGCCCTTTAATTAGAGTGTTGGAGAGGAGAGACCTTTACTTTCAGCCAATATGGTATTAAAAAAGAGTTTTGATCAGGAAATATGAAGAAAAATCAAGAAAAATTGACTTAAAACTCTTTCTGGATGAATTCTGCTCTTCTAGCCATCAGATGGGGATCAAATAGTCCAAAAATTGCCAAAAACTGATATATAATAGCCCAAATACAATCGAAAAAGGTACTGGCCACTTGATCCTTTTGATTAGGAGGTTCCTCGATTGTTGGATGGCGAACTGGGTTCTTGATTGCCATCGGTGTCGACATCAACCGTCAGATCAATGCCTGGATCGCTGTCAGTCATCCGATCGCACACTAAAGAGCTAGCTGAATTCGAATCAAATCAAGAAAAGACATCAACTATTGGATCTGAACTGGGAGAGAGTACAACCATTGGATGGTGCAACACTATTCATGTGGATCGTATGGACCGGGTGTTCTATGGACTCCGCCCAATCGCCACATGCCTTTTGTATGTAAAATTACCATTTTGCCTTGTAGACCAGATGAGAATTTCCCTAAACCTCTTAAGGGTCTTGGTCCACCATGTGTCAACTTGTGATTCACCGCCTTCTACTAAGCTAGTAGTCTACACTTGATTTCGTGGACCGGCTGGCCGGTTCACTATCATCGGTGGGCCAAATGGGTTTGCAAGCTAGTGGGCTAGTGCTGCGCATGGGCTCATGGACTAGCGGGCTGGCTTCTCATGCTGGGCTGGTTAGCTGACACACCGACTAGGCTAGGATGTGCCGGCTGAGTCGACTGAGGTAGCTTGGCTGAGCACACCGACTTGGCTGGGCGAGCCAGCTGAACCATTTCCATTTATTTATTTATTTATTTTCCTTTTTCTTTAAAAATTCATATCGAATCTATTTCAACTCTATTTTGCTCTAAATTTATTTTATTATGATCAAAAAAATAAGCTCTTTCTATTAGTAAATATATTTTTAAAAATAAATAAATAAAAATATTTAATTTTTAAATATAAAAATAAATTAATTAATAAATTAATATTTTTATTAGTGTTTTTATGATACTTATCCATACATATACCAATTTTTGATTTAACAAATTAAGCTGTATACTACATCTCAAAATACATCTCTTTTACAAGCTAATATCACCAAAATCACTTCCTCCACTAGGGGTACTGATACACTAGCTGATATGACCTTCTGAACTATGCTATTCTAAGACTGCAATTAGAAAGAGTGAGGGGTGAGACTTGAAAAAGTCTCAATGAGTGTAATTTCATCTATCAGAGGAAAATAG
This sequence comes from Cocos nucifera, assembly GCA_006176705.1. Classification (NCBI taxonomy): domain Eukaryota; kingdom Viridiplantae; phylum Streptophyta; class Magnoliopsida; order Arecales; family Arecaceae; genus Cocos; species Cocos nucifera. The sequence goes on along the minus strand of QRFJ01001120.1, from coordinate 218,610 downwards.
ATGCAATAATCATTATAATATTATACATAATATGCTGTTAATAAACTTTCAAACATTTACATATCAACACAAATAGCTTCACATAAATAATTCTTTGAAACACAAATCAATTATTTACCATTGACCATACCAAGGCAATACAGTTCCATGAGTAGATTACTTCAATGAACAACCAACTTTTCCTTCACTCTGACAACACACTCTTATAGGATTCCTTATGAGCAGCCTGTCCTTTCCTCAAGGACAACACACTCTTAGGGCATCCCTATGAGCAACATGTCGAAGTATTATCAGAATAATATAAATTTTATTCAGACAACACACTCTTGAAGGGTTCCTTATGAGCAGATCTTTTCATCAGTAAGACAATACACTCTCAAGGCATCCCCACAAGCGGCCTATCTAAATTAATATCACCATCAGGATAACACACTCTCATAGGTTACACCATTCCCATAGCAGCCTATCCTTAATATCATTGGGACAACAGACTCTCTAGGTACACCATTTGTAGGAGTAGCCTGTCCATGATCACAATATCTATAAGCCCCATGGCACATAAATAATGTAAGCCATGTAAGAGATGAAATCATATAAGATGTCATTGTACTACTCATACCAAAGCCATACTATCAAAATTGTATGCATAATTACTTGCGTATGCAATACACAAAAGCTATTTAGAAACCATACCCATTCCCATGTTTATTTACAAATATATAAGCTATAAAATATTGGGGCTTCATTTTAATTTTCAAATAAACCTTTTTGACATAGCAAAATACTTTGAAAACACCATGGATAGATGGAAATCAGCTCACCTTCAACAACCACTAGCTTATTGGCTTATTCAAAGAACTTTTTTCCAACTCTTTTCCTTTCCTTAATGATTAAAATCACTATTGCCAACTACGACATATTTTCTTCTTTCTAACTTCAGCAACTTCTCCTCTTTAACTCAATTTATCATTCAATTCTCTCTTTTCCAACTCAATTTGTATTTAGTTGTTAACCAAAAATAGAACCCTCTTAGCTCTCTTCCCTTCTCTAACTCCTCTGAAAAACCTAAGGACTAAAACAGTAGCAAGGGAATCAATGGTTTTTATTTAAGAAAAATATTAAACTAAAGAAAATTTGCTAGATGTCATTTCAACAAGAATCCACTAAATTTCAACCTTGCTAGGTGTTGCCCAGCTGATTTTCTAGCTCTTTATTTATTCCCTCCAGTTGCTTTGTCATCTAATGAGAAATGATTTAAAAATCACAACTTAAAAACCTTTCGATGAAAATTGGCTCCCAAAAATTTATGCTAACCAAGACGTCTCGATGCTGAGCTGAGTCATCTTGACATAATCAAGTCCTCTTGGTTTTGAATTGAGTTGTCTCTCTCTTAAAAAAATAGAAACTGATTTTTGTAGCTTGTGACTCGAGTCATCTCGAATCCTCGAGTTTCAAAAATTTTACTTTCGTACTCTCTTCACATCTTTTGTGATATCCCAAACCAGTAAAATTATGAATTAAAAGATTTATGTTCCTATATGTGAGGCATAGTGATTTATTTATGGTATCTTTAAGCCATTTGAGCACAATTCATGACTATTTGCTGTTGTGAGTCCTGAAAATTTTCCAAGTCTGAAAGCTAGCACCTATATGGAGAGCTATGTGAAATATAATTTTTTTTAAAATAATAATTAATGATAATTGATCCTTAGATGTTGGTGAGCCATAAAGTGATCTTTAATGAATTTTAAGATTCTTTAATCTAGTCGTTCTGAAGGAGGAAAGTTTTAAAAGTTTTGAGTTTCAGAAAATTTGATCTAGAACCTAAATTTTGGAATTTATTCTTAAAGATTTTGATTTTTGTAATATTTTTATTGAATCTAAATAGGAAGGTGTTTCTTATTTACATTTATGTTTTAAAGTTAACATAGAGTTAGTTAATAAAGAGTAAAATAAATGAGGACATTAAGTTAAAAAAATATAAATAAAAAAATATAAATAAGTAGAGCATTTATATTTTTGAAACTCTAGGGATTGGGAAGTCTTGGCCTAAACTCGAGATGACTCGAGTTTTAGGCAATAGAAACTAAGTTTCTATTTTTCTGAGAGCGAGATGTCTCGATTCAGAATTGAGAGGTCTCGGTTGTGTCGAGATGTCTTAACTTGAAAGCAAGACATCTCGGTTTGCAAAACTTTCTGGAAGCAACTATTAACTAACGATGTTTTAAGTTGTGAATTTTAAATCATTTTAAATGGGATGACTTAGCAGCTGAGTTATATAAAGAAATAGCAAGAAAATTATTTGGGCAACATCTGTTAAGACTGAAATTGGATGAAAAATTCATGGGTTGACATCTTGCAACTCTTTTCCTTAATTTATTCTCTTCCCAAAATAAAATGCTATGGGTTCTTGTTGTAGTTGTTTCAAGCTCTGAATTTAAATAGAAAGAAAAGAGGAGAAAAGAGAGCTAGAGAAGATAGATTCCTCAGTTAGAAATCAAGGAGAATTTATTGGGAAAACAAATGATTTTGTTATAGACTGATTTGAAAAAGAAAAGTTGCTGAATTATGAATAAGAAGCTTGTTTTACTGACAGCAGGATTTTAAGCTAGTGGAGGGGAAGAAAAGAATTTGAATGAGGTAGTCAGTCAGCTGAAACCTATTGAGGTTAGTGAATTCCATCTATCCATGGTATTTTAAATATACTTTTCTATATAAAAAGGTTTATTTGAAAAGTAGGATGGTCTCTTGATACTTTGCAGCTTATGTTGCTTCTATATTTATATGTTTTGAGAACCATCAAAATAGGAAAGGTTTTTGATGATTGCTGTATATTTCATAAGTGAATAAATATGCACATGTTCTAAACAAGCATGGGTAAAAGTATAGTTTCTGAATAAGCCTTTGTGTATTGTATACACAAGCAGTTATGTATACAATTTTGGTAGCATGGCTTTGGTGATTTTAAACAAGTTATACAGTAATATCTATTATGGTTTCATCTCTAACATGGTTGATTTCTACTTATATGGCCATGGGGCAGATGGATGATTGTGAGCACGGATAGGCTGCTTATAGGAATGGTAAATCCTATGAGAGTGTATTATTCTATTATCATTGAGACAGGCTACTCATAGGGATGGTGTGCTTATGAGATTGTATTGTCCTTTGGATAATAAGGCAGGCTACTCATAAGAACCCTATGAGAGTGTGTTGTTCTTAATAGAAGTAGTACTTATAAGATTGTATTATCCTTTTGGTGGTAAGGCAGGCTGCTCATAAGTAACCCTATGGGAATGTGTTGTCCTTTGGTGATAAGGCAAACTGCCCATAGGATCGATCCATTCATGGAAGTATATTATCATTTTGGTTGTAAGGCAGGTTGCCCGTAGAATTAGTCTATTTATGGTTGTACTGGTTGCTCCATATGAGAGTGTGTCATGGGACTACTCATATATGGATGAAATTATAGTATGGTTTGTGTGCTAATTGCTCCATGTGAGAGTATGTCATGGGACTGCTCACATGTGGATGAAATGATGGTTTGCTTTGTATGCTAGTTGCTCCATGTGAGAGTGTGTCATGTGATTGCTCACATGCGGATGAACTTATGGTGTGGTTACCTATATGTGGCTATGGTACAAACACTCAAACACTCATGCGGGATCCTATGGAAATATGTTATTATGGTATCAGTAGTGGTAAGCAAAGGTTTGTACTTTATAGAAACTTTTATGTGATTTATATTTATTTCATTCAATTGTTTAGCAGCTTGTTGATACATTTTATGCATTATAATATAATAAGTATACTAAGTTTTTCATTAACAGTTGGATACACTCACTGAGACTTTCCCAAGTCTCACCCCTCATTTTTTCTACTTGTAGTTCTAGAAGTTGTATAGGTCAGAGATATATTTCAGCCTATGTATCAGATGTATTAGTACTTCTAGTGGAAGAAGTATTTTTGATAATGTTAGCTTGTAAAAGAGATGCATTATGAGAAGTATTGTATAGCTGAGTTAGCTAAATCAAAAACTATTATTTGTATATGTTATAGTTTATTCTAGAATGGCATGTATCAAAAGAATGGTTTAATGACTATAATGTATAGATGAAGTATGGTTTTGTAAATTGAAAATCTTGAAGTTGATTTTGTGTATGGAGCCTTGAATTAGCTTATATAAAATTGTCAAGTTAAATTGAGCTATGTGCTTTAGCAGATTAGGAGGTTAAATTAATTTGTATTTGTTGATTGAGGAAGTATTTGATATAATTGTGTTGAGTAGGTTTAAATGATATTGCAATTTAGCTATAGTTTAAAAATCTTCTTAATAAGGGTGGGGTGTGGCACCATCACCCAGAATTTAGGGATGGGGTGTTACGTCTTTACTCATTTAGAAATTTTTTTTTCTAAAGTTAATATCCTTATTTATTTTACTCTCCATTAACTTGAAAACATAAATATAAATAAGAAATACCCCCTATTTGGAATCAGTAAAAATATCAAAAAAATCAAAATCCTTAAGAATAAGATACCAAAACTTGGGTTCTTGTTCAAATTTTTCAAAATCCGAAACTTTTAAACTTTCTTACTTTAGAATGAACAGGTTAAAGGATATCATAATTTATTAAAAATTACTTTATAACTCACCAACATCTAAGGATCAACTACTACTAATTTTTATTTTAAAAAAAAATATATTTTATATAGCTACCCATATAGGTGCTAGCTTTCAGACTTAGAAATTTTTCAGGACTTGCAATGATAGATAGTCATAATTTATACTCAAATAGCTCAAACATACTATAAATAAATTACTATGCCACACATACATAAATATAAATCTCTTAATTTACTATTTTGCTAGTCTAGGATGTTACAGTTGGGCTGATCCTAGTTTCAAAAGTCGAAGTGCTGTCTGCATAAGTAGATGATGAAGGAGATCCCGATCATATGTCAATCAGAGTGTGTAGAGATCTGATCGAAGGCAATAAAAGAAAGTCCATATCTGATTTTAGAAATCAAATCAAGCAAAGGAGAAGACTTCCAAATTTAGTTTGAGTGGACACTAATAGAGGTCAGATGCGTGCGCAGCTAGAGGCGAACCTCGAAATCAATTCAGATCATTGAAGCGGGAGATTGCCTACCCGCAATAGATAGTATTTTGAATACCTATATACGTGATTATTTTCATATTTGTATGATTATATCTGAGAACACTTAGATCTGATTTGATCAGATTAAAAACTTTAAAATTTTGCTACTTCAGATCCGATCTGATTGGGTAGATTTACTAGATCCTTCAACTGATATCAGAACTAGGTTTTGGATTCATAGATCTAGATTATATAGATCTGAATTTGATTTTTGATGAGATTAAAAATAGAATCTGAGCTTTAATGAATGAGATGTATTTTAATTGATACACAAGATGTATGCAAAGCATGATTAGCTTAGATCTAGTTTCATATATATGATATATGCTATAGATCTAAATATGTTAGTAGTAATAATTAAAGTTTTCCTATTAAGGTAGTCCTCTTGGCTATCCGATCATAAGAGTAAGAAGGGCTTTAAAGACCCTCACCTCACATTCAATGGAGTGCTCTCATGGCATGTAGGGGTGCTACATAATGATCCTCCTGAAGAGAAATCAAAACTTACTTTCTATTAAACCCTAGATCCAAAAATCCTAGGATTTTTTTCATGCTTTGTTATATTGAACCATGTTACACTTAATTAAGAATTAAGTTCTAAAATTAATTAGATCTAAAATTGAGAATTAAAGATCTAAGACACCTTCACAAAACATGGGTTCAGGGGGTGGGTAGCTTGATTAGGTCTAGCTTGAGCAGTTGATCAAACCGAATCAAGAGTTGGTTAGAATGAGATTAAGAGTACTCAAATTGACCAGTCCAATAGCTATAAGTTTGGTTAAGATCGATTAACAACCATATATTATCAATCACCTTAAGATCTAATCTGCCTCCACAATTCAAGCCAAGATTGTAGGTGAACCTGATCAGTTCTGGATTGATAATTTAGTATCTAAGATAAGTCCAACAAATACAATCGATAGTTTTTAATTAAGAGCTACTTGTGCATGATTTGTCTGAGGCTGAGTCAACAGCATATCCCTTCCACTAATCTCACTTACCTGGCCAATTGAGTCGATAAAATTCTGCATTGAGTTACCAATGATTCAAGCTAACCCATGCCGCTATGTTAGTCATAATCATTATGACTAGTTAAGATTGAGACATAAATTAAAATCTCTCTATAAAATATTAAGTTTAGCAGTCTTCCATCATTATAGTTATAATTATCGGAACCAGATCTAGGAATTTAGGATTAGATCTTGAAACTTTTTCAAGATAAAGTAGTGAAAGATTAAAATCAACCAAAATTAATCTAAAATATTTTAGATCTAATATCTTATTATATAATTATTGCATGGTATTCAAATCAAAAATTAAAAATTAAATAAGAAAGAAAAGGTTGATCATATCAACCTAGATCTATACTACATCTAATACAGCCATAAAATAACAGATCGAATTTATTATCGGAGTAAGTTAGATGTTCTAACTTATTGATCCAGGCTTGAGGATGAAATCATGAGTCGCACATGCATCCGACCTCTAGAAGTCATCCACACAAACCTACGAACATGATCAAAGATCTTGGTGCAGAAAATCAGCATAGTATACTAGCACTGTGCTGATCTCTCTTCGACGGTCAATCCAATACTTCCTTCTTCAAAACTTGATACTCCAAAATACCAAAAGAAAGAGAAAAAGATTTGTGATACTGAGACATCTCTCAAAAGCTCACAAAAAGGGAGGAAGAGATATGGAATAAAAATCCCTAGAAGAAGACCCTCTTCTTCTTCTTTGTTCTTTTTCTAGACAACCTAATTTATGTTTTTAATACCTCCATGACCAAGATAATTTTTTCTCTAATTTTTTTACACCAAAGAGATCCGTCAAATATCTACAATTTATAAAAATTTTAATAATTTTTTTTTAAATAAAGAGATATGCAGAATCCAAGTTAGGTCAAAAACCTAGACTAGGAAGGACCAAATAAGATAAGTTGTTAGGGCGCCCAAGTCTTGGGTGCCCCACCCTTTTTTCTTTTGCCATGGACCAGCAAGGGAGGATGCAAATAAACCCAAGAAAAAACATGAGAGAGATAGAGAGAAATAAGGGAGGTGGCGGCATGAAGGGAAGGAGGACTTTTAGTTGACTAGGAATTCTATCTCATAGAATCCTAAGCGAAAACAACTTCCCTTTTTGACATGGTCATGGAACAAACTTCCAAATGAGAAATAGAAGAGAGAAAGGGGGGTGTGAGAAGCCTTTGAGCGTAGAGAATTTCACATAAAAATACAAAGAGAAAGGGGAGGGGCGTGAGGATTAGGTAGCACAAGGAATAGGGAGTTCTAGTCACACTAGGACTCCTATTTTGACCTAGTCAAACAAGATCTTTTAACCAAATAAAAATAAGAATAATCCAACCCAATTAAATAATACCCTATTCTATTTAAGGTCTTATTTAAATTAGATTAAATTAAATTAGATTTTAATTTATTTTCTAATCAAATTAGAAAATTGGGTTGATCCAAGTTCTTGTTATCCTAGGACTAGTTTTGCCCTACACTTGGCTTATCCAATAAACCAATTGGATTTGATCCAATCAAGCCCAAACCAAATCTAATTAAATTATATTTAATTAGACTTAATCTCAGCCTACTAGCTTAATCAAATTAAGCTAATTAGCAATCGAATTGCTAATCGATCCTCCTGCAATACTTGCACTAGGTCAAACATCAATCGTATTGATTGTTTAACCCTAAAATGATTCTAAATCACTAATCAACCATCCAATAAAAATGTGAACTCTAATGTGTGTGATCTCATAGGTTTGAGCCTAAGTCTGTGGTATAAAAATTAATTTTTATACCAATTCAAGTGACCATCTAGCAATGATATCCGACGGTCAAATAGATCGAAGGTGAAGAACACCATCCTTAGAACCCATGCGGATATAGTTTTCATATAATTCATTCTCTTGACCATAATGCTTGTAGGATACCTCAAAGTTCAACTATCAATTCTAATCAGGTTGTCCACATTGTATTTCAAAATATCAAATCCATCTGATTGATTATTCTGACCAAGATTTTGCTATATTGAAATACAGTGATACATTCTTCTCCAACTCTTGGAGTGGTCAATTCCATCTTGATTATAATTTGACTTTGCAAGTACTGTATCCAGAAGCCTTCCATTACTAAATTAGAAATTTAGTTAGTCCGATACCAAAGTACAATGAGTTACTTGCAAGTCACTAAGATGATCTTAGGTCTAAGGGATACTTATAGCTATATCCCATTAGAGATAATATTGATAGCAGAATGCTCTAGAGTTGGTCATGTTCAATGATGATGTACCCATACATATCACCTGTATGCCATACTAGTGTATGCACACTCCTTGGTTAAGAGGATAATCATCCTATATGGCATATAGCGACCTGTGCTCGATAGACGCTATCGTTCTAATTAACAGCCTATCATTTGGTCATGAATAAATTTAAGGATTAATTGATAAATCCTCTCTTTATCGAAACTAAAATAGTCCTATGGACTTCATCACAATAATGAAGTTTATTAGAAGATATAAACTTATGATGAAAAGGATGCCAAAAATTTTTTTTATTAATTAATAAATTAATTACTATATCTCAACCATCAACAGGCTGATTATTGGCTTTGGAACATAATTTTCAACAACTCTCACTTGTCCTAAAGCCACTCGGCATAGTATCTAATATCCATCTTCGACTTATGATTGTCGAACTTCTTGATTGGTAGGGCTTTAGTGAATGGGTTGGCTAGGTTCTTCTTTCCATCGATCTTCTGAAGGTTAACATCATCACGATCTACGATCTCATAGATCAAATAGAAGTGGCACAGAATGTGCTTTGTCTGCTGGTGTGCCTTTGGTTCCTTTGCTTGAGCTATGGCACTAGTGCTGTCGCAGTAGAGCAGTACTAGACCATCAATGGAGGGTGCTACTCCAAGCTCAGTGATGAACTTGCTCAGCCACATAGCTTTCTTTGCTGCATCTGATGCTACCATGTACTCTGCTTTGCAAACAAAGTCAGCCACTGTATGCTGCTTGAAACTTTTCCAATAGATGGCTCCACCATTTAGAGTAAAGATATACCTTAACACACTTTTATTGTCATCATGGTCAAATTGAAAGTTGGAGTCTGTAAACTCCATGAGTTTCAGATCTGACTCATCATAAATCAATAATTAGTCCTTAGTATTTCTTAAATACTTAAGGATGATTTTAACCACCTTTCAATGATTTTTTCTAGGGTCAGATTGGTATCTACTCACTACTCTTAGTGAGTATGCCACGTCTAGTCTCGTACATATCATTACATACATAATAGACCCCACTGCCAAAGCATATGGAATTCAACTCATACGCTCTCTCTCTTCAGGAGTTGTCGGACAATCCTTCTTAGAGAGAGAAATTTCTTGGTCTATCGAGAGATTGCCCTTTTTTAAATTTTCCCTGTTGAACCTCTTCAGCATAGTTTTTATATACGTAGACTGGGATATACCTAGCTTCTTTTTAGATCTATCCCTATAGATCTTCATCCCTATGATGTAGGATGCTTCACCTAAGTCCTTCATGGAGAACTGTGATGACAACCAGATTTTTATTTCTTGTAGTACGGAGATGTCATTCCTAATTAAGAGAATGTCATCCACGTACAAAATAAGGAATACCACTACTGGACCATTTGCCCATTTGTAAATGATGGGTTCTTCTTCGTTCATAACGAAGCCATACATTTTGATCACTTTATCAAAATGCATGTTCCAACTCTAAGATGCTTGCTTTAATTCATAAATTGATCTCTGAAGCCTGCACACCTTGGACTCATCTGTGGATGTGAACCCCTTAGGTTGAATCATATACACCTCTTCGGTTAGCTCTCCATTTAGGAATGCCATCTTCACATCAATCTGCTAGATCTCATTATCCAGGTGGGCAACTACTGCAAGCATTATCCAAATAGATTTGAGCATTGCTACTGAAGAGAATGTCTCATTATGGTCAATACCATAACGTTGACAATACCCCTTGACAACCAGATGGGCTTTATAGGTCTCCACGTTTCCATCAGCATTTCTTTTTCTTTTGAATATCCATTTACACCAAATGGATTTAACCCCTTCCGGTGGGTCAACTAATGTCCATACATCATTGACCTTCATGAAATTCATTTTGGATCTCATGGCTTCTAGCCATTTTTTAGAGTTGGATCTCTACATCACATCCATATAAGTGATCGAGTTCTCATCATTCTCATCAAGTTTGATGGGATCATCATCCTGGATCAAGAATCTACAGTTTCTGTTCGGATGGTGCAGTACTCTATCGGATCACCTTAATGGTACAGATTCACTAGGCTTCAGATCTGATCTAATCAAATCCGACTTAGGTTCAATATTCTGTGCTAGAATTTCTACCTGTTGAACTTCATGAAGTTCAACCTTACAGACAACAGTTCCTTCACTAAGGAACTTCTTTTTCAAAAAGGTTGCCCTAAGATTGACAAACACCTTTTGTTCATCAGCATGATAGAAATAGTATCCTTCGATCTCTTTTGGATATCCTATAAATGCGCATTTGTTAAACCTAGGTCCAAGTTTATCAGTAATTATCTATTTGATATAAGCCGGGCACCCACAAACCCTAGGGTGTGAAAGTGCTAGCTTACATCCTATCCATATCTCATATGAAGTTTTAACCATAGATTTACTTGGAACCCTATTTAAAAGATAGCAAGCCGATTCGAGTGCATATCCGCAGAGGGATATCAGCAAGCTGGCAAAATCCATCATGGATCGGATTATTTCTAATAGAGTCTGATTCCTCCTTTCAGATACACTATTATGCTATGGTGTTCCTAAAGGAGTCAATTAGGAGAGAATTCCATTCTCTTCTAGATATATGAGAAACTCACTAAAAAGATATTTTTCTCCTCAATCAGATCGAAGAGCTTTAACACTCTTTTCAATTTGTTTTTCTACTTTACTTCAAAATCATTTGAATATTTCAAACGAATATGACTTATGTTTCATCAGATAGACATATCAAAATCTGGATAGATCATCTGTGAAAGTGATGAAGTAGATATATCCACCTTTGGCACTAGTACTCATTGGTCCACATGCATCAGATGTACTTGTCCTAAGAGTTCAGTGGCTCTCTCACCTTTTTCAGTAAAAGCTGACTTAGTCATTTTACCAAGAAGATAGGATTTATAGGTTGGAAGCGATTCACAATCACTAAGTTCGAGGATACCCTCTTGAGCCAACCTGCTTATCCTGTTCTTGTTTATATGACCCAGCCTACAGTGCCATAAATAGATATCTATCATATTATCTAATTTAAGATGTTTGCCAGTTGAATAGACTACATTAATAGATTGTGATAACATATATACACCATTATTCAATTGTCCATAGAAAGCAATAACACCATTTATAATGACATTACAAACTCATTTCTTTATTGAAATTTTATAATTGTTCATGGCCAAAAGGCCTACATAAATGATATTTAAAAAAAAAACTAGGATAGAAATGGCAATCACTAAGAATAATGGTATGAGATTTAAATATAAGTTTCAAAATTCTTAAAGCTAGAGCTGGAACTGGACTTCCATCTCCAACGTTCAGAAATCTCTTGTCTTGCTCGAATCATCTACTGACCTACAACCCCTGCAACGAATTATAAATATGATAAGAGATTCTAGTATCCAATATCCAATCAGTAATATCATACATAGAGAAATTGCAAGGAGTTATCATATAAATACCTTGCTCAGCAATAGCTTGTTTCTTTCTCTACCTATTTGGATCCAGGGAAGCAATATACTGAGGATAGTTCTATTAGATATATGTGCCATAGAAGCCAAATTGGCTGACACTTGTAATACACTTCTAAGAATAAAATTATAATTTTAATTATAAATAATAAAATGAGTTATTTTCTATCATAATGTGTATTTAAAAGTGTCTGTGATACATCCTTTGAGTTAATGGTAATGATAATTCATATTTTCAAGAGTTGAAAATTTAAGACATGAATAATCATTATTAACTCATAAAATTGCTCCTGACCATAGGATCATCACGAGGATGGTGATTGATCCAGGAAGGTTGGTGTACAATCGCTTCTCTTTAGTAGATGAGTCTTGAGTCTACGGTGTGGAGACACCGGAGCGAGAGTACAGGTACTCGTTAGAGAACGAGGGCACTGAGCGTGACCACCTCGAGTAGTCATTAGGAAGTCTACCTTCTCGTCAATGACTGACTCGATGCTGCAGTAGTGTGTCTGGTTCTTTGACCTGAGATGCATCGGCATAGTTCACCTTGAGGGTGTTATAGTTTGACTACACCATTACTCGGTCTCCTAGCCATATCAGAACCCTGAGGTGTATGTTGGCTATAGCATGTTCATTGTAGGAACTGGATTGCATCAAGATGGAATCTATCTACCTCGGTGGTAGAGGAGCAGCCCTATGATGATCATGAGAATCAAGTCCAGAAATCCATGGCCATGGTAGAGTGAAATAATAGAAAGAGTTTCTATTTAGATTTTCACATTGGACTCGAATCGAATGATTACATCATATGACAGAGACTAGGGTTTGACGAGTTCACCTTAACCCTAATCTGATCGGGGCTCAAGATAGAAGAACTTAATCACACAGGTAGCTGCACCAAGAGGTTCGCATTCAGCTCTGATGGGTTGCCACCATATACTGCTAGGTGTCACTGGTGGATTTTGGGAGCAATTAGAATGATTTAGATGATCGATCATTCTAGCTGTTCGAATCAGAAGAGTTCTGATCCATCGAAAGGAGTTTCGATGATGTCGATGATAGAGATCATGACATATCCCATTACCATACAGAACTGAACCTAACTGGGTCACACAAACAAGGGTTTGAATCTGGTGATCATCAATTGAACTGATCTAGTTCAATTGATCTGAATGAGATTCAATTAGGTTCAAGAAAATCGTGCTAGCACTCGATTGAACCTAACGTTCTTCTTTTGCTATCATAAATAAGTTGTCCTGTCTGAGCCAAAGGAGTTTGTGCTCACTCAACAGAGGCCTTCATATGGTCTGACTTGGAGGTTGTCCAAGTCAGAAAAGGTTGTCTTATTTGTGAAGACACTACCTAAATTTTTGAGTCACAACCATTTCTTGTTCTTTGACCATTTTCGACTGGTCACCATTGCTAAATCTTACCTGTTTCGGACATTGGTCAAATATTGACCCTGGATACTTAGACATCTGCCCAAGTTGTCATGCACCCAAGGAGAGTAGCTTGGGGGCTTGTCCCCCTACTAAAAAGTAGATAGGAGAAGGGGGTGCCATGCCCTTGAGAGGCGTGCACCCCATGAGGATAAAAGATGGAGTCCCATATAGATTGGACAAGACTCCAGGTTGCTTCAGGATTCTTAAACTAGAGTTCACCAAGAAGTCTTGTTTGACTGGTCTTAGGCACCCTCTCTAAGGAGGATCTCTCATCCAGGGATCTCTATTCCCACCAATCAGATTTAGATCTGATTTCACAAAGGGTTGTGATTGGTTGGGAAGAAGAGGAGTTGGATCACAGCTAGTCTATAAATAAGACCCTGTATCCCAACCTCAGATTGTAATTCTTCTGAGATCATTTTTAGAAACCCATGCCCCAAGGCTGCCTCTCCCCTCCTTCTCCATGCCACCCTCTAGTCTCTTCTCTCCTTGCTCTCCACGTCCAAAAGGAGTTTTGGACCTTGGTTGGTGCGATTCAGATCAAAGAAAGGCGATCAAAAGGAAGAAGGCTGCGCTGCTGCAAAGGACGACTGCTCATCTTCAAAAGAGTTTTGAAGATCCTCCAGATCAGATCCAGATCTGAATTTTTGGAGGTGTGATAGAGAAGAAGAGGATCTCCAGATCCAACCTGAGTGGATACCGGTAGAGGCCAGGCGCTTGCGTGGCTAAGATCCAGAACCTTCCGCTGCAAACAGGATCATCAACAGGGTAATAGGATTACCCAGATCAGGTAAATTAAATTTGATTTAATTTATCTTTTAATTTTATTTTATTAAAATAATAAGAATCAGATCTGAAACATATCAAGATCTGATTAGGATCAAGAGAAAAAATTTTGAAATATATCTCTTGATCTGATCAGATCTGAACGAACCTGGACCGGGAAATCAGGATTTCCCTTCAACTGGTATCAGAGCCATGGTTCTAAATTGTTTAGATCTGATTTTAAATTTATTTTAATTAGAAAATAATTGATTTTAGATGTCACATGAGATGTGATCAGATCTGAAATTAGAAAAAATTAAAATTAAATAATTTGGATCTAAGATTAGAAGATATGCATGACTAGTTCTAGAATAGAATAGTTCTATAGAATAGTTCTTGCATATTTTTGATTTAATCTGATTAAATCATATTTTAGATCTTTTTATTTACTATTTTTTGATATTATAAGTGTTATAATAACATCTAAAAAATAGCAAATAAAAATTATTTAATTTTTGAATATCATATGAGATATGATTGATGCATGTCTAGACTAGTTGTAGAATAGTTCTACATAATTATCTAGATTAGAATTTATTTTGATTAGATCAATTTAAATCTAATTTTTTAGATTATTATGAGATAATTTAGATCTAAAAAACATGCATGATTATGATACATGAGATGTATGCAAAATATGCCATGATTAGATCTAATTTTTTATATATGAGATATATGATATAGATCTGATATTGTTTTGTAGTATTGAATGTTCCTGATTAAGGCGTTCCTCTTGGCCGTCCGGTCATAAGAACGAAGAAGGGTTTAAAGGCCCTCTCTTTCCCATTCGATGGGGTGTTCTTATGATGTGTAGGGGTGCTGCGTGTTCGTCCTTAATCAGAAATCCCAAAACTTACTTTCTGCAAAACCCTAGATCCTGAAACCCTAGGATTTATTGTGCATATTTTGTTTATGAACCCTACTTAATTAAGAATTAAGTTTATGGAAATATTAATTAGGTCTAAAATTGAGAATTTCAGATCTAAGACATATTCATAATACTGGGTTCGGGCTTGGGTAGCTCAATTAGGTCTAAGCGGTTGATCAAACCGAATCAAGAGTTGGTTAGATGGGATCAACAATGCTTAAATTGACCAGCCTAATAGGATTAAGTCTGGGTCAAGATCGAGTCACGATCAAGCAAGACCTAATTAGGCTCAGAGGTTAGAGTCTGGATTGTAGGCTAACCCAATTGGTTCTGACTCAACAATTTGGTGTCTAAGGTAAGTTTGGCACAGACGACCGACTGGTTTTTTTAATTGGAAGCTACTCGACCTGAATGCATTCTTGTACGAGTTAATGGCATATTCCTTCCACCGGTCTCACTTACCTGGCCATATCTGTTGACACAGTTCTGATCTGAGGTGGTCAATAATCCGAGCTAACCCATGCCACTAGGTTAGTCATAATTGTTATGACTAAGCCAAGTCTAGTTTAATGAGACCTGAATCAATTCTCCCTAAGAAAAGATTAAGTCTGAGGTCTTCCACCATTGTAGATGTGCGGGCCCTTCCCGGGGTTGATTGTTCTCGGCTGGATACAGTGGCTCAGTTGCACCGGGAAAAGATGCAACCATGTCTATTAGGCATTGGATGCTATGGGCTGGAGGATGAGTTGGGCTCAATATTTTGGATACGGTGAGAGACTCAATTAGGAACCCAGTCTATGCAAATGGTGGGTCTGACTTAACTAAGGAGTGGATCAATATTTCGGATACGGTGAGATTCATGAATTAGAGACCAAGTTTGGGTGCACCATGATTAGAGAATCATTGAACAAGAGTTGTTCACTCATTGGCTAACCCATCACCAATAACTGTTAGGTGAGGTGATGAGTCAGTTGGTGAGACCGCACCACCCACTAGAAATCATTAATCGTGGAGATTTTCGCATCTCTACAGAGGGAGTGTAGGGATCCGAGAAAATAGTGGGAGCTAATTTGTTTAAAAATAAAATCCCTAAATAAATTGGTCAAGTCAAAATTACAGTATCTAACTAGAATCTTTGACTCTCTACAGGAAAAGAAAAATGTCTGCGTCCAACCCATTGGCACGTATCCTGGACACACATAGACTGACTGGACCCAATTATAAAGATTGGCTCAGGAACTACAAAATTATTTTGGGTTCCGAGAAGTTAACCCATGTTTTGGACCAGGACCCTCCCACATTACCAGCCCGTCCATCTGTTGAACAGAGAGCGTCTCTGGAAAAATGGATTGACGAAGATAATAAGGCCAGATATTACATGTTGGGCTCGATCGATGTCTGATGAGCTCCAGCGCCAACATGAGGATATCGGGACTGCTCGCCAAATGTTGGCTCACCTGCAGGAGATGTTTGGTGAACAGAGTCGCGCAGCCAAATATCAAGTCACAAAATGACTTTTTAAGGCTAAGATGCGTGATGGGCAGTCAGTCCAAGATCACTGTCTGACAATGATCAAGGACATGGAAGAGCTTGAGAAGCTCGGTGTGAAGTTGGACTTGGACCTGCAGAACGATATCATTCTGCAATCCTTGACTGATGCATATGGGCAATTCATCATGAATTACCACATGCATAAACTTCAGAATTCCTTGGCCGAGTTAATGAATATGCTGGTTACCGCTGAGCTTTCTATGAAAGGTTCTAAAGGCTCAGTTCTTGCTATGGAACGGACTTCTTCCAAAAGAAAGTCTTATGGAAAGAAAAAGAAGTCTGTGAAAAAGCAAAAGGTGGAAGGATCAAAGAAGAAGAAGGCAGAATCGAAGAAAAAGGCCGATGGCAAAGGAAAGTGTTTCCATTGCAACAGCGACGGCCATTGGAAGCGGAACTGCCCTACTTACCTGGCCACCCTGAAGAACAAGAAGGAAGGTCCTTCTGGAGGTATGCTCGTTATTGAGTCTAACCTTACGATTTCTTCTGCATCCAGTTGGGTGCTTGACTCTGGTTCTAGTGCTCATCTGTGCACTTCTATGCAGGGTCTTGAGGATAGCAGGAGGCTGAGGGATGGAGACATGATCCTACGCATTGGTAATGGAGCAAGAGTTGCTGCAGTAGCCGTGGGAACATACCCTCTTCGATTACCATCTGGTTTAGACTTAGTTTTGCAAGACTGTTATTTTGTGCCTGCAGCCAGCAGGAATTTGATTTCTGTTTCATGCTTAGCACAAGAAGGTTATGTGATCACCTTCTTTAAGGACCATTGTAACATTCTTTATGAAAGAAATAAAATTGCAAATGTTTTCCTTATTAATGGTCTTTATCAGCTACATATTGATGTACCTATTCTAACTATCGAGCAAAACGTGAATGCCAAACGACCTAGGGATAGTCCAAATGACAGATATCTATGGCACCTGAGATTAGGTCATATAGCAGAAGATAGGATCAACAAATTGGAGAAAAATGGGCTATTGAGTCCATTGACTTCCGAGTCATATCCAACTTGTGAATCCTGTCTTCAAGGCAAAATGACTAAACTCCCTTTTGTTGGACATGGGGAGAGGGCCACAGATCTCCTTGCCCTAGTACATACTGATGTGTGCGGCCCATTTGATGTGCCGGCTAGAGGCAATTTTGTCTACTTCATTACCTTTACCGATGATCTGTCTAGGTATGGGTATGTGTATCTTATGAGACACAAGTCTGAAGCCTTTGAAAAGTTCAAAGAATTCAGACATGAAGTAGAAAAACAAACAGGAAAACCCATTAAGGTTCTTCGATCAGATCGAGGAGGTGAATACCTTAGCAGGGAATTCCTAGACTATCTCAAGGATAATGGCATAGTCTCTCAATGGACTCCACCAGGAACACCTCAACTCAACGGGGTTTCAGAATGGAGAAATCGGACTCTATTAGATATGGTTCGATCCATGATGAGCTTCACAGACCTCCCTGATTTTCTTTGGGGACACTCATTGTTAACTTCAATCTATCTACTGAATAGGGTTCCCTCTAAAACCGTTCCTACCACACCGTATGAGATATGGCACGGTAAGAAACCAAGTCTGAGTCATCTCAGAATTTGGGGTTGTCCGGCTCATGTCAAAAGACAACAAGCGGACAAGTTAGAGTTTAGGTCCTTTAGAGCTCGATTCATAGGATATCCTAAAGAGTCATTAGGATACTATTTCTACATTCCAGAAGACCACAATGTGATTGTGAGTCGACATGCCATCTTTCTTGAAAAATAGTTTATTCAAGATAGCGGCATTGGAAAATAGATCAAGCTTGATGAGAAAGTCTCACAAGCAGAACGAGCTAAGGACCAAGTGGAACCAAATCAGGTTGAGCCAATAAGAACACTACCTCCTCCACCTCGTAGATCGGAAAGAGTTTCCCGTCCCCCTGAAAGATACTTAGGTATTATTTCAGAGGATGTAGAGGAAATGTTCCTCGTAGGTAATGGTGCTCATGGTGATGATCCCAAAACCTACAACGAGGCGATATCAGATATCGACTCCGAGAAATGGCTAGAGGCAATGCAGTCAGAAATTGACTCGATGCACTCAAACCAAGTCTGGACCTTGGTAGATCCACCAGAAGGTATAGTACCTATTGGATGTAAATGGATCTTCAAGAGAAAGATTGGTGCAGATGGGAATGTGGAGACATTCAAGGCTAGATTGGTGGCAAAAGGTTATAGTCAACGCGAAGGCATAGACTATCAGGATACCTTTTCCCCAGTAGCTATGCTAAAATCCATCCGCACATTGCTTGCTGTTGCAGCCTATTTCGATTATGAAATATGGCAAATGGACGTGAAAACGGCATTCTTAAATGGATATCTTGAGGAAGATATCTATATGGAACAGCCGCTAGGTTTCACATCCAGTGATACTGATCACAAGGTTTGCAAGCTGCAAAGGTCCATATATGGACTTAAGCAAGCATCTCGGAGCTGGAACACTCATTTCAATGATGTGATCAAAAAGTTTGGTTTCATCAAAAATGAAGAGGAACCATGTGTTTTCAAAAGGGTCAGTGGGAGCGCTGTTGTCTTCCTCGTATTGTACGTGGATGACATCCTCCTTATTGGGAATGATATTCCCATGTTGACATCAGTCAAGATGTGGTTGTCCAAGGAATTCTCCATGAAAGACCTAGGTGAAGCATCCTTTATTCTAGGAATTAAGGTCTATAGGGATAGACCGAATAGGATGCTAGGACTTTCACAGAAGATGTACATAGAGAAAGTACTAAAGAGGTTTAGTATGGAAAACTCTAAGAGGGGATTAATACCCTTCAGACATGGTATTCATCTTTCCAAGAAGATGTGCCCCAGCACACCTGAGGAAATAGAACGCATGAGCAAGATCCCTTATGCTTCTGCAATAGGGAGCCTCATGTATGCCATGCTATGTACACGACCTGATATAGCCCATGCTGTGAGTGTCACAAGCAGATATCAGTCAAATCCAGGTGAAGAACACTGGACTTCTGTGAAATGTATCCTTAAGTACTTGAGAAGAACTAAGGATATGATGTTGGTCTTTGGTAACGGAGAACTCCAAGTCTAGGGATACACAGACTCAGATTTCATGTCTGATATAGATGATCGAAAGTCGACATCTGGCAGACTGTTTGTGTGTAATGGTGGTGCTGTCAGTTGGAAGAGTTCCAAGCAAACGGTGATAGCAGATTCCACCATGGAAGCAAATACATCGCTACATCAGAAGCTGGGAAGAAGGCATTCTGGTACAAGAAGTCCATCCATCGATGCCATTCCTCTGTACTGCAACAATAATGGCCCATAGCCCTGCTATGGAGCGAGGTCTCACAGAAATCCAAGTACATCGAGCGGCGATACCACCTCATCTGATTACCTTGAGAAAGGTTACAAAGGTCAGAGAGTCAACTCCGCAGATAATGTGGCAGACCCACTTACAAAGCCGTTGGGCCAGCAGAAGATCGAAGCCCACCTTGAGAAGATGGGACTTAGACTTGTAGCCAATTGGCTTTAGGACAAGTGGGAGATTGTTAGATATATGTGCCCTAGAAGCCAGAATTGGCTGACACTTGTAATACACTTCTAGGGGCAAAATTATAATTTTGACTAAAATCAATAAAATGGGTTATTTTCTATCACATATGTGTATTTAGTGTCTGTGATACATCCTTTGAGTTAATGGTAATGATAATTCATATTTTCAAGAGTTGAAAATTTAAGACATGAATAATCATTATTAACTCATAAATTGCTCCTGACCATAGGATCATCACGAGGATGGTGATTGATCCGGAAGGTTGGTGTACAATCGCTTCTCTTTAGTAGATGAGTCTTGAGTCTACGGTGTGGAGACACCGGAGCGAGAGTACAGGTACTCGTTAGAGAACGAGGGCACTGAGCGTGACCACCTCGAGTAGTCATTAGGGAGTCTACCTTCTCGTCAATGACTGACTCGATGCTGCAGTAGTGTGTCTGGTTCTTTGACCTGAGATGCATCGGCAGTTCACCTTGAGGGTGTTATAGTTTGACTACACCATTACTCGGTCTCCTAGCCATATGGAACCCTGAGGTGTATGTTGGCTATGACATGTTCATTGTAGGAACTGGATTGCATCAAGATGGAATCTATCTACCTCGGTGGTAGAGGAGTAGCCCTATGATGATCATGAGAATCAAGTCCAGAAATCCATGGCCATGGTAGAGTGAAATAATAGAAAGAGTTTCTATTTAGATTTTCACATTGGACTCGAATCGAATGATTACATCATATGACAGAGACTAGGGTTTGACGAGTTCACCTTAACCCTAATCTGATCGGGGCTCAAGATAGAAGAACTTAATCACACAGGTAGCTGCACCAAGAGGTTCGCATTCAGCTCTGATGGGTTGCCACCATATACTGCTAGGTGTCACTGGTGGATTTTGGGAGCAATTAGAATGATTTAGATGATCGATCATTCTAGCTGTTCGAATCAGAAGAGTTCTGATCCATCGAAAGGAGTTTCGATGATGTCGATGATAGAGATCATGACATATCCCATTACCATACAGAACTGAACCTAACTGGGTCACACAAACAAGGGTTTGAATCTGGTGATCATCAATTGAACTGATCTAGTTCAATTGATCTGAATGAGATTCAATTAGGTTCAAGGAAATCGTGCTAGCACTCGATTGAACCTAACGTTCTTCTTTTGCTATCATTAAAAGTTGTCCTCGACTGAGCCAAAGGAGTTTGTGCTCACTCAGAGGCCTTCACTATGGTCTGACTGGAGCTTGTCCAAGTCAGAAAAGGTTGTCTTAATTTATGAGATAAATTTGAGACAACACCTACCATTTTTGATCACCTGCTAAATCTTATTTTTGACTTTGGTCAAATGTTGACCCTTGAATACTTAGACATCTGTCCATGTATCATGCACCCATAGGAGAGTACCTAGAGACTTGTCCCCCTGCTAAAATGTAGACAGGAAGGGGGTGCATCCCTAGGGAGGCATGTGCCTCATGAGGATAAAAGATGGAGTCCCATATAGATGGGACTCTAGGTTGCTTCAGGGGATTAAACTGTGTGGTGCCAAGAAGTCTTGTTTGACCCAGTCTTGGCACCACCTTAGGAGGGTTTTAAGAGTTTCTCATCTGATTGGATCAGATGATGTCATCCCACTAATCAGATTTAGATTTGATTGCACTAAAGATCGTGATTGGCCAGGATAATGGGCACTATAGGTGCAGCAGGGTATAAACCCTATCTGCACCTAGAACTTAATTCTTCTACCTTTAGCCCATGCTACATAGCCTCTCTCCCTCCTTCTCCATGCCACCCTTTGGTCCTCTCTCTCCTCTCCACACCCAAGGGCTTTTGGGCACAAACAAGGTGCGATCAAGCAAGTGAAAGGCACCAAGAAAGGAAGAAAGCAGCACTGCTGCAAGAGACAATGGCTATTCTTCAAAAGCAATTTTGAAGACCTTCAAGATCAGATCTAGTTCTAATTTTTGGAGGATTGATTGAGAAGGTGAAGATCTTCAGATCCTATCCAAGTGGATATCGATAGAGGTCAGGCACTTGCGTGGCTACATCCAGAATCTTAGGCAAACATCGAGATCATCACAGGATAATTGAATTACCTAAAATAAAGATATAATTAAATTAGATTTAATTTTTATTTATAATTTTATTATCAGATCAATAAGATCATATCTAAGGAGTCTCAGATCTGATTAGAATCTTAGAAAATTTTTTTTTGAAATATTCCTCCTGATCCAATCAGATCTGAAGGAACCTTATCCAGAAAATAAGTTTTTCCCTTTAAGTTGCTCTTCTAGTGCCCTCGCTTCATGCAGATGAAGCATTAGGCTTGACCCTTATTGGGCTTGATTTTTTGGGTCTGAGCCTGCACAGATGCCCTAGCCTAAACATGCACCTTCTTGGCTTTCTTCTTCTTGTTCTTCTTCCCTTTCCCAAAGGGTCGAGAACGTGAAGATGAACCTTCCACTAAGTTCACCGACTCTTTGTGGAGCTGATGATCCTTCTCAAAGTTCTGAAGTAACCCCAGTAACCTGTGGTAGTCAACTTTAGGCTTTGACATTCTATAATGTGTAAGAAATGGAAGATAAGACTTGGGCAGCAAGTTCAGTATTGCATCTTTCCAAAGTTGTTTGTGCAAGAGAAGGCCGAGCTTGTTCAAGCGCTCTATCAGCTCGATCATGATAGTACATGATTAGTGATAGAGGCTCCATCCTACATTCTGGTATTAAAGATGGTGCAACTAGTTTTGTACCTCTCAACATCATCAAGTTTGTCAAAAGAATCCTCCAATACTTGAATCATTTCATTTGGCTGAGTTGTCTCAAACCTATGACTGAACTCATCGCTCATCGTAGCCAGCATAATGTAGTGCACCATGGTTCGATCACTAAGCCACTTCTAATAAGTGTCTCTAACTATTCCTCATGTATTGAAAGCTGGCTCCTCAGGTGCAGGATCTATCAGCATATATAGAATCCATTCATGCTCTAGGACAATCTTCAACTTTCAGTATCAGCTATCGAAGTTGGATCCCATTAACTTATCATTATCCAACAATGATTGGAGCAATAGAAAAGTGGCCATATTTGTACAAAGGAAAAGCATAACCTAATTAGTAATTGATTTATTAAACCTAAGGATTTGGACATTAATCAAAAGGGTCTCCCATTATTTTATTTGAATTGATAGCCTCTACCTCCAATTCGAGGAATTACCCTATTTCTTAGTGGATACTAGAATCCACATAGACTGTACACAAGCCCAACTTTGGTTGGCCCACCGATGTACATCTAAAGGTAGATTCATAACCAATTATTTCTTCAAATAATTTTCAGTAATTAAATTTTACCCCAGGCCCTGATCAGTTAGCTTTGGCCTTCTTAGAAAAGGGTCCAGTTAGGTCCAACCATTAACATGACCATACTTGGCCCATCCAACCAATGAATGATCAGGCCCAACTTTAGTTAGCCCACCTAACCACCATTTAGAAAGATATATCCAAGAGATCATATAATGAATGATAATTTCATCAACTGATGAGCACCAGGCCTTTGGGCCTCCAATGATTATCCAAATGATGGACCCATTATCATCTACTTTAACGGGAGGCTATGATCCAGTTATCATATAACTATTTCATTTTAGGGATCTAATATTTTTAAAAGATTTATTTATAGAAGTGTGTAGGTTAGATTAACCAGCTTGTCATGATCCTTCCACTGGCTTCACCAAGTCAGCTTAAGGGAGACCACTAACAGGCTAGTCTAGGAGCACCTAAATCAGTCACACTAATTTACCTAGCTGATATGGGTCAACTCAAATTGTCAAGTGATCTGATCAAAACTCAATCTCATTAAGAAGGCCAGGTAAGTGAGATCAATGGAAGGGTCTGCCAAAGCTTGCCTTAGACACTATCGAAAATGGCTAGGTAAGTAGGTTACCAATTAAAAACCACCGCTCGTATGTGCCAAACTTACCTTAGATACCAACTGGTTTAATTAGTCTTGATTAGATCAATCTAACAATTCGAGCTAGACCTCTTAGACAAGAAACAAGTCCATTTGATTCTTGTTAAAGACATGGACTTGACCAACTACAGCTACTATAATTGATCTAGAGAATCATTGACCTAATCTAAGATAATAATTGATTAAATTTAGTCAATTCTTTAATTAAGTCCATTCAATAATCTAACCTTAGGTCTAATCCAATTAATGGACATAATCTTCACTAACTCATTAACCCAATGTGTTATGATTCATGTCATAGGATCTTCAATTTACAATCTTAGAACCTAATCAAACAACTTCTTAATTCTAAATTAAGTTTTGGGCTGAGGATTGTGGTTTGGCTTTTCAAAAATGATTTTCATGTTTGTAAAATATTTTTATAATATGGTTCTATCAACCAAGTTGCATATTTGATCCATAATCAATATGTAAGTAAAATAAACATAAAACTACTTTAGATCTAATCTAAATAGGTTCATGTAATTGAAACTATTTTAATAATAATAAATCATAAATCTTCCTAGATCAAATCTAATACATTTATGATGATTGAAATTAGATTAAAATATTTTTAATTAGATCATAAAATCTCTTAGATCTAATCTAAAATTTTATGATCAATATTTTAGATTAGTACGTACTAGGACAATCTATCCACCGTAAGGAATAAACATTACAGCAGGATAATCTTATGGTAGTCCGTGCAATCTAAAATATTTTATTTTTAAATCTAAAACTATTTTAAATTTATTAAATAATAAATAAAATTAGATCAAACCTAATAAATTTATGATTAGAGTTAGATCATCACGAACTAGGACTACCTTTTCATTGTAAGGGGTAAACCTTACAGCAGGACAACCTTATAGCAATTCGTGAGATCTAAATTTTTTAATTTTAGATTTGATAATTAGATTATAAATTAAATTTAATTTAAAAAATAATCTAAACATGCATAAAAATCATGTAATAAGAATCTGGCTCTGATACCAATTGTAGAAACTAGATCTAGGGTTTTAGGATTAGATCTTAAAACTTTTCAAGATCAGATAGCGAAAGATTAAAATTAATCAAAATTAATCTAAAATACTCTAGATCTAAGATCTTATTATATAATTATTGCATGATATTTAAATCAAAAATTAAAAATTAAATAAGAAAGAAAAGGATGATCATATCAACCTAGATCTATACCGCATCTAATGCAGCTACAAAATAATAGATCGGATCTATTACCTAAGTAAGTTAGACGTTCTAACTTGCTGATCTAGGATTGAGGATGAAGTCATAAGTTGGACATGCATCCGATCTCTAGAAGTCATCCTCATAAGCCTACGAATATGATCAAAGATTCTGATGCAGAAAATCAGCATAGTATGCTAGCACTATGCTAATCTCTCTTCGACGGTCGATCCGATGCTTTCTTCTTCAAAATGTGGATACTCCAAAATACCAAAAGGAAGAGAAGAAGATTTGTGATGCTAAGACACCTCTCAAAAGCTCACAAAAAGGGAGGAAGAGATCTGGAACAAAAAATCCTAGAAAAAGACCCTCTTCTTCTTCTTTGTTCTTTTTCTAGACACCTTGATTTATATTTATAATATCTCCATGAACTAGATGAATTTCTCTATAATTTTTCTACACCAAAGAGAACTCTGAAATGTCTACAATTCACAAAAATTTAGCAAATTTTTTTTTTTAAATAAAGAGATATGCAGAGTCCAAGTTAGGTCAAAAACCTAGACTAGGAAGGACCAAATAAGGGAAGTTGTTGGGGCGCCCAACTCTTGGGTTGGGCGCCCCATCCTTTTTTTTCTACCATGGACCAGCAAGGGAGGTCACAAATAAACCCAAAAAAAATTTTGTGTGTGAGAGAGAGAGAGAGAAATAAGGGAGGTGGCAGCATGAAGGGAAGGAGGACTTTTAGTTGACTAGGAATTCTATCTCATAGAATCCTAAGCGAAAACAACTTCCCTTTTTGACTTGGTCATGAAACAAACTTCCATATGAGAAATAGAATAGAGAAAGGGGGGGCATGAGAAGCTTTTGGGCATGGAGAATTTTACGTAAAAATACAAAGAGAAAGGGGTGGGGCGTGAGGATTAGGTGGCTTAAGGAATAGGGAGTTCTAGTCACATTAGGACTCCTATTTTGACCTAGTCAAACAAGATCTTTTAACCAAAAAAAAATAAGAGTAATCCAACCTAATTAAATAAGGCCCTAACCTATTTAAGAACTTATTTAAATTAGATTAAATTAGATTTAATTCTAATTTTTTTCTAATGAAATTAAAAAATTAGGTTGACCCAAGTCCTAGTTAGACTAGGACTAGTTCTTTCTTGCACTTGGCTTATCCAATAAACCAATTGGATTTGATCCAATCAAGTCCAAATCAAATCTAATTAAATTATATTTCATTAAACTTAATCTCAATCTATTGGCTTAATCAAATTAAGCTAATTAGTAATCGAATTGCTAATCGATCCTCCTGCAATGTTTACACTAGGTCAAACATCAACCATATTGATCGTTTAACCCTAAAACGATTCTAAATCGCTAATCAACTATCCGATCAGAATGTGAACTCTAATGTGTGTGACCTCATAGGTCGAACTTAAGCTGGTAGCATAGAAATAAATTTTTATACCAATCGAAGTGACCATCTAGCAATGATATCCGACGATCGGATAAATCGAAGGCGTAGAACACCATCTTTAGAATCCATGCGGATATAGTTTCCATATAATTCATCCCCTTGACCATAATGCTCGTGGGACACCTCAGAGTTTAACTATCAATTCTTATTAGGTTGTCTACATTGTATTTCAAAATATCAAATCCATCTGATGGATTACCCTGGCCAAGGTTTTGCTATATTAAAATATAATGATACATTCTTCTCCAACTCTTGGAGTGGTCAATTCCATCTTGATCATACTCTGACTTTGTGAGTACTTGACTGTGCCCAAAAGCCTTCCATTGCTAAATTAAAAATTCAATTAGTCTGGTACCAAAGCACAGTGAGTTGCTTGCAAGTTACTGAGGTGATCTCAGGTCTAAGGGATACTTATATCTATATCCCATCAGAGACATTCTCGATAATAGAATGCTCTAGAGTTGGTCATGTTCAATGACGATGTACCCATACATCTCATCTGTATGTTATACCAGTGTCTTCACACTCCTTGGTTAAGAGGACAACCAACGTATATGGTATATAGCGACTTATGCTCGATAGATGCTGTCATCCTAATTAACAATCTATCATTTGGTCGTGAACAAATTTAAGGACTAATCAATAAATCCTCTCTTTATCGAAACTAAATAGTCCTAAGAACTTCATCACAATAATGAAGTTCATTAGAAGATGTTAACTTATTATGAAAAAGATGCCAAAAACAAATTTATTAATTAATAAATTAATTATAATATCTCAACCATCAATAGGCTGATGATTGGCTTTGGAACATAATTCCCAACAATACCACCCCATCTCTAACTAGCTATGGGTGATGGTGTCACACCCCATCCTTATTTAAAGATTAAAGGGATTTCTAAACTATAGCTAGGTTGAACTATAACATTATTTAATAATCTACTTTCAACTAAGCTAATCAATCCTGTAAATTTGCATCACAAGTATTTCAATTTAAATATTCTTAACTTGCTAAACCAATACCTTAACTCTACTCAATAATTCATATAATCAACTTCAAGGTTTCAAATTACAAAAACATACTTTACCCATACATTTTATTTATTAAACCATCTTTTTAATACAAGCCTTTTTAACAAACTATGACATATACATATAACAGTTTCTGACTTAACTAACTCAACTGCATAATACATCTCAAAATACATCTCTTTTACTAGTTAATACTATCAAAAGCACTTTCTCTACTAGAGGTACTGATATATATGCTAAAACATATCTCTGAGCTAAGCAACTCCTAAAACTGCAATTAAAAAGAGTGAGGGATGAGACATGATAAAGTCTCAGTGAGTGTAATTTCATCTAATAATGAAAAACAGATAGTTATAATCATCATAATATTATATAAAATATACTGTTAATAAGCTTTCAAATATTTATAAATTAACACGAATAGCTTCACATAAAAGATTCTTGTAAATTACAAATCTTTGCTTACCACTGATAATAACACAACAACATATCTCTATAGGATTTCTTTTAAGTATTTGTACCATAACTATATTTTTACATAAGCAGTCATATTGATACACTCTGACATGAGTAATCACTCCACAATCAAATCTACATATGAGCAGTCCCATGACACACTATCACATAAATAATCATACCATAATCACATTCATATATGAGTAGTCCCATGACATACTCTCATATAGATAATCACGCCATAGTCATATCCACATATGAGCAATCCCATGACAAACTCTCACAGGGTAATCATATCATAATCACATCCATATATGAGTAGTTCCGTGATATACTTTCACATATAGACCGATCCTATAGGCAGCCTGACTTATAACCAAAAGGACAATACACTCCCATAGAATTTCTTATAAGCAACCTGCCTTATCACCAAAAGAACAATATACTCTCATAAGTACTACTTTTATTGAGATAAAATACTCTCATAGGGTTTCTTATAAGTAGCCTGCCTTATCACCAAAAAGACAAAACACTCTCATAAGTATACCATCCTTATGAGTAGTCTGTCTCATTGATATCAGAACATTACACTCTCATAGAATTTACCATTTCTATGAGCAGCCTGTCCATACTCACCAACATCAATAAATCCCATTACACATAAGCAGAAATCAACCTTGAAGAAACTAAACCATATAAGTGCTCACTATAAAACATGTTTGAAATCACTAAGTCATACTTTTAAAACCATGTGTACATATAGTTGCTTATGAAATACACAAAAGCTATCTAGAAACCATTCCTTGTTTTGATGGTTCTCAAACTATATACATGAAATAAACATAAGCTGCAAAGTATTAAGAGAATATCTTTCTTTTCAAATAATATTTTTACTTAGTAGAGTACATTAAAAATACCATAGATAGATGGAATTCACTCACCTTCAATGGCTATTATTTTAATTTAATATATGATTCCTTCAAAGCACCCTTTGAAAACCTCCTCCCTTCCTCAAATAATTAGAAATCTGTAGCACAGGTTTTCCTTCTCAATTTTGGCAACTTTTCCTTCTCAACTCAATTTCTCAATCACTTCCCTCTTTACTAACTTTTTTTTTTTTATTACTAACTAGAAACAGAACCCTCTCAGCTCTCTTCCCTTCTCTAACTTCTCTAAAGAACCCAGGAAACTCCAAAATAGCAAAGAAATTGATGGTTTTATTTTAGAAGGAAGAATAAACTAAATAAATTTGCTAAGTGTCATTCCAATAAGAATCCACCTAATTTCCTACTAAATAGGTGTTGTTCTAAGGTATTTCTAGCTATTAGTTAATGCCCTCAAGTTGCTCACTCATTCCCTAAAAAGTTATTTTAAAATTTCAACCCAAAATATTCTTAATTAAAACCTACTCCCAGAAATTTCTGCGGTTGGGGTCGACACCTTTGAAATATGTGTCGATACCCATATACAAGTCATCTCCCAGGTCGGCCCTTTCTAAAAAATAGATCTATCTTTGGGTCAACCTCTGACACAAAAGTGTCGACACCTTTTAGGGGCAGGTCGATACCTTTCAAGGCCACTACCAAAACTTTCTGAAAACCTCCTCTCTATTTTCATTAGACAGTGTTGACACCACTTAAAGAAGTATTGATCCCTTCCATTGGGTTTTGACAGAAACTTTATTTTCATGCTCTCTTCAAAACTTTACTCATTTTTAGTGGCTTGCTTAATACTCTTCTTCTTTACATTTACTACACCTCTTAGAGAAGTGTCAACCTCTTCCCTTGAGTTTTGATAGAAACTTTATTTTCATGCTCTCTTCAAAACATTACTCATTCTAAGTGGCTTGCTTAAAACTCTTCATATTTACATTTACTTATTTTAAGTTAATATCCATGAACTTTAAAATATAAATGTAAATAAGAAATATCCCTATTTGAAATCAATAAAATATCAAAAAAATTAAAATTCTTAAGAATAAGATATCTAAACTTAGTTTCTAGTTCAAATTTTTTCAAACTCGAAACTTCTAAAACTTTCTTTCTTCAGAATGAATAGATTAAAGGGTCTCAAAATGTTGGAAATATTATTCCAAAGTCAATCATCAGCTTATTGATGGTTAATCTAAATTCCTTATTTATATATATAAATTATAAATAAATAAAAATTATTTTAATATTTTTCATCATAAATTTTTATATCTTCTAATGAACTCCTATGTTTTGGTGAAGTCCTTAGGATTATTTAGAATCAACAAAGAAGGATTTATGGTTTAGTCTTTAAACCTATTCGTGACTAAATGATACGTTGTTACTAAGGACGACAACGTTTATCGAGTGTAGATCATTGTGTGCCATATGGATTAATTTTTCTCTTAACCAAGGAGTGT
Source organism: Cocos nucifera (assembly GCA_006176705.1). Classification (NCBI taxonomy): domain Eukaryota; kingdom Viridiplantae; phylum Streptophyta; class Magnoliopsida; order Arecales; family Arecaceae; genus Cocos; species Cocos nucifera. The sequence continues at coordinate 187,917 of QRFJ01001120.1, read as the reverse complement.
GGAGATACTGGTATGGTATGCTGGTGAGATGTAGGGGTACATCTTCACTGAACGTGACCAACTTCAGAGCTTTTTTGCTATCAAGATTTATTCTGATGGAATATGGATATAAGTATTCCTCTAACCTGAGATCACTACGGTGACTTCCTAACAACTCACTGTGCTTACCTGAATTTCTAATTCAGTGATGAAAAGTTTTTGGGCATAGTCAAGTACTTGAGGAGTCGGTGTGTCAGTCAAGATGGGATTGACCACTTCGATTTAGGAGCTGTGTTCAATTATGTTTCAATTTAGCAAAATCATGGTCAGGGTGGTCCTAATGAGGAGTCACAGGACTGATTGCGTTATGACACAATTTGGATATATTTTTTAGGGTCGACAGTTTAACTCTGAATCATCCTATACACAAGATTAAAGGCATGAATTATACGGTAACCATATTCGCATAGATTCTGAATGTTGTGATTGCGACTATTCAACCTATCCAGACATCGGGTACCATTACTAGATGATCACTTTGATTGGTATAAAAAATGATTCCTGTGCTACCGACTTAAGTTCAAACCTACGGGGTCACACACACTAGAGATTTCTATCTGATCTAATGGTTGGTGAAGAGGCCCACTGGACTGGGACTCTTTGATCGAGAGTTCTATTAGGATAGAACTCTGAGTCCTACTTATCTAAACTTTATGATTAGGAGTCTTACTAGTCTGAGATTCTATGATCATAAGTTTCACTTGTTAGGGACATCGGGATCAAAAGTTCCATTGGTTTGAGACTCTTCAATCAAGAATTTTATTTTGATGGGACTTTATTTCCTGGATACCCACCAAATTTAGACTCTATATTTATGAGAGATTTAATTAGTGATTTGATCGCTAATTAACTCAATTTGATCAAGTGTTGATTTATAGATAAAGTCCAATTGAATTGGATTCAATTGGGTTTGACCCGATTAGATTATAGGATGACCTAATCGTTGAGGAGGTTTGATCCCTGATTTGATCAGATGTTGGGGGTAAAATAACTTCTATTGAAATCCTTAGCCATCAACCTCCATTCTGAAGGAATTCATCGATCCTCTCAGCAACAAGTCCATACCATGAAACTTGTCGAAAGCGCATTGAAGCCCAGCCAGACAATCTTGAATAGTAAAGAAGAACTATTATTTAATTAACATTGCTTCTTAACTTAGAATGAATGATGAGACCAAAGTTCAACCCTCCCAACCTTAATTGGTGATGAGTTTTGAAAATAGTTGAAGTCCTATATTGTGGACAATGCACTCCTTCTAGCTGAACTCCTCTGATCGCGTTCTTTTCAGTTGCACTCCTTTTGGACTACAATCGCGCTTCTCTAGTGACGCTCCTTCCAGTCGGACTCCTTTCGAATGAACTCCTTCAGTCATGCTCCTTCCAAACAAACTTCTCCAATCGTACTCCTCCCAGCAGTGCTCTTTTCAGTTGAACTTCTTTCAGATAAACTCCTCCAGTCATACTCTTTCCACATGAACTCCTCTAATCGCACTCCTGACAGTGCTCCTTCTAACAGCACTCCTTCAGTTGGACTCTTTTCAGATGAACTTCTTTAGTTGCTCTCCTCCTAGTAGTGATCCTTCCAGACGGACTCCAAATGCACTTCTTCCAGTCATGCTTCCTTCAGCCAAAGTCCTTCTATTTGAATACCTTTCAGGATGAGCTTCTCCCAACCAGTCGTAGACCTACTTAGTCTATGTTACATCTGTTAGCTGGAGCCATCCAAAAGGACCTCATCAAATCACTGATTCATGATAATTCCTCCATGAAGGATGGTGCATAATATTTCAAATCTCAATTTAGGAGGCACCTACCAGCACATGACTTAGGAGGCTTCCAAACTTCTTAAAGCCACTAGACATTGCCCCAACAGACCTTGGCCGTTTATAAGATTCACTGCATATATTGAAGTCTTCAACCTATGTCCGAACTCCAACATATGGATCTCAACTACCTGCAAGTTTTGATAAACGATAACTCATCCTCCATAGCAAACTCAACATGGCCTGAGCAACCTACTACCAGACGGTTACAGCTGACACCATCAGTTTGTTACATGCTCCATCTTGGATCCTCCAGATACATTTTTCTCTAAGCTCTCTTCTCCTCCCCGTTACTCTGCTTCTTTGTTTCCCGAGCACTCCATTCTAATTGGCTAAAGAATTGATTTGAGCATCGGAGGGTCCTATCAGAGCCATCTACCTTTGGTTTGGACTTTATTTTATAGGTTCCATCGGTGGCCTCACCTTCCCAACTCCAGCTACCTTCGGTGTCCTCATAGATTTCTACACCAACATCAGGGGTTGGGCTTGATCAATTTATGATTCTATTAGGATTTAATTAAGCCTAATTAAGTCTAAATTAGTTGAGTTTAATCTGGTTTAATTCAGTCTGTCCAATTTGGATTGGGTTAGTTCAATTGGATAAGGTTTAAATTCAATACTAGTTTGACCAGTCTTCCCTTCCCATTCCACCTCACTTCTGTGCCCATATTTTTTCTACGAGAAAAGGTTTCTCCTAAGTTTCTCCAATGCAAAAAGGGGTGCACGCCCATCTTTCTCTTGCCTCTAAAGGATAAGTATTGGTGGTTAGTGTTTCATGTTTGAATGAGATTCAAATTTGAATGAGGAACTAACCTCATCCTTATCTAGCACCACTTCACTCTTTTGTGCGCCTACCTTTCTACATGAGAAAAGGTTTCTCATGGGATTTCTTCATGCATAAGAGAGGGCTCACATTCCCTTTTCCATGCTTCAAAGAGATAGGAATAGATTCGTTAGCATTTGAATTCAAATGGGATTTGAATTCAAACGAACAACCAACCTATTCTTATCATATCGTGCATTCTCCCCACTGCATGGTGCAAAATAAAACAAGATCTCTTCTAGGTGTGCACACATCCTTTTAAGAGAGAGAGTATGTGACCCTTCCCTCTCTACATGGAAAATTCAAAAAAAATCATGAAAAAAAATATAGAGATAGGTGTGGGCATAGGGTTTTCTAAGAGCATACCCTAGGGTTTCAACCTAGGGTTCGGGACTTCGATTTGTGAGCTACGAGGGTTATGAGTTCACAAAACTTAGTGGAGTGCCTCCATTGCCTCTCTTCTACACCTACTAGCAATCTGAGGCATCCAAAGAGTCTATGGACAAAGATCAAAGCAGTTCGATCGACATCAGCTATCAAAAAGTTTTAGCATCGAGCTAGCACTCGGGAGGAGCTGATCGAGATCAGGGCCTCATATGGACAATCCATAGAGGCCAGACATACTATGTGTGAAGAAATTAGATCTAGGATTTCAGGACTAGATCTTAAAACTTTTTCAAGATCAGACAGTTGAAGACTAAAATTAATAAAAAATAATTTTAAATATTAAAAAATATCCTAGATCTAGCAACCTATTATATGATCATGGCATGTCATTAAATCAAAAATTAAAATATGATGAAGAAACTAAAATATGTTGATTACATCAACATGCATATACACTACATCAAATGCAGGTATAAAGAAAATAGATCAAATCTATTATCTGTACAAGTTAGACATTCTATCTTGCTGATCTAGACTAGAGAATGATATTGCAAGCTATACATGCATCTGGTCTCTAGGAGTCATCCACACGAGCCCATGAATCACGATCAGAAGTTCGATGTAGGAAATCAACACTGTATGCTAGTACGATGCTGATCCTTCTTTGATGATCAATCAGATGCCTCCTACTTCTAGATTTGGACTCTTCCAAAGATGAGAAGGAGGAAAGGAGATTTTAGATGTGAGACACTCAAAAATCTGAAAGAAGGAGGAAGGGAAGAGATGAACACAGCAACCCTAGAAGAAGACCCTCTTCTTCTTCTCTTTGGTCTCACCTAGACACCTAGTTTTGTATCTATAAAAATCCAATGCCCAAGAACTCTTTCTCCCTAATTTCCACACAACCAAAAGCCCTCTCAATGGTCTAGAATATATCTAAAAATTAGCCCAAAATTTATTCTATATATAAAGATATAGAGGAGTCCTTGTCTAGGTCAAATACCTAGATAAGGAATGTCCAATTTGGGCAAGACAAGGGATGCCCAACTCTTGGATGCCCCCTCCAATATTTTTGGCATGGACCATCTTAGAAAGGCACCCAAAACGTTCTCCTTTTTACCATAAAAAAAAGAGAAAAAATTGGGAGGAGGCTGACACACATGGGAGGAGGAATTTTGGTTTTTCAAAACACTACCTCATAGGATTTGAAACCAAAACAAATTTCCTTCTTTGACTTGGTTCACTTCCTAATTTCCATATGAGAAAGAGAGGAGAGGAGGACATGCATGAGAAGGCCTGGGAGAGAGGATTTTGTTGCACAAAATAAAAGAGAAATAGGGTGTGGGGTGTGCGGGGCTAAGGTGGCGCAAGATGGAATCCTAGTCTTACTAGGATTCCATCTATGATTTGATCAAAATAGTTTCTTAAACCAAATTAAACCAAAATCAATTCAACCAAATTAAATTAGGCCCTAACCCAATTAAAAATTTAATTAAATTAGATTAAATTATATTTATTTCTAATTTAATTTTTTAATAAAATTAAGAAATTAGGTTGATCCAAGTTCTTGTTGAACTAGGACTAGTTCTTCTTTGCACTTGGCTTATCCAATAAGCTAATTGAACTTAATCCAATCAAGCCCAAACTAAATCTAATTAAACTATATTTAATTATACTTAATTTTAGTAATTTGGCTTAATCAAATTAATCTCATTAGCAATCTAATTGCTAATCGATCCTTTTGCAATATATGCTCTAGGTTAAATATCAATCATATTGATCGTTTAACCCTAGAATGATTCTTAATCGTTGATCAACCATCCGATCAGATTATGCGTTCTAATGTGTATGATCTCATAGGTCCAAACCTAAGCTGGTGGCATAGGAACAGATTTCTATATCAATCAAAGTAACCATCTAGTAATGATATTTGACGGTCGGATAGGTCGAATGTATAGAACAACATCCTTAGAACTCATGTGGATATAGTTTCCATATAATTCATCCCCTTGACCAAAATGCTCATAGGACACCTCAGAGTTCAACTGTTAACTTTGATCAGGTTGTCCACATTGTATTTCAAAATATCAAATCCATATGATGGATTATCCTGGCCAAGATTTTGCTATATTGAAATACAGTGATACATTCTTCTCCAACTCTTGGAGTGGTCAATTCCATCTTGATCACACTTTGACGTCATAAGTACTTGACTATGCCCTAAAGACTTTCATTACTAAATTAGAAATTTAGTTAGCCCAGTATCAAAGCACAGTGAGTTGCTTGCAAGTCAGTGAGATGATCTTAGGTCTAAGGAACACTTATACCTATATCCCATCAGAGATATTTTTGATAACAGAATGCTCTAAAGTTGATCACGTTCAATGATGATGTACCCATACATCTTACTTGTATGCCATACTAGTATCTCCATACTTCTTGGTTAAGAGGATAATCAATCTATATGGCATACAGCAACCTATGCTCGATAGATGCTATCATCCTAATTAACAGTCTATCATTTGGTTGTGAACTATTTTAAGAACTAATTGATAAATTCTCTTTTTATTGAAGTTAAATAGTTCTAAGAACTTCATCACAATATTGAAGTTCATTAAAAGATGAATACTTTATGAAGAAAAATGTCAAAAGTATATTTTATTTATTAATAAATCAATTATAATTACAATATAGCTCAACCATCAACAGACCGATGATTGACTTCGGGACACATTTCCCAATAGTGTTGCTACATCACAATAAGTGAACCTCTCTGATGGTGATCAAATTACAAAGTTTGGCTACTCGCATAGGTATCATGTTCTAACACATGGTGTAGTAGTAAATAGTTTACTGCTATCAATTTAGTTTTCAAATTCAAAGCATGTATATCATATTTAGATCCTTAGTATAGAATTTTCTGATATGTTCAGTAACTCATAATTAATTAGATTAATTATATTTTTTTACTATATTTAATTAATTTTAAAAAAATTTAAAATTAGGGCTAGAAACCCTGCACTACATACTTTCAATGGTGCCAGAGCAAGGTTCATTAAATATGATTTATATTCTTTGAAATTTGAAGATTTATGTATATTAGATATGTATTTCATTCGAGTAGCATAGTAATCGAGCTTGAATACTAAGGTGGCATAAGATGGAATCCTAGTCCTACCAGGATTCCATCTATGACTTGGTCAAAATAGTTTCTTAAACTAAATTAAACCAAAATCAATTCAACCAAATTAAATTAGGCCCTAACCCAATTAAAAATTTAATTAAATTAGATTAAATTATATTTAATTCTAATTTAATTTTTTAATTAAATTAAGAAATTGGGTTGACCCAAGTCCTTATTGAACTAGTACTAGTTCTTTCTTGCACTTAGCTTATCCAATAAGCCAATTGAACTTGATCCAATCAAGCCCAAACTAAATTTAATTAAATTATATTTAATTATACTTAATCTTAGTCCTTTGGCTTAATCAAATTAAGCCAATTAGCAATCTAATTGCTAATCGATCCTTCTGTAATATATGCTCTAGGCTAAACATCAATTGTATTGATTGTTTAATCCTAGAATGATTCTTAATCGTTGATCAACCATCCGATCAGATTATAACTTTGAATGTATATGACCTCATAGGTCCAAACCTAAGCTAGTAGCATAGGAATATATTTCTATACTAATCAAAGTAACCATCTAGCAATGATACCCGACGGTCGGATAGGTTGAATGTGTAGAACAACATCCTTAGAATCCATGTAGATATAGTTTCCATATAATTCATCCCCTTGATCAAAATGCTTATAGGACACCTCAGAGTTCAACTATCAACTTTGATCAGATTGTCCATATTATATTTCAAAATATCAAATCCATATGATGGATTATCCTGGCCAAGGTTTTGCTATATTGAAATACAGCGATACATTCTTCTCCAACTCTTAGAGTGGTCAATTCCATCTTGATCATACTCTAACTTCACAATTACTTAACTGTGCCCTGAAGACTTTCGTTACTGAATTAGAAATTCAGTTAGCTCAATATCAAAGCATAGTTAGTTGCTTGCAAGTCACTGAGATGATCTCAGATCTAAGGGACACTTATACCTATATCCCATCAGAGATATTTTTGACAGCAAAATGCTCTAAAGTTGATCATGTTCAATGATGATGTATCCATACATCTCACCTGTATGCCATACCAGTGTCTTCACACTTCTTGGTTAAGAGGATAACCAACCCATATGGCATACAGCGACCTATGCTCGATAGATGCTATCATCCTAATTAACAGCCTATCATTTGGTTGTGCATTATTTTAAGAAGTAATCAATAAATTCTTTTTTTATCAAAGCTAAACAGTCCTAAGAACATTATCACAATAATGGAGTTCATTAAAAGATGAATACTTTACGTTGAAAAATGTCAAAAGTATATTTTATTTATTAATGAATCAATTATATTTATAATATAGCTCAACCATCAACAGACTGATGATTGGCTTTGGAACACATTTTTCAATAGTGTAGCTACATCGCGATGAGTGAACCTCTCTGATGGTGATCGAATTATAGAGTTCGTCTACTCTCATAGGTATCGTATTCTGAACACGTAGTGTATTAGTAAATAGTTTACTGCTATCAATTTAGTTTTCAAATTCAAAGCATGTATATCATATTTAGATCCTTAGTGTAGGATTTTCTGATATGTTCAGTAGCTCATAATTAATTAGATTAATTATGTTTATTTACTATATTTAATTAATTTTAAAAAAATTTGAAACTAGGGCTAGAAACCCTGCACTGCATACTTTTAGTGGTGCCAGAGCAAGGTTCATTAAATATGATTTATATTCTTTGAAATTTGAAGATTTATGTATATTAGATATGTATTTCATTTGAGTAGGTTAGTAATCAAGCTTGAATGAGCACCAAGCCTTCCATTCAGAAGGGATAAGCATGGTTTAAAGGCCTTCACCTCCCATTCGATGGGGATCCCTTATGGCAGTAGGGGTGCTACCATGAACTCATTCCTAAAGATGAATGGCAAAAGAATTCTTTAAATTGGTTTTAATCTAGAATTCATATTGAATATGTATTTAGATAGGATCTAAATTGATTCATGATCTTTTTATGTATTGTACATAGATTTAGATTAAAACCCTACTACTAGTACTATTTTTGAAATGAGTTGATCCATTTTTGAAATGAGTCAACCCATTTAGTGAACAGTGCTATGTTGTAAAAAACCTTTCAAAATTTTAAAAAAATATTTTTGAAATGCCAAACCCCAACCCTCAACCCAAAAACATAATTAAGAATTAAGTAAAATAAATTAGGATCTAGAATTATGAATTAAAGATTCTAAATCATTAATCATAAAATGTGGATTGTTGGGTTAGATGAATTAGGTCTATTAATTAGGTTAGATCTAAGGTTAGTTAAAGAATGAACTAAATTAGAGTAATTGATCAAATCTAACCAAATATTGATTTAGATTAGGTCAAGAACTCTTTAGACTTAATTATAATAGTTGTAGTTAGTCAAGTCCATGCCTTTAATGAGGACCAAATGGACTTGATTCATGGATACACGGTCAAACCTGAAATTACTAGGTTGATCAAATTAAAACTAATAAACTGGATGGTGTCTAAGGTAAGTTCAGTAATCTAGACCAATGGTTTTTAATTGGGAGCTACTTGCACTGATTTGATCTTTGATGAGTTAATGGCATATCTCTTCCACTGATCTCACTTACCTGGCCACCCTGATGAAGTAGGTTTTGATTAGATCACTTGGTGATTTGGGCTTATTCATGTCAATTAGATAAAATAGTATGACTGATTTAGGTGCTTCTAATGCCGGCTTGAATTAGATTCTTTTTGATCTAACTTAGCAAAGTCAGTGGAAGGATCAAAATTGGCTGGTTAATTCTTTCTTTTTTTTAAAAAAAAAATTAATTAATAAAATCCTTTAAAATTATTAGATCCTTAAAAGTGATATAGTTATGGTGATAACTAGGTCATGGCCTTCCATTAAGTTAAGTGATAATGGATCTATTAGTTTAATAATTATTGGAGGCCCAAAGGCCTGGTGCTTAATGACTAATGGAATTATCATTCATAAAATGATGATTTGGTCGTATCTTTCTAATGATGGTCAGGCTGGTCAGCCAAAGTCGAGCTTGATCATTTATTAGTTAGATGCACCAAATATGATCATGTTAATGGTTGGACCTCATCGAATCTTTTTAGTGGAGGCCAAATCCTACTGATTAGATTTTTAGAGCAAAATTAAAGTACTAGAAATTGTTTAAAAAAATAATTGATCATGAACCTATCCATAGATGTACATGGGTTGACCAACCAAAGTCGGGCTCATGCATAGTCTGTGTGGATTCTAGTATCCACTAAATAATTAAAGTAATTCCTTGAATTGGAGGTAGAGGCTACCAGTTCGTATAAAATAGTGAGAGAACCTTTAGACTAAAGTCTAAGTCTTTAGGATAAATAATTCATATACTAATTAGGTTTGGGTTTTTTTTATGTAGAAATGGCCACTATCCTATCGCTTCGATCATTGTTAGACAATGACAAACTCATGGGACCAAACTTCAATAGTTGGTATCAAAAGTTAAAAATCATCCTAGAGCATGAGTGGATCATCTATATTTTGATTGATCCGGCACTAGAGGAGCCAGCCCCAAATGCAAGAGAGGCTGTCAGAGATAATTACTAGAAGTGGCTCAATGATCACACCACCATTTGGTACATTATACTGATGGCGATGAATGATAAGTTCAGCCATAGAAAATACTTCAAATGTTGAACGACTTCTTTGGCACGTCTGACGATGTTGAAAGGCACAAGACTAGTTATACCATTTTCAACGCTCGAATGAGGGATGGGACGTCAGTCATCGATCATGTGTTATACATGATCGAGATGATTGAGCACTTGAGTAAGCTAGGTTTTTCCTTATATGAGCAGCTCAGGAAGGATGCGATCCTGAATTCATTGCCCAAGTCCTTCCCCCCTTCTTTACTCATTTTTGAATGACAAAGTCTGTAGTGAACTACCAAGGTTTGTTGGGGTTGCTGCAGAACTTTGAGAAAGATTACCAGCTCGATAAGGAGTTAGTGAATATAGTGGGAGAGTCTTCTTCTGGTGGTCGATCCTTTAAGAAAGGGAAGAAGAGCAAGAAGAAGAAAAATAAGAAGATACAGCTGCATGCTTGCATAGGGTTACACCAAGAAGCATAAGCCCAACTAGAGCCAGGCAGAGTGCTTCTTTTATAATAAGTAGGGATATTAAGAGAAAAATTATCTTCAGTATATTGCCTCTCTAGATCCGAACAAGCCAAGAAAAAGACAAGCAGTTGCTGAGCAAGATAATTATATGATAACACCTTGCAACTTCTCGATATGTGATACTACTGCTTGAATATTAGATACCGAAAGTCCTTATCATATTTGCAATTTGATGCAGAATTTGCTGATCAGTAGGAGATTTGATGAAGGCAAGAGGTTACTGAATGTTGGAGATGGAAGATAAGTTCCAGTTTTAGCTTTAGGAATCATAAACCTTATAATCAATTCTCATAATGTAATTCTTAATGAATGCCATTATTGTCCAAGCTTTTTGTTGAATGTTATTTCTGTAGGCCTTTTGACTACATATAGTTATGAATTTTTGATAAAAAAAATATTTGTAATATCATTTTGAATGGTGTTATGATGTTTGTTGGGCAATTGAATAACAAAATTTACTTACTATCACAACCTATTAATATGGTTCAAACTTTCAGTAAACATCCTAAAAGTAGTGATGTATCTGAAGTCTATCTTTGACACTGTAAGCTAGGTCATATCAATAAGAACAAAATAAATAGGTTGGCTCAAGAAGAAATTCTTGAAGTCGGTGATTGTGAATCACTTTCGATCTGTGAATCCTATCTTCTTGGTAAGATGACCAAGTCATCTTTTACTAGAAAAGATGAGCGAGCTAGTGAACTCCTAAGTCTAGTACATTCAGATGTAGACCCATGAGCTCAAGTGCTAAAGATGGATATTTATACTTCATAACCTTCATAGATAATCTATCAAGGTACGGGCATGTCTATTTAATGAAGCATAAGTCAGAGTTATTTGAAATGTTCAAACTATTCCATAATGAGGTAGAAAAGCAAACTAGAAAGAGTATTAAAACTCGTTGGTCTGACTGAGGGGGTGAGTACCTTTTCAATGAGTTTCTGATATATCTTAGAAAGAATGGAATTCTCTCCCAATGGACTCCTCCTGGAGCACCACAGTATAATGGTATGTCTGAAAGAAGAAATCGAATCTTGTTGGATGTTGTTCGATCCATGATGGGGTTTACTAGCCTGCCGATCTCCTTATGGGGATATGCACTCGAGTCAGCTTGTTATATTTTGAATAGAGTTTTGAGTAAGTCTGTTTTTAAAACATCATATAAGATATGGACAGAACGTAAGCTAGTACTCTTGCACCTTATGATTTTGTGATGTCCAGCTTATGTCAAATATTTAGTAATGAACAAACTTGGACCTAGGTCTAACAAGCATTATTTTATAGAGTACCCAAAAAAGATCAAAGGGTATTACTTTTACTTTGCTGATGAGCAAAAGGTGTTTGTCAATCTTAAGATAATCTTTTTGGAAAAGAAGTTCCTTGTGAAGGGACTAATGCCTCTAAAGTCGAATTTGAGAAAGTTCGGTAGGTGTAAAAATCGACATAAGTAATTGAACCTAAATTGGATTTGATTTGATCAAATCTAAAGCCCAATAAACCAACATCCTTAAGGCAATCTGGTAGAGTACCACATTAGCCAAATAGATACTATGGTTTCTTGGTCTAAAAGGGTAATCCTATCGAATTGATGAGAACGACGAGGATCCGATCACTTATATAGATGCAATGTAGAGATCTGACTCTGAAAAATTGCTTAAAGCCATAAAATCCAAAATGGAGTCCATAAAGGTCAATGATATATGGACATTGGTTGATCCACCCGAAGGGTTAAAACCCATAGGGTGTAAGTGGGTCTTCAAGAGAAAAAGGGGTGTAGATGGGAAGATGAAGACCTATTAGGAGCAAACCCTCACCTATCGAAGTCCAATGGGATGCCAGGTCTTGGAGTGACCTCATCCAGCGACGATAACCATGGCTAACTTCGGCCAGTGTGGACTTCCTACTTTCTACTAAGATCGCAGATCTCCAACTTGGACTTGTTGGCTGACCTCCCGTGTTCCGATCACCAACTTTCTTAAATAACCCCAGAACCTACAAGACCTTATTGATTTCACCCAGACGAGCTCGAATGGTGATGACGGTCTTCTAAGCAATCAAGTGCTCGAGCCTGATACAACCTGGCTTGATGATAGAGCCTCTCCATTGACGAACTTCGGCAACCTATGAAGAGTAGAGGACATCTAAATTCTTGTATCGAGAATTTTGGATATGCTGGCAAAAGGGCCCTATCCCTCTTTTATTAGCCTATGGACGACCCCGAGAGTGGTGGAGCTTCAAAGGAATGGATGAGTGGTAAAAGTACCCTAATTGTCCACCCCTAGTGACCGCTGATCGAGTTCTCTCATCAGACAAACTTCTCTCAATTGCCAGACAACCACCTAGAAGCCGAACTCCCTTCGACCTCCGGTCTACTGGACTCCTCTAGCATACACCTACTGAACTTTTTCACTAGTCTCCTCCCGGACGATCTCTTCCAATCACATCCCTTCTGGATGATCTCCTTCATTTGCATTCCTTTCGGATGATTTTCTCCAGCTAAACTCATTATAAACAAATTCCATCTGATCAACAGGCAAGCTCCTTTCAGCCAACCTCCTTCTATTTGACGTTCTTCTAGTTGACCCCCTCCCAAGATGGCCTTGCACCAATAGAACTCCTTCTAGTTGAACCCCTTCTAGTCGCCCAAGTAGGCTCCCTCCAGCCAAATTTCTTACTATCACCTAGAAGGACCTCATCCTTTATGTAGATTTAGCTCCCATTTCAAGGCAAACCGATCAATATGTGGATAACCTCGAAGAAGTCCAAACTTCTTCAGAGCTGTTATGGTATGAAGCTCTTCATCACCAATAGATGCTCCATCTTGGGTATTACTCTCCAATAGGCTAGCATATCACAACAACGGACACTACCTTCCATAACAAACTCCACATGGTCTCGAATGGTCCATTACCAGATGGTTACGACTATCACCATCAGTTTGTTACAAGCTCTGTCTATAAAAGGAACCCTCTAGATATGTTTTCTCTAAGCTCTCATTCCCCTTCTCGTTACCCTGCTCCTCAATTTTTTGAGCACTCTTTTTCTATTGACTAAAAGAGCTAACTTGATCGTCGGAGAGTCCTGTCGGAGCTGCCACCGCCAACTCTGGAAGAGACTTTATTTTGCAAGTCACCAACGGCGACCTTTTCTTTCCTAACTCCAGCCCAATCCAGCATTAACCAGATTCTGCACTAGTAGGATTCCGATGGTGACCTCTTCTTTTCCAACTCCAGTCCAATCCAGCATCAACCAGATTCCACACTAATAGGATTGGCGCTAGAGGAAGGGCTCTTGAGCCCTTATTCTAAAAGAATTGTTCAGTCAATTTTGTTTATCTTCTCCTTTAGATCCTTCAAAATCCATCTCTATTTGATCTCTTTTGCTCCAGAAATATCTTCAAAAAAGATGACCACTAGGAGATCCACCACCTCTACTACTAGATCTAAGCCAAATCCACCTACTTCAGCACCATCATCGATACCGCAACCTCCTCCACCGACATTAATGATGGATCCAGAGTAGGTCACCTACTAGTGCAACAGGTTCGGAGTCTCATCGAAATAGTGCAGGCCATGCAGCAACCTCCGACGATAGTCTGATCGAAAAATCCCCCATCGGGATGTCAAGAGCCAGTCCCCAAGAGGCATACTTGGGTTAATAGACCAGTCACCTTCAAAAAGGAAAAGCAAAGTAGAGAGCTCCTGTTTCAATCATGATTCTTTTCTGGAGGAGATCTTTTCTATCTACAGTCGGAGACCAATCGAGATCCATGATCGAGACAAAGCCCTCGATCAAAAACTTTAGAAAATGGATCGACAGATTGAAGAGCTCTTTCATGCTGCCCCAGCTAACCACAACAACATTTGCACTAACCATCTTTTCTCCTAGAAAAACATACAAGAGTTGATCCTACCGAACTTCAAGCTTTCTTAATTCGAGAGCTATGATGGGACCACCGATTTGGTTAACCATCTGAAGGCCTTCCGGACTATGATGCTACTCCATGGCGTACCAGAAGCAATCTTGTGTCAAGCTTTTCTATATACTCTGAAGGGAGTAGCGAGAAACTAGTACTCGATGCTGAAGTCGGGTATGATCTTTTTCTTTGACCAAATGAGTCACCAGTTTGCGGCTCATTTTATCAGCAGGCAACGTTTGAGGCGAGGCTTGGACTCCCTCATCAACATCAAGTTGCAAGAAGGGGAGTCCATCCAAGCTTTTGTTAACTGCTTCAAAGCTGCTGCACTGGAGGTCCAAAATTCAGACCAGTTCATTATCATGGTCGCACTGAAGGATAGTCTTCAAAAAAATGATCTGCTATTCTCCATGGGGAAAAAGTATCCCCATGACTTTGCTGATCTGCTAGCTCTGGCTGAAGTTTATGCCCGAGCTGAAGATGCCTTCAAACTGAAGGATGAGAAAACCATAAGGGGATGGCAAGCGGGTGAGTCTAGTAAGCCCATAGTCAAAGAGAAGCTGAATGATGTTCGGCCACACTCTCAAACTTTTCATGGGCATAAGCAGGCTCGAACTTCTCCTCGAGCTCATCATCAAAGGAGCCCTGATAGAAGGGCATGGAGGAGCTCTCCCCCCAGAAGGTTTCATAATTATGTCCCCATCAATGCTCCAAAAACTCAGGTGCTAATGGAAATTAAGGAGCTGTTACCACAATCAGAGAGGATGTACACTCACCCTGGCAAGCGCAATCCTAACAAGTACTACCTCTACCATCATGACCACAGTCATGATACTGAAGAATATATTCTGCTCTAAGATGAGATTGAAGAGCTTATTAGGCAAGGCCAGCTTGGTTGATTCCTGCGACGTCGGCCTGAGATAAGAGAAGATCAGTCGAGGGCATTGCCACAACCAGAACCACCAAGGTGGGAGGAGCAGCAAGAAGATCGATCACTCGTCAGCATCATCAATACCATCTCTAGGGGACTTCAGCGAGAGGAGGCCGGTAGATCTGGAGGGTCAGCTAAAAGGCAAAGAATTGAGGAGTCCATTACTTTCACTAAAGAAGATGCACAAAAATTTCAGTCCCCGCATAATGATATAGTTGTAATAACTTTAAATATAGCAGACTATGATGTACGCCGCATTCTTGTGGATAATGAAAGTTCAACTGATGTCTTATTTTATGATGCTTTCTCCAAAATATCTATATCCAAGCAAAAATACCTACATTTCTCTTGCTGATGTCCAGCCAGACATGCCAGGAATTGATGCCAAAGTTATAGAGCATCATCTGGCTGTTGATCCTAAGCATCGATCAGTGAAAAAAGGTGCGTAGCCATGCCCCGAAGAGATGGAAGGCAATTGCTGAAGTCGACAAGCTCCTCATGACTGGATTCATCTGAGAAGTCTCCTATCCGAACTAGATTTCTAATATGGTCCTTGTCAAGAAGGCGAATAGCAAGTGGAGGATATGCATAGACTTCAAAAAATTGAACAGGGCTTGCCCAAAGGATTGCTATCCTCTATCCAGAATTGATCAACTGTTGGATGCAACTTTGGGCCATGAGCTCCTCACCTTCATGGATGCCTTCTTCAGCTACAACCAAATTCGGATGGCATTAGAGGATGAGGAGAAAATTACTTTTATTACTGACCATAGATTTTATTATTATAGGATTATGCCCTTTAGGCTCAAAAATATAGGAGCAACATACTAGTGCCTCGTCAATAAGATCTTTAAGGAGCATATCGACCACAACATAGAGGTTTATTTGGATGACATGCTCATCAAGAGCTGAACTTTGACAAATCACATAGCTAATCTTGAGGAGACCTTTGGTGCCCTACAAAGATACAAGATGAAGTTGAACCCGACCAAGTGCACCTTTGGTGTGACTTCGAGAAAGTTCTTAGGATTCATGGTGTCGAGATGGGGGATTGAGGCTTACCCAGAGAAAATCCGAGCCATCTAAGAGATGACTACCCCAAAATTAGTAAAGGAGGTCCAGTGCCTAATAGGAAAGGTGGCAGCCCTAAACCATTTAGTCTCGAAGTCAGTTGAATGGTGTATGCCTTTCTTCCAAGTTCTCAAGCAACCAAAAAACTTCTACTGGACCATAGAGTGTCAGCAAGCATTCGAAGAGCTCAAAAGCTACTGTAGCTTGCCTCCCCTGCTAGCTAAACCTGAGCCTAGAGAAGAGTTGTTCTTGTACTTGGTGGTCTCCCTAGCGGTCCTTGCAGCAGTCTTAGTCAAGGAAGAGGTGAAAGTGCAACAATCGATCTACTACATAAACCGAGTCTTGAGGGACATCGAGATAAGGTACACTAAGTTAGAAAAACTAACTTATGCTCTACTGATTCTAGCCAGGAGACTCCGACCTTACTTTCAAGGGCACACCATAAATCTCCTTACTGATTAACCAATCAAGGTAGTTCTTCACTGAATGGATATCTTCGAAAGAATTGCGAAATAGGCAATTGAACTTATAGAATTTGACATTAAATTTCAACCTCAACCATCAATGAAAGCTCAAATACTGATAGATTTTATAGTGGAATGCACTATCCCAAATGAGGCCAAACTGGAATAGAATGAGGTCAGTATTCCATGGTTGTAGCCAAGCTCCTCTGAGGGAAAGGCCGATCATCCTGAAGGCTTCTAGGCCCTGTATGTTGATGGCTCATCTAATGCTTTAAGCGTAGGCGTTGGATTGATCTTGGTGAATCCGGAGGGAGTCATTACCGAATATGCATTGCACATTGAATTTTCTACAATAAATAATGGGATCAAATATGAAGCTCTGATAGCAGGACTAAGGATAGCCAAGGAGTTGGAAGCAGACCGACTCCAAGTGAAGGAACCAGATCTAGGGTTTCACAGGTATATCTTGAAACTTTTTCAAGATCTTATAGCGAAAGACTTAAAAAATCTAATATTTATTTAAATAAATATATAAATATCTAGATCTTAGATCTATTACATGATCAAGATAAGATATTAAATCAAAAATTAAAATTAAATAAGTAAGAAAGAAAGATTGATCAAATCAATCTAAATCTACACTACATCAAATGCAGGTATGAGTTTATAGATCAGATCTATTACCTGAGCAAATTTAGATGTTCTAATTTTTTGATCTAGGCTTGAGAATATAGTCATGATCTGCACATAGATCCGGCCACTAGGAGTCATCCACACAAGCGTACGATCATTGATCTGAAGTTCGATGCAGAAAATCAGTACAGCATGCTAGTACTGTGCTGATCCTTTTTCGACGATCGATTCGATGCTTCCTTTTTCAAAATTTGGACTCTCCAAAATATGAGAAGGAAGATGAGAGTTTGCTGCTCTGAGACTCTCTCACAAAGAAACTCAAAAGAAAGGAGAAGATATTGAAAATAAAATAGCCCTAGAAGAAGACCCTCTTATTCTTCTCTTTTCTCTCACCTAGACACTTAGTTTGGTGCCTATGGAACCCCCATGCCCAAGGACCCTATTCCTCTAATTTTTGCTCACCCAAAACCACTCACAAAGCTCTATATTCCATAAAAAAATTAGAACAAAATTCATCTAATAAATAGAGAAAATGAAGAGTCCAAGTTAGGTCCAATTTTTAGACTAGGAATATCCAAACATGGGAAGTTGTTGGGGTGCCCAACTCTTGGGTGCCTCCCCCCCCCAATTTTTGGCATGGACCAGCAAAGGAGGATGCACAAAAAAGAAGATTATTTTCATGGAATAAGAGAAGAATTAATTAAAAGAGGGGGCGGCACTCAAGGGAAGATGTTTTGGTCAATAAGGATTTTATCTCACAGAATCCTAAGCAAAATCAATTCCTCCTTTGACTTGGTCTTCCACCTAACTTCCAAATCTGACTTGGAGGGAGAGAGGGGGCATGAAAATTAGGAAGAAAGAGATTTTTCATGAAAAATAACTAAAAAATAGGTATGGGGGGCATTGGGATCAAGGTGGCGCAAGGAGGTAGGGAGTCCTAGTCACACTAGGACTCCTGTTTTGACATGGTCAAACAAGATCTTTTAACCAAATAAAATCAAGATTAAACCAACCTAATTAAAAAAGGCCCTAACCTATTTAAGAACTTAGTTAAATTAGATTAAATTTAATTTAATTTTTTTTATTTTCTAATCAAATTAGATAATTGGGTTAATTCGAGTCTTGGTTAGACTAAGACTAGTTCTTCCTTGCACTTGGCTTATCCAATAAACCAATTGGACTTGATCCAATCAAGCCCAAATCAAATCTAATTAAATAATATTTAATTAAACTTAATCTCAACCTACTGGCTTAATCAAATTAAGCTAATTAGCAATCTAATTGCTAATCGATCCTCCTGCAATACTTGCACTAGGTTAAACACCAATCATATTGATACTTGCACTAGGTTAAACACCAATCATATTGATTGTTTAACCCTAGAATGATTCTTAATCATTGATCAACTATTCGATCAAATCGTAAGCTCTAATATATGTGACCTCATAGATCCAAACTTAAGTTGGTAGCATAGAAATAAATTTTTATACCAATCAAAGTGACCATCTAGCAATGATACCCGATGACCAGATAGATTGAAGGTGTAAAACACCATCCTTAGACCCCATGTAGATATAGTTTCCATATAATTCATCCTCTTGACCACAATGCTCATAGGACACCTCAGAGTTCAACTATCAACTCTGACTAGATTGTCCACATTATATTTTAAAATACCAAATCCATCTGATGGATTACCCTGGCCAAGGTTTTGCTATATTGAAACTATCAACTCTGATCAGGTTGTCCACATTGTATTTCAAAATATCAAATCCATCTGATGGATTACCCTAGCCAAGGTTTTGTTATATTAAAATATAGTGATACATTCTTCTCCAACTCTTGGAGTGGTCAATTCCATCTTGATCACACTCCAACTTCGCAAGTACTTAACTGTGCCCAGAAGCCTTTCGTTGCTGAATAAGAAATTCAGTTAGTCCGGTACCAAAGTACAATGAGTTACTTGCAAGTCACTGAAGTGATCTCAGGTCTAAGGGATACTTATACCTATATCCCATCAGAGACATTCTCGATAGTAGAATATTCTAGAGTTGATCACGTTCAATGATGATGTACCCATACATCTTACCTGTATACCATACTAGTATCTCCATATATCTTGGTTAAGAGGACAACCAATCTATATGGCATATAGCAACCTATGCTCAATAGATGCTGTCATCCTAATTAACAGCCTATCATTTGGTCGTGAACAAATTTAAGGACTAATCAATAAATCCTCTCTTTATCGAAACTAAATAGTCCTAAGGACTTCATCATAACAATGGAGTTCATTAGAAGATGTAAACTTATCATGAAAAAAGATGCTAAAATATTTTTATTAATTAATAAATTAATTATAATATCTCAACCATCAATAGACTGATGATTGGCTTTGGGACATAATTTTCAACAACTCCCACTTATCTTAAAGCCACTTAGTACAGCATCTAATACCCATCTTCGACTTATGGTTGTCGAACTCCTTGATTGCTAGGGCTTTAGTGAAGGGATCGGCTAGGTTCTCCTTTCCATCGATCTTCTGAAGATCGACGTCATCATGATCCAGGATCTCATAGACCAAATAAAAGCGGCATAGAATGTGCTTTATTCCTTGGTGTGCCTTCGATTCCTTTGCTTGAGCTATGGCGCCAGTGCTGTTGCAGTAGAGCAAGATTGGACCATCAATGGAGGGTGCTACTCCGAGCTTGGTGATGAACTTCCTTAGCTATACAGCTTTCTTTGCTATATCTGATGCTACCATGTACTCTGCTTCGCAAACAAAGTCAGCCATTATATGCTGCTTGAAACTTTTTTGGTAGTTGGCTCGACCATTTAGAGTAAAGATATACCCCAATACACTTTTACTGTTATTATGATCAGATTGAAAGCTGGAGTCTGTAAACCCCACAAGCTCCAGACCTGACTCACCATAAACCGACCATTGGTCCTTAGTATTTCTCAAATACTTAAGGATGGTTTTAACCACCTTTTAGTGATTTTCTTTAGGGTCAGACTGGTATCTACTCACTACTCCTAGTGAGTATATCATATCTGGTCTCGTACATATCATTGGATACATAATAGATCGCACTGCCAAAGCATATGAAATTTTACTCATATGCTCTCTCTCTTTAGAAGTTGTCGGACAATCCTTCTTAGAGAGAGAAATTCATTGGCCTATCGAAAGATAGCCCTTTTTAGAATTCTTCATGCTGAACCTCTTCAGCATAGTTTCTATGTACGTGGATTGGGATATACCAAGCATCCTTTTATATCTATCCCTATAGATCTTCATCCCAAGGATGTAGGATGCTTCACCCAAGTCTTTCATGGAGAACTATGATGACAACTAGACTTTTGTTCCTTCTAGTGTAGAGATGTCATTTTCGATTAAGAGAACAAAATAAAGAATACCACTCCTAGACCATTTGCCCATTTGTAAATATATGATTCTTCTTCATTCTTAACGAAGCCATACGTTTTAATCATTTTATCAAAATGCATGTTCCAACTCCAAGATGTCTGCTTCAATCCATAAATGGATCTCTGAAGCTTGCACACCTTGTACTCATCTGTGGATGTGAACCCTTCAAGTTGTATCATATACACCTCTTCGGTTAGCTCTCCATTTAGGAAAGCTGTCTTCACATCTATCTGTCAAATCTCATAGTCTAGATGCACAGCAATGGCAAGCATGATCTGAATGGACTTGAGCATTGCCATATGAGAGAATATCTCATCATAGTCAATACCATAACATTGATGATACCCCTTGGCAACCAGACAAGCTTTATAGGTCTCCACCTTTCTGTCTACACCCCTCTTCCTTTTGAAGACCCATTTATATCCAATGGGTTTAACCCTTTTAGGTGGGTCAACTAATATCCATACATCATTGACCTTCATGAAATCCATTTTGGATCTCATGACTTCTAGCCATTTTTCAGAGTTGGGTCTCCGCATTGCATCCATATAAGTGATCGGGTCCTCATCATTCTCATTGAGTTCGATGGGATCACCAACCTGGACCAAGAATCTATAGTATCTATCCCGATGGTGGGGTACTTTATCGGATCACCTTAATGGTGTGGGTTCACTAGGTTTCGGATCTGATCTGATCAAATCCAACTTAGGTTCAATATTCTATGTCGGACTTTTTACCTATTGAACTTTATCAAGTTCAACCTTAGAGGCAACAGTTCCTTCATCAAAAAACTTCTTTTCCAAAAAGGTTGTCCTAAGGCTGACGAACACCTTTTGTTTATCAGTATGGTAGAAATAGTATCCTTTGGTCTCTTTTGGATATCCTATGAATATACACTTGTCAGACCTAGGTCCAAGTTTGTCTGTAACTAACCATTTGATAGAAGTCGGACACCCCCAAATCCTAAGATGTGAAAGTGCTGGCTTATGCCCTGTCCATATCTCATATGGGGTTTTAACTACAGACTTACTTGGAATTCTATTTAATAGATAACAAGTCGATTCAAGTGCAGATCCTCAAAAGGATATTGGCAAGCTGGCAAATCTCATCATAGATGGGACCATGTCTAACAGAGTCCGATTCCTCCTTTCAGACACACCATTATGCTGTGGTATTCTAGGAGGAGTTCTGATAAGTACCATAAATTCACCAATAAAAGTATTAATTTATTAATTAATTTATATTAATTTTTTAAAATTAATGATCAATTTATACATAATTTTTTAGAAATTCATATTTTTATTAATTAAAAAAATTAATTAAAAAATAATAAAATTAGAAAATAAAATTTTATAATCAATGAAAAGAGCTCATTTTTTTGATCATAATGAAATAAGTTTGAAGCAAAACGGAGCTAAAATAGAAAAGATATGAATTTCTAAAGAAATAAAATTAAAAAAAAATTAAATGAAAAAAAATAACATATGGCTCAAACGGCTCAAGCCACCATGCCACAGCAGCTGGTGCGTCCAAACAAGCCGAGCCAAGCCGACCAAGTCAGTGCGCCAAGCCATCCATGCTAGTCGACTCAGGTCCAGAAGTCATCAGCCGGTCCACAACACAGTGTGGACCGCCAGCTCAGCAAACACCGACGAATCAGAGCTTGCCATATGGTAGACCTAGACCCCTAAAGGATTTACAGAAAATTCATTACGGCTCATAGGGCATTTTGGTCTTTTCATCTATCAATAAAAGGCACTGATTGGTTGTGGTGCACGATGTAGCTGGTTCATGCGGTCCATAAGAACAGTAAATGTGCGATCGTGCGGTGGTGGTTGTTTGCAGTCAGGATCGGACGGTCAAGTTTTTTTTTGGTTGCTGATTTCATCCGAATTGCCATCGGATGGTAGCGCTTGATTCCAGCTTCAATCCGACAGTCTAGAAGGCTCCTGATAGCGATCAAACTCTCAGGCACATGATCAACAGCCTAAATTCCTCGATCAAGCGCGATCTAACGATCAGAAATTAATCCAACTTGATCTGGGCCATTACACGTTTATTTTTGGTATTTTTGGAAGCATCGGATCACCATCTAATGGCCAGAATTAAAAGAACTCAACAAGGGTTATTTTAATCCGAATTTTACTCGAATTTCTTCCTATTTTCATGATTAAAACAACCCTTAGTCCCACATTGCTTTCAAAAAAAAATATCTAGCCCTCCTAGCTCTATAAAAAGGACCCCAGGCCTTCAGAAATCAACATCTCAGATCAAGATGAAGCTTTGGTACAGGGTGAAGCCAGGCTATGGGTTAATGGCTGCTTCAAAGCAATTGATGTTGAGAAAAAATATCGGGCTTCTACACCATCTTTCCACCAATACCGATCCAAGATCAGAGATCACTCTATTTTATTTTTTTATTTTATGTATTTAAATTATGAACTTTTTAATGCAATATTTATTTTTATGCTCTTTAATTTCATGCTTTTTATTTTTATTGTAATTTAATTTTTGCACTTTAAATTATTGCTTTTTATTGCAAGTAGATGCTAAGATCTAACTAGTAGATCTTAGTACCAAGTTTAAATTCCCACACCTTTTAATTTTCATTTTTTTATTTTCTGACTTCACTTCTAATCCCAAAACTCTTCTCTTTTCTTTTTCTTTTATAAAATCAAAGATTTCAAATCTAAAAATACTACCTTTCCTATAGATTCAACCCGACTCGCTACTATCTACAGATTTTTAATTATTTTAAGAAGTCGGATTAAACTGATAAACACGGTGTCTCAACGACAACATTGCGTTCCTATCAAATTTTTGGTGCCATTACCGGGGAAGGCATGGACATTAAATTTTTGATCTTTTTGATTTTTTTATAAATAAATTATAAATAAAATTTTTATTTTCTTATAAATATTGCTTGCTAATTTTTTTTATTATTTTATAGAAAAAGAGATTGAAGAATAAAAAGAACCAGGAGTTTTGCTTGGTGAGATCAATCCTAACCCTAGTTCTCTTTCCTTTATATTTTATTTATTTATTTATTTTATTTTTAAATTAATTTTAAAAAAAATATTTATTTAAATCTAATTAAAAATCTCATAACAAGATTAGAAATCCTAACTGCTTAAAGCATGCATCATATTATTTTTATTTTTATTTTTATTTTTTTTGGTGATTGATGGAGTCAAGGTAAGCCTTTCAGAATTCAACTAGTTGCATGCATCTAGTTTAAATTGCATAGAATCCTTTGATTGAAATTTTTTTTTTATGCATATGCATCTTTAAATCAAATTAAGGGCAATAACCAATTAAATAAGATAAGGTGGGGATTT
Organism: Cocos nucifera; assembly: GCA_006176705.1. Lineage (NCBI taxonomy): Eukaryota > Viridiplantae > Streptophyta > Magnoliopsida > Arecales > Arecaceae > Cocos > Cocos nucifera. The sequence continues at coordinate 163,749 of QRFJ01001120.1, read as the reverse complement.
GATCATCCTTCCTTGGCCCACAAACAATCAACCAGCATCCTGCATTGACCTAAGCCTTTAATTTCAAAATCAATTAGACATCAATCCTAGAAACTCGAGCTCAATAGGACAAGGAATCCTAAGAGTTGAACCAAGTTAGGGTTAGTCAATTTGACTAGTGTCTAGAAAAGTAGTTCAGGGATGACTAGGCCCGAAGATACGTGGTTTCTAATTGGTTCCATTAGCTTACCTGGGCAAGCACAATTGGTGTCTAAGGCAAGCAACGGGGGGACTCCGACCTTACACTTACCTGGCTTGTTGATTGGCTGATCTTACACTTGGAGGGCTTAAAGGTAACCTTGGCAGTTAGGAGCTATCTAGATCTAGGATAACCCCTAGTCAGGATTGATTGACCAACTTGATTGCTAACCAACATCAAACCTAATTAAACTTAATTCTTCTCTCTCTTTTCAGTTCTAGGACTCCTTAGGACCTCTTCTTTAGAACTCTTCTTTTTTTCTTCTTCTTTCTCCTATAAAAATAAAATAAAATAAAATAAAATAAAAATAAAATTTAACTAACTAAAAAAAATATTAAAAATAATAATTAAATTAAATTAAATTAAATTAAATTAATAAATAAAATAATTAATTTTTAGTATAATAAAATAATAAAAATATAAAAAATTTTAAAAAAAAATTTTGAACAACACGATAGGGTTGCACTGGTGCATGCACGGTAGGAAATCATTTTACCTGATCTAGTTGAACCCAACCATAAAATTAAAAGGCTGAATTGTATTAAATTCGATAACCAAATGGCTGAAATTTTAGAGAACCACCTAAGCAAATGAAAGAATACTTTATTCCTTCCACTTATAATCCATCGACTTATATCCAATTACCTGAAATACATGCTACCCACTATGAGATCAAGCCGACTATAATCCAGATGCTTCCATCTTTTTATGAAAACACCAATGAAGATCCTTATAAGCATATGGATGAATTCTTAGAAATCTGCTCTATGGTGAGAATTCAAAATTTAACTAATGATGCCCTTAGACTAATTTTATTTCCCTTATCATTAAAAGACAAAGCCAAGTATTGGCTTGGGACAATAGGGAGACCAATTAAAACTTAGGCTGACTTACAAAGTAAATTTCCTAAAAAATTTTACCCCATAGGCTGAACCAATACTATGAGGCGAGCTATCACTGGATTTGCTCAGCTTCCAGGGGAACAGATTCATGAGTCATTGGAAAGACTTAAGGAACTTCTTAGAAAATGTCCACACCATGGTCTGTCTAAGTGGCAAATAGTTCAAGCTTTCTATGAGGGTTTAGGAGACCAATACAGATAGATAGTAGATGCATCCTGTGGAGGTGCATTCATGAACAAGAGTGAGGACAAAGCCTATACCTTATTTGAAATCCTGAGTGAAAACTCAATTAACCATGCTTCGTTGCCTTTCCACCAAACCTGGGCAGGTGATAAGCATCATAAATTCATCAATAAAAGTATTAATTTATTAATTAATTTATATTAATTTTTAAAAATTATTAATCAATTTATATATAATTTTTGAAAAATTCATATTTTTATTAATTAAAAAACTAATTAAAAAATAATAAAAAAATAATAAAAATTAAAAAATAAAATTTTATTATCAATAGAAAGAGATCATTTTTTTGATCACAATGAAATAAATTTTAAGTACAACGGAGCTAAAATGGAAAAGATATAAATTTTTAAAAATATAAAATAAATAAAAATTAAATAAAAAAGAAAACGGCTCAGCCGGCTCCGCAAGCCGAGCCACCAAGCCAAGCCGAGCTACCAAGCCAAGCTAAGCCATCAAAGCCGACTCAGTTGTTGAAGCCATCAGCCGGTCCACGATCCAGGCGTGGACCGCCAGCTCAGCAAAATTCCGGCGAATCAGAGCTTGCCACGTGGTGGACCTAGACCCCTAAAGGGTCTACAAAAATTTATCGCGGCTCACAAGGGTAATTTAGTCTTTTCGCTCGGCAACAGAGGTGCTGATTGGTTGCGGTGTGCGGTGCGGCCGGTCCACGCGGTCCATGGGAACAGTGATTGCACGATCGGACGGATGTGGTTGTTTGCGGTCAGGATCGGACGGCTGTGGTTGCTTCCGGATTTGATTCAGCTGCAGACATCACGCGGATCACCATCGGACGGCAGCGCTCGATCCAGGCGATGATCCGACGGTCCAGAAAGCTCCCGACGGTGATCAAACTCTCAGGCGCATGATTTGCGGCCAGATTTCCTCCATCAAGCGCGATCCAACGGCCAGAATTTAATCCGACCCGATCTGAGCTGATCTGCATCCGATTTTGATGATTTTTGGACCGTTGGATTTCCTATTGAATGGCTGGATTTTATCAGATTTATCAGAGACATATCAGAGCTATTTTAATTCAAATTTTATTCAGATTTTGATGATTACAAAGGCCATTAGTCCCATATTGCCTAGAAGCAAACTTTCCAGCCCTCCTAGCTCTATAAAAAGGACCCCAGGCCTCCAAAAATCAATATCTCCGATCAAGGTGAAGCTTTGGTACAGGGCGAAGCCAGGCTATGGGTTAAAGGCTGCTTCGAAGCAACGGGTGCCGAGAAGAAGAGCCGAGCTTCTACACCATCTTTCTGCCAATGCCGATCCAAGATCAGAGATCAGGCTATTTTATTTTTTTTAAATTCTATGTATTTAAATTTTAAAATTTTAATTAATAAAAATTTTATTTTTGCATTTTAATTTCTTACTTTTTATTTTTATTATAATTTAATTTCTATACTTTAATTATTACTTTTTATTTTATTGCAAGTAGATGCTAAGATCTAACTAATAGATCTTAGTACCAAGTTTAAATTTCTGCATCTTTTAATTTTTGCTTTTAATTTTTCCGACTTCACTTTTGATTCCAAAAACTCAAATTCTTTTCTTCTTTTCTTTTCAAAAATCAAAGATTTCAAATCTAAAAACACTACCTTCCCTGTGGATTCGACCCGACTCACTGCTATCTACGCATTTTTAATTATTTTAAGAAGTCGGATTAAACTGATAAACACGGTGTCTTAACGACAACATCGCGTTCCTATCAAGTTTTTGGCACCGTTGCCGGGGAAGGTTTTTGATTTTTGATTTTGATTTCTTTGATTTATTAAAAATAATTTCGGCAAACGCACCAAGTTTTTGGCAAAAATAATTTTGCAAATGCATCAAGTTTTTGGCGCCGTTGCCGGGGAAGAATAGATGCTATTTTTTTTTTTGATTTCTTTGATTTTTTTTTTATAAATTAATTATATTAAAATTTTTAATATTTGCTTACTAATTTTTTTTATTTATTTTGTAGAAAAAAAAAGAGAAAACGAAGAAAGCATCTAATTTTGGTGAGATCAATCCTAACCCTAGTCCTCTTTTCTTTTTATTTATTTATTTATTTATTTTATTTTTAAATTAATTTAAAAAAATATTTATTTAAATCTAATTAAAAGCCTCATGATAAGATTAGAAATCCTTAACTGCTTAGAGCATGCATCATATTAGTTTTATTTTTATTTTTATTTTTATTTTTATTTTTTTTTTTTTTTGGTGATTGCTGGAGGCAAGGTAAGCCTTTCAGAATTCAATTAGTTGCATGCATCTAGTTTAAATTGCATAGAACCCTTTGATTGAATTTTTTTTTTTTTGCATATTCATATTAAATCAAATTAAGGGCACAACCCAATTAAATAAGATAAGGTGGGGATTTGATCACCCTTCCTTAGCCCACAAACAACCAACCAGCATCCTGCATTGACCTAAGCCTTTAATTTTAAAATCAATTAGACATCAACCCTAGGAACTCGAGCTCAATAGGATAAGGAATCCTAAGAGTTGAACCGGGTTAGGATAAGTCAATTTGACTGGTGTCTAGGAAAGTGGTTCAGGGACGACTTGGGCCCGAAGGAAGGTGGTTTCTAATTGGTTCCGTTCGCTTACCTGGCCAAGCACAATTGGTGTCTAAGGCAAGCAATGGGGGGACTCCCACCGACCTTACACTTACCTGGCTAGTTGATTGGCTAATCCTACACTTGGAGGGCTTGAAGGTGACCTTGGCAGTTAGGAGCTGTCTAGATCTAGGATAACCCTTAGTCAGGATTGATTGACCAACTTGATTGCTAACCAACATCAAACCTAATTAAACCTAATTCTTCTCTTTCTTCTTAGTTCTAGGACTCCTTAGGACCTCTTCTTTAGAACTCTTCTTTCTTTCTTTTTCTTTCTCTTCTAAAAATAAAATAAAATAAAATAAAAATTAAATTTAAACTAACTAAAAAAATATTAAAAATAATAATTAAATTAAATTAAATAAAATAATAAATAATAATAATAAAATAATAAAATAATAATAATAAAAAAATTTTAAAAAAAAAAATTTTTTGAATCACACGTTAGGGTTACACTAATACATGCACGGTAGAAAATTGCTTTACCTGATCTAGTTGAACCCAACCATAAAATTAAAAGGCTGAATTATATTAAATCCGATAACCAAATGGATGAAAATTTTAGAGAACCACCTAAGCAGATGAAAGAATACTTTATTCCTTCTACCTATAACCCATGGACTTGTATCCAATTATCTGAAATTCATTGTACCCACTATGAGATCAAGCCGACTACAATCCAGATGCTTCCATCTTTTTATGGGAACACCAATGAAGATCTTTATAAACATCTAGATGAATTCTTAGAAATTTGCTCTATGGTGAAAATTAAAAATTTAACTAATGATGCCCTTAGATTAATTTTATTTTCTTTATCATTGAAGACAAGCCAAGTACATGCTTGGACAATATGGTGAGATTAATTAAAACTTGACTGACTTAATAAAGTGAATTTTCCTAAAAATTTTACCCCATAGGCCGAACCAATATGATGATGGCGAGCTATCACTGAATTTGCTCAGCTTTTCTAGGAGAAGACAGATTCACAAGTCATGGGAGAGACTTTAAGGAAATTTCTTAAAAATGCCACACCATGTTTTGCCTAAGTGGCATAGTTCAAGCTTTTTCTATGAGGGTTTAGGAGACACAATAGAACAGTAGTAGATGCATCCTATGGAGGTGCATTCATCGAACAAGAAGTGAGGAGAAAGCTATACTTATTTGAAATCTAGGTGAAAACTCATTAACCATGCTTCGTTTGTCTTTCCACAACTGGGTAGGGATCCAGAATTTAAACAATCTGAATCTAAGTCATAAGACTGATATTAAATTTATAATAAAGTGGACTTTTCTATTTTGCTCACAAAATTAGATCAAGTTCCTAACCCTTTAGTCAATATCTCCTGAATAATACATATTTCTAAAATTATAGGAGATTTTTCAATCTGTGTGCCAACCCATTGTGAGTGATGCCCTGTTTAAGATATATGTGCCTAGAAGTCAGAATTTGGCTGACACTTGTAATACAACTTCTAGGGGCAAATTGTATATTTTGAGTTAAAAGCAATAAATGGTTATTTTCTATCAATATTGTTTTAGTGTCTGTGATACATCTTTGAGTTAATGGCAATGATAATTCATATTTTCAAGAGTTGAAAATTTAAGACATGATAATCATTATTAACTCATAAATTTACTCCCGACCATTAGATCATCAAGAGGATGGTGATTGATCCGGAAGGTTGGTGTACAATTGCTTCTCTTTCAGTATGAGGTCTTAAGTCTAACGGTGTGGAGACACAGAGTGAGAAGTACAGGTACTCATTAGAGAATGAGGGCACTGAGCGGTGACACCTCGAGTAGTCATTAGGGAGTCTAAACCTTCTCGTCGATGACACTGACTCGATGCTGCAGGTAGTGTGTCTGGTTCTTTGACTTGAGATGCAATCGGCAGTTCCCCTTGAGGGAGTTTAGTTTTGACTACACATACTTACTCGTTCTAGCCATATGGAACCCTGAGGTGTATGTTGGCTATGATCGTTCCATTGTAGGAACTGGATGACATCAAAGATGGAATCTATCTACCTCGGTGGTAGAGGGCAGCCCTATGATGATCATGAGAATCAAGTCCAGAATCCATGGCCATGGTAGAGTGAAATAATAGAGGTTTCTATTTAGATTTTCAATTGGACTTGAATCGATGATTACATCAAATGACGGGGACTAGGGTTTGACGAGTTTACCTTAACCCTAATCTGATCGGGGCTCAGATAGAAGGACACTAAAATCACACGGAGTAGCTAGACCAAGAGGTTCGCATTCAGCTCTGATGGGTTGCCACCATATACTGCTAGGTATCACTGATGGATTTTTGGGAGCAATTAGAATGATTTTAGATGATCGATCATTCTAGCTATTTGAATCAGAAGAGATTCTGATCCATCGAAAGGAGTTTCGATGATGTCAATGATAGAGATCATGACATATCCATTACCATACAGAAACTGATCTAACCTGGGTCACACAAATAAGGGTTTGAATTGTGATCATACAATTGAACTGATCTAGTTCAATTGATATCTGAATGAGATTCAATTAGGTTCAAAGAAATTATGCTAGCATCGATTTGAACCTATCGTTCTTCTTTTGCTATCATAAATAAGTTGTCCTGTCTGAGCCAAAGGAGTTTGTGCTCAATCAGAAGCCTTCAATATGGTCTGACTGGAGGTTGTCCAAGTTAGAAAGGTTGTTTATTTGTTAAGACATTATCTGCCATTTTTGGTCACCTGCCATTTCTTGTTCTTTGATTTGGTTAAAAGTCTACCTTGACTGGTCAAACGTTGACCATTGACCCTTTGAACTTTTGACCACATGTCATGCACCTATTGGAGAGGCTGGTGGGGGCCTGTCCCCCTGCACGAAACCTGGCAAAGGAGAGGGCGCATGCCAAGGGTGGCGTGAGCCCAAGTTTGGAGGAGTCTTGGAGTCCTTGTTGGAGCAAGGCTCCACCTCTCTTTTGGATTCAATCAGAGTTCTCCTAAAACCAAATTTGACTGGTCTTAAGGCACCTCTAAGTAGGAATCCAGGGACTCTATTTCCACCATACAGATTTAGATCTTAATTTCACAAAGGGTTGTGGATTGGTTGGGAATAAGAGAAGCTGGATCACAGTCAGTCTATAAATAAGACCCTATGCCCAACTCAAACATATTAATTGAATTGAGATCAAAGTTCCCATGACCCAAGGCTGCTCTCCCTCTTCCTCCATGCCAACCATCTTCTCCCCTTGCTCTCCACGTCCAAAAAGGAGTTTTGGACCTTGTGTGGTGCGATCTAGATCAAAGAAAGGCAATTAAGCAAGAAGGCTGCACTGCTGCAAAGGACGACTGCAGATCTTCAAAAGGAGTTTTGAAGATCCTCCAGATCAGATCCAGATCTAATTTTTGGGAGGTGTGATAGAGGAAGAAGAGGATTCCAGATCCGCCTAGTGATATCGGTGAGGCCAGGCGCTTTGCATGGCTAGATCTAGAACCTTCCGCTGCAAATAGGATCAATCAACAGGGTAATAGGATTACCCAAATCAAAGTAATTAAATTTGATTTAATTTATCTTTATTTTATTTATATTATTAAAATAATAAAATTAGATCTAATATTTCAGAACTGATTGAGATCGAGAGAAAAATTTTGAAATATATCTCTCGACTGACAGATTTGTAACGAACATGGTCGAGAAATCAGGAGTTTCCTTCAACTGGTATCAGAGGCCAAGTGGTTCTAAAAATTGTTTAGATCAGATTTTTAAATTTTATTTTAATTAAAAAATAAGTGATTTTAAGATGTACATGAGATGTGATCAGATCTAAAATTAGAAAAATAAAATTAAGTATAATTTGGATTAAGAATTCAGAGAAATTGCATAATAGTTCTATGATAGAATAGTTCTAATAGAAATAGTCTTGAGCATGTTTTTTGTTTTAATCTGATTAAATCATGTTTTAGATCTTTTTATTACTATTTTTAGATAATTATAAGTGTTATAAATAAATTAAAAATAGTAAATAAAATTATTTAATTTTTGAATATCATATGAGATATGATTGGATGCATGTCTAGACTGTTGTAGAATAGTTCTACATAATTGTCTAGATTAGAATTTTATTTTGATTAGATCATTATCTAATTTTTAGATTATTATGAGATAATTTTAGATCTAAAAATATATGCATGATTTGATACATGAGATGTATGCAAAATATGCCATGATTAGATCTACTTTATATATGAGAATATGTATATGATCTGATATTATTTTTGTAGTATTAAATGTTCCTGATTAAGGCTTTACTCTTGGCCGTCCGTCATAAGAATGGAAGAAGGATTTAAAGGCCTCTCTTCCTTTGATGGGATGTTCTTATGATGTGTAGGGGTGCTGGTGTTCGTCCTTATCAAGAAATCCAAAATTACTTTCTGCAAAAACCCTAGATCCTAAACCTAGGATTTATTGCGCATATTTTGTTTATGAACGCTATTAATTAGAATTAAAGTTTATGAAATATTAATTAGGTCTAAAATTGAGAATTTCAGATCTAAAGACATATTCATAATACTGGTTCGGGCTTGGGTAGCTCAATTAATATTAGTGGTTGATCAAACGAAGTCAAGCAGTATAGTATAGGAATGGGATCAAAGTGCTTAAATTACCAGCTATAGGATTATAGTTGGGATCAAGATCGGTCAGATCAAAGGCAGACTAAATTAAGGCTCAGAGGTTAGAGTCTAGATTATAGGCTATCCAATTGGTTCTAGCTAAGGCAATTGGTGTCTTAAGGTAAGTTTGGATAGACGTACCGACGATTTTTATATGAAGTACTCGACTGAATGATGTTTGTTGTATCGAGTTATGGCATATTCCTTCCACGGTCCTCACTTACCTGGCCATATCTGTTGACACAAAGTTTGATCGTGAGTGTGGTCAATAATCCAAGCTACCCATGCCACTAGGTTAGTCATATTGTTAATGATAAGCCAAGTCTTAGTTTAATGAGACCTAAATAATTCTCCCTAAAAAGATTAAGTCGAGGTCTTCCATCATTGTAGATGTGACGTGCCTTCCGGGGTTTGATTGTTCTCGCTGGATAAGTGCTCAGTTGCACAAGGAACGCAACCATCGTCTGATAGGGACGATTGGATGTATGAGGCTGGAGGCTGATGAGTTGAGGCTCAATATTCCTGGATCAGGTGAGAGACTTCAATTAGGAACCCAGTCTATGCATGGTGGGTCTGACTTAACTAAGTGAAGGTGGATCAATATTCGGATACTGGTGAGATTCATGAATTAGAGACCAAGTTTCGGTAGGCATCATGATTAGAGAATCAATTGAACAAGAGTGTTTCACTTCATTGGCTAATCACCAACACAATAAACTGTTAATGTGAGGTGATGAGTCAGTTGGAGAGCGCAACACCCACTAGAAATCAATTAATCGTAGAGATTTTTTGCATCTCTACAGAGGGCATGTAGGGATCGCAAAAATAGTGAAAGCTATTTGTTTTAAAAATGAAAATTTCTAAACTAAATTGGTCAAGTCAAAATTCATAGTATCTAACTAGAATCTTTGACTCTACAGGAATAATATCTGCGTCCAACCACATGTGGCACGTATTCTGGAGCATAACTGACTGGATCCAATTAATAAAGATTGCTCAGGAAGCTACAAATTGATTTTGTTCTATAGAAGTTAATCATGTTTTCGGACCCAGGACCGCTCCCACCTTGACCAGCCAGTACCATCTGTTGAAGCGAGAGCGTCTCTGGAAAAATGATTGACGAAGACAATAAGGCCAGATATTACATGTTGGGCTCGATGTTCTGATGAGCGCTCCAGCGCCAAACATGAGGATATACGGGACGCTGAATGCAAATGTTGGCTCAAACTGCAAGAGATGTTGGTGAACAGAGGTCGAGCAGCCAAATATCAGTTCCAAAATGAACTTTTTAAGTGCTAAGATGCGTGATGGCAGTCAGTCCAAAGATCATTGCACAATGATCAAGGATATGGAAGACTTGTAGAAGCTTCGGTGTGAAGTTTAATTGGACCTTAGCAATAACGATATTATTCTGAATACCTTGATGATGCATATGGGAGTAATATTAACATGAAATATAACGACATAGCATAAGACTTCAGAATTCCTTGGCCGAGTTAAGATATTGTTCATATATGCTGGTTAACGTGAGCTTATCCCTGATAAAGGTTCTAAAGCGTCATTTTTCTTGCTATGGAAGGACTTTTCAAAAAGAAAGTCTTGATGGAAAGAAAAAAGAGTTTTGTAGAAAAAGCAAAAGGTGGAAGGATCAAAGAAGAAGAAAGGCAGAGCCAAAGAAAAAGGCCGATGTCAAAGGAAAGTGTTTCCATTGCAACAGCGACGGCCATTGGAAGCGGAAACTGCCCTACTTACCTGGCCACCCTGAAGAACAAGAAGGAAGGTCCTTCTGGAGGTATGCTCGTTATTGAGTCTAACCTTACGATTTCTTCTGCATCCAGTTGGGTGCTTGACTCTGGTTCTAGTGCTCATCTGTGCACTTCTATGCAGGGTCTTGAGGATAGCAGGAGGCTGAGGGATGGAGACATGATCCTACGCGTCGATAATGGAGCAAGAGTTGCTGCAGTAGCCATGGGAACATACCCTCTGCGATTACCATCTGGTTTAGACTTAGTTTTACAAGACTGTTATTTTGTGCCTGCAGCTAGCAGGAATTTGATTTCTATTTCATGCTTAGCACAAGAAGGTTATGTGATCACCTTCTTTAAGGACCATTGTAACATTCTTTATGAAAGAAATAAAATTGCAAATGGTTTCCTTATTAATGGTCTTTATCAGCTACATATTGATGTACCTATTCTAACTATCGAGCAAAATGTGAATGCCAAATGACCTAGGGATAGTCCAAACGACAGATATCTATGGCACCTGAGATTAGGTCATATAGCAGAAGATAGGATCAACAAATTGGAGAAAAATGGGCTATTGAGTCCATTGACTTTCGAGTCATATCCAACTTGTGAATCCTTGTCTTCAAGGCAAAATGACTAAACTCCCTTTTGTTGGACATGGGGAGAGGGCCACAGATCTCCTTGCCCTAGTACATACAGATGTGTGCGGCCCATTTGATGTGCCGGCTAGAGGCAATTTTGTCTACTTCATTACCTTTACCGATGATCTATCTAGGTATGGGTATGTGTATCTTATGAGACATAAGTCTGAAGCTTTTGAAAAGTTCAAAGAATTCAGACATGAAGTAGAAAAACAAACTGAAAAACCCATTAAGGTTCTTCGATCAGATCGAGGAGGTGAATACCTTAGCCGAGAAATTCCTAGACTATCTCAAGGAAAATGGCATAGTCTCTCAATGGACTCCACCAGGAACACCTCAACTCAACGGGGTTTCAGAATGGAGAAATCGGAACTCTATTAGATATGGTTCGATCCATGATGAGCTTCATAGACCTTCCTGATTTTCTTTGGGGACACTCATTGTTAACTTCAATTTATCTACTGAATTAGGGTTCCCTTCTAAAATCGTTCCTACCACACCGTATGAGATATGGCACGGTAAGAAACCAAGTCTGAGTCATCTCAGAATTTGGGGTTGTCCAGCTCATGTCAAAAGACAACAAGCGGACAAGTTAGAGTTTAGGTCCTTTAGAGCTCGATTCATAGGATATCCTAAAGAGTCATTAGGATACTATTTCTACATTCCAGAAGACCACAATGTGATTGTGAGTCGACATGCCATCTTTCTTGAAAAATAGTTTATTCAAGATAGCGGCATTGGAAAAGTAGATCAAGCTTGATGAGAAAGTCTCACAAGCAGAATGAGCTAAGGACCAAGTGGAACCAAATCAGGTTGAGCCAATAAGAACACTACCTCCTCCACCTCATAGATCGGAAAGAGTTTTCTGTCCCCCTGAAAGATACTTAGGTATTATTTCAGAGGATGTAGAGGAAATGTTCCTCATAGGTAATGGTGCTCATGGTGATGATCCCAAAACCTACAACGAGGCGATATCAGATATCGACTCCGAGAAATGGCTAGAGGCAATGCAAGTCAGAAATTGACTCGATGCACTCAAACCAAGTCTGGACCTTGGTAGATCCACCAGAAGGTATAGTACCTATTGGGTGTAAATGGATCTTCAAGAGAAAGATTGGTGCAGATGGAATGTGGAGACATTCAAGGCTAGACTAGTGGCAAAAGGTTATAGTCAACGCGAAGGCATTGACTATCAGGATACCTTTTCCCCAGTGGCTATGCTAAAATCCATCCGCACATTGCTTGCCGTTGCAGCCTATTTCGATTATGAAATATGGCAAATGGACGTAAAAACGGCGTTCTTAAATGGATATCTTGAGGAAGATATCTATATGGAACAGCCGCTAGGTTTCACATCCAGTGATGCTGATCACAAGGTTTGCAAGCTGCAAAGGTCCATATATGGACTTAAGCAAGCATCTCGGAGCTGGAACACTCATTTCAATGATGTGATCAAAATGTTTGGTTTCATCAAAAATGAAGAGGAACCGTGTGTCTTTCAAAAGGGTCAGTGGGAGCGCTGTTGTCTTCCTCGTATTGTACGTGGATGACATCCTCCTTATTGGGAATGATATTCCCATGTTGACATCAGTCAAGATGTGGTTGTCCAAGGAATTCTCCATGAAAGACCTAGGTGAAGCATCCTTTATTCTAGGAATTAAGGTCTATAGGGATAGACCGAATAGGATGCTAGGACTTTCACAGAAGATGTACATAGAGAAAGTACTAAAGAGGTTTAGTATGGAAAACTCTAAGAGGGGATTAATACCCTTCAGACATGGTATTCATCTTTCCAAGAAGATGTGCCCTAGCACACCTGAGGAAATAGAACGCATGAGCAAGATCCCTTATGCTTCTGCAATAGGGAGCCTCATGTATGCCATGCTATGTACACGACCTGATATAGCCCATGCTGTGAGTGTCACAAGCAGATATCAGTCAAATCCAGGTGAAGAACACTGGACTTCTGTGAAATGTATCCTTAAGTACTTGAGAAGAACTAAGGATATGATGTTGGTCTTTTGGTAATGGAGAACTCCAAGTCCAGGGATACACAGACTCGGATTTCATGTCCGATATAGATGATCGAAAGTCGACATCTGGAAGTCTGTTTGTGTGCAATGGTGGAGCTGTCAGCTGGAAGAGTTCCAAGCAAACGGTGATAGCAGATTCCACCATGGAAGCAGAATATATCGCTGCATCAGAGGCTGCAAAGGAAGCATTCTGGTATAAGAAGTTTGCTGCAGAAATCGGAGTAATGCCATCAGATGCCATTCCTCTGTACTGCGACAATAATGGTGCCATAGCCCTTGCTAAGGAGCCGAGGTCTCACCAGAAATCCAAGCATATTGAGCGGCGATATCACCTCATCCGTGATTACCTCGAAAAGGGTTATGTCGAGGTCAAGAGAGTCAACTCCGTAGATAATGTGGCAGACCCACTTACAAAGTCGTTGGGCCAGCAGAAGATCGAAGCCCACCTTGAGAAGATGGGACTTAGACTTGTAGCCAATTGGCTTTAGGACAAGTGGGAGATTGTTAGATATATGTGCCCTAGAAGCCAGAATTGGCTGACACTTGTAATACACTTCTAGGGGCAAAATTGTAATTTTGACTAAAATCAATAAATGGATTATTTTCTATCACATATGTGTATTTAGTGTCTGTGATACATCCTTTGAGTTAATGGCAATGATAATTCATATTTTCAAGAGTTGAAAATTTAAGACATGAATAATCATTATTAACTCATAAATTGCTCCCGACCATAGGATCATCACGAGGATGGTGATTGATCCGGAAGGTTGGTGTACAATCGCTTCTCTTTAGTAGATGAGTCTTAAGTCTACGGTGTGGAGACACCGAAGTGAGAGTACAGGTACTCGTTAGAGAACGAGGGCACTGAGCGTGACCACCTCGAGTAGTCATTAGGGAGTCTACCTTCTCGTCGATGACTGACTCGATGCTGCAGTAGTGTGTCTGGTTCTTTGACCTGAGTTGCATCGGCAGTTCACCTTGAGGGTGTTATAGTTTGACTACACCATTACTCGGTCTCCTAGCCATATGGAACCCTGAGGTGTATGTTGGCTATGACATGTTCATTGTAGGAACTGGATTGACATCAAGATGGAATCTATCTACCTCGGTGGTAGAGGAGCAGCCCTATGATGATCATGAGAATCAAGTCCAGAAATCCATGGCCATGGTAGAGTGAAATAATAGAAAGAGTTTCTATTTAGATTTTCACATTGGACTTGAATCGAATGATTACATCATATGACAGAGACTAGGGTTTGATGAGTTTACCTTAACCCTAATCTGATCGGGGCTCAAGATAGAAGAACTGAATCACACAGGTAGCTGCACCAAGAGGTTCGCATTCAGCTCTGATGGGTTGCCACCATATACTGCTAGGTGTCACTAGTGGATTTTGGGAGCAATTAGAATGATTTAGATGATCGATCATTCTAGCTGTTCGAATCAGAAGAGTTCTGATCCATCGAAAGGAGTTTCGATGATGTCAATGATAGAGATCATGACATATCCCATTACCATACAGAACTGAACCTAACTGGGTCACACAAATAAGGGTTTAAATCTTGGTGATCATCAATTGAACTGATCTAGTTCAATTGATCTGAATGAGATTCAATTAGGTTCAAGGAAATCATGCTAGCACTCGATTGAACCTAACGTTCTTCTTTTGCTATCATAAATAAGTTATCCTGTCTGAAGCCAAAGGAGTTTGTACTCAATCAGAGGCCTTCATATGGTCTGACTGGAGGTTGTCCAAGTTAGAAAAGGTTGTCTTATTTGTAAGACATTACCTGCCATTTTTGGTCACCTGCCATTTCTTGTTCTTTGACTTTGGTCAAAAGTCTACCTTTGACTGGTCAAACGTTGACCATTGACCCTTTGACTTTTGACCACATGTCATGCACCTATTGGAGAGCTGGTGGGGGCCTGTCCCCCTGCCAGAACCTGGCAAGGAGGAGGGCGCACGCCAAGGGTGGCGTGAGCCCAAGTTTGGAGGAGTCTTGGAGTCCTTGTTGGACAAGGACTCCACCTCTCTTTTGGATTCCAATCAGAGTTCTTCCTAAAACCAACTTTGACTGATCTTTGGCACCCTCTAAGTAGGAATCCAGGGGACTCTATTCCCACCAATCAGATTTAGATCTAATTTCACAAAGGGTTGTGATTGGTTGGGAATAAGAGAAGCTGGATCACAGTCAGTCTATAAATAAGACCCTATGCCCAACTCAAACATATTAATTGAATTGAGATCAAAGTTTCCCATGCCCCAAGGCTGCCTCTCCCCTCTTCCTCCATGCCAAACCATCTTCTCCCCTTGCTCTCCACGTCCAAAAGGAGTTTTGGACCTTGGTTGGTGCGATCCAGATCAAAGAAAGGCGATCAAAAGCAAGAAGGCTGCACTGCTGCAAAGGACGACTGCAGATCTTCAAAAGGAGTTTTGAAGATCCTCCAGATTAGATCCAGATCTGATTTTTGGAGGTGTGATAGAGAAGAAGAGGATCTCTAGATCCAGCCCGAGTGGATACCGATAGAGGCTAGGTGCTTGCATGGCTAGATCCAGAACCTTCCGCTGCAAACAGGATCATCAATAGGGTAATCGGATTACCCAAATTAGGTAAATTAAATTTGATTTAATTTATCTTTATTTTATTTCTATTATTAAAATAATAAAATTAGATCTGAAACATCTCAGATCTGATTAAGATCGAGAGAAAAAATTTAAAATATATCTCTCGATCTGATCAGATTTGAATGAACCTGGTCCGGAAAATCAGGATTTCCCTTCATGCCCTATGACTGCACAGTTTTCATCTTTTATCCAAGAGCAAGTCCAAACTGCTAAAGGCTACTCCAAGCCGGTTAATGATCCATTTTCAAATTCATATAATCTAGATTGGAGCAACCACCATAATTTTTCGTGGACATCTCAACAGACTCAGGCTCAGACCCAAATTTTACCTATGCAAAATTATCAAAATAGATTTCAATACCGAAACTATGCCTATAATAATGGCCAGCCTAGTCAGTTTACCCAGCCACCACATCATGATCAGCCTTCATACCCACCTCCTCAACAGACCAATCTAGCTGATGATAGATTTAACCAACTTCAACAATTAATTCTAACTCAACAACAATCTATCGCCAGGCTAGAAGCTCAAATAGGACAATTAGTTGAGTCTAACATGAGGAGAGAACTAGATCAACTACCGAACCTACCAATTTCAAACAACCCACCTAATGTCCACCAACCACCTGGACCAAGTTATCAATTTAATGTCTCACTTAAGAATCCTCAATTTGAGAATACCAAAGTAATTCCTGAACTTAAAAGCTATAGGATTCTTATGGACCCATACCAAGACCAGGTGAGAGAGGCTAGTACTGATGCTAGCCAAAATAAAAATTTAGAGGAAATTGGTTAGTACTGAGACTAACCACATAGAAGAACCCGAAGCCAAGAATTAGTACTGATGCTAGTTCCAATTTAAATGAGATAGAAATAGGGAAAAAGAGAATAGATGATTTACCCGAGACTTATAAACCTAATGTCCTATTTCCTTCAACCCTAGAAGCTGGTTCTTCTTATAAAAATCAAGAGGCATGTAATGAAATATCAATGGAGTTGTTTAAGCAAGATCACATTAATTTACCTCCAGAATTAAAATCGCCTTTAGTCACCATTCCAGCACCCATTGAATCAAACTTAACTCCTAATACAAAAACTCCATTCATGAGCATTTTAGAAGAACAAATAGGAGTAATTCTTAATAAACATGGGTCTGAGAATGGAATCACAAATTATATCCCTAAAATTAATAAAGATTATATTAATAATGGAATTATAAATCAACTTTCTGAGATTGGCAATCCAAAACCATTGGAATTTGTCAATCCAATATTCGACACAGGATAGTGAGCTGCATTGTGTCTGGCTGAAGACGGTAAACTTAGCGCTTGTTGGGAGGCAACCCAATATTTAGTTTTTATCTAATTTATCTTTTTAGTTTATTTTTTTTTAGGATAATTTGAATAAGTTGGAGGGAGAGCTCAAATTTTCAAAGGCATGTGCTGGACCAAAAATATACTGAGTTAGGTGTATTCTTCCATGTTCTTTATTACACCCTTTATTTTTTTTCTCCATTGAGGACAATGTCGATTAAGTTGGGGGAGAGAAAAATAAAATTTTTTTTAAAATTTTAAGTCCTCGAAAAAGTTAGTATTTAGTATTTAGATACCTGATTATGCTTAAGAATCGAATTAAACTAAGCATTTTTAAAAGAAAATTGATACACAGATCAGAGAATCTATGAGATATTGAGGAATCAAGTATTAAGAAAATTCAATAAAGAGTTAAGTCTAGAACATAAAAAAAAATTTTTCTTTGGAGCATTTCTAATTATTTTTACTAGCATCAAAGAAAAGTCTACTTTTTATAGGCTTGTGTAGGGTAACTATACATTTCTTCATATAAAAATTTATTTTAATAAAATAGTTTCCAAGTACTTCTCACTGAGTAATCGGGCCTCTTTGCCTAAGCAAGCATTGAGTTTCGCATCAAAAGGTGGGAAGGGCAAAGAAGCTCATTGTAAAGCTAGTCTTAACTCGTAGCCTATTTGATTCGAGCTAGTAAGCCCGAGGGGTATTCTATACCTAGTGCCCTAAAGCCAACTGGTTTGGGAGTCATTGGCCCAAGACTCGCTACATGGATCAAATAGAAAGCTTAAGGAGTTAAGACACTCAATAGTGGTACAATGTTAAAAAAAAAAAAAAAAAATATTGGTTTCCCACCGAGTAATCGGGTCCCGTTGCCTAAGTAAGCAATGATATTCGCATCAAAAAGTGGGTAATGTAAAAATAAAAATCAATAAATGAAGGACGGAAGTAGCAATACACCTGCCTATATGAAAGTTTAGACAAATCAGAGATAAAAGTGGAATAATTTAGAAAAAATTCTGAAAAATTTAATGTTCTTTACTTAATTTTTCTATTGATAAGTATTAATACCCCAATGATATGTCTCATTTAAGCTCTACTGAATATCAATGGCCATTTTGAAAATTGCTTAGGTAAAATTCGAAACTCTAAAGTTAAAAGATATTTAAAACTAAATTCTTTCTTTACTCGAGGACGAGCAAAGCTTAAGTTGGGGGGTGTGATAAGCATCATAAATTCACCAATAAAAGTATTAATTTATTAATTAATTTATATTAATTTTTAAGAATTATTAATCAATTTATATATAATTTTTGAAAAATTCATATTTTTATTAATTAAAAAATTAATTAAAAAATAATAAAAAAATAATAAAAATTAAAAAATAAAATTTTATTATCAATAGAAAGAGCTCATTTTTTTTATCACAATGAAATAAATTTTAAGTAAAATAAAGCTAAAATGAAAAAGATATAAATTTTTAAAAATATAAAATAAATAAAAATTAAATAAAAAAGAAAATGGCTCAGCCAGCTCCACAAGCCGAGCCACCAAGCCAAGCCGAGCCACCAAGCCAAGCCAAGCCATCAAAGTCGACTCAGCTATTTAAGCCATCAATCGATCCACGATCTAGACGTGGACCGCCAGCTCAGCAAAATCCAGCGAATCAGAGCTTGCCACGTGGTGGACCTAGACCCCTAAAGGGTCTACAGAAATTTATCGTGGCTCACAAGGGTAATTTAGTCTTTTCACTTGGCAATAGAGGTGCTGATTGGTTGCGGTCTGCGGTGCGGCCGGTCCACGCGGTCCATGGGAACAGTGATTACGTGATCGGACGGATGTGGTTGATTGCAGTCAGGATCGGACGGCTGTGGTTGCTTCCAGATTTGATTCAGCTGCAGACATCATGCGGATCGCCATTGGACGGCAGTGCTCGATCCAGGCGATGATCTGACAGTCTAGAAAGCTCCCGACAGTGATCAAACTCTCGGAGCATGATTTGCGGTCAGATTTCCTCCATCAAGCACGATCCAACGGTCAGAATTTAATCCGACCCGATCTGAGCTTATCTACATCCGATTTTGATGATTTTTGGACTGTTGGATTTCTATTGAATGACTGGATTTTATCAGATTTATCAGAGATGTATTAGGGCTATTTTAATTCGAATTTTATTCAAATTTTGATGATTACAAAGGCCATTAGTCCCACATTGCCTAGAAGCAAACTTTCCAGCCCTCCTAGCTCTATAAAAAGGACCCCAGGCCTCCAAAAATCAATATCTCCAATCAAGGTGAAGCTTTGGTACAGGGCGAAGCCAGGCTATGGGTTAAAGGCTGCTTCGAAGCAACGGGTGCCGAGAAGAAGAGCCAGGCTTCTACACCATCTTTCTGCCAATGTCGATCCAAGATCAGAGATCAGGCTATTTTATTTTTTTCACATTCTATATATTTAAATTTTAAAATTTTAATTAATAAAAATTTTATTTTTGCATTTTAATTTCTTATTTTTTATTTTTATTATAATTTAATTTTTGCACTTTAATTATTACTTTTTATTACAAGTAGATGCTAAAATCTAACTAATAGATTTTAGTACCAAATTTAAATTTCTGCATCTTTTAATTCTTACTTTTAATTTTTCGACTTCACTCCTAATTTCAAAAACTCAAATTCTTTTCTTCTTTTCTTTTCAAAAATCAAAGATTTCAAATCTAAAAACACTACCTTTCTGTGGATTCGACCCGACTCACTGCTATCTACGCATTTTTTTAATTATTTTAAGAAGTCGGATTAAACTGATAAACATGGTATCTTAACGACAACATCGCATTCTATCAGTAGGAATCCATGAATTTAAACATCTAGAATCTAGTCCTAAGACTGATTCAAATTTGATAAATAGAGTGGACTTTCTTGCTTAGAAATTAGATCAAGTCCTAATCCTAGGTCAACAATCTCCTACACAATTCACATCATCTTCTAATTATCAAGAGATTTGTTCAATCCGTGCTAGCCCAACCCATCATGTGAGTGAATGTCCTATGACTAAGTTTGCATATTTTATCCAAGAACAAGTTCAAGCTACTCAAAGATACTCCAAATTGATTAATGACCCATTTTCAAATTCATATAATCCAAATTGGAGCAACCACCATAATTTTTCCCATAATTTTTCTTGGACATCTCAACGACTCAGGCTCAGACCTAAATTTCACCTATGCAAAATTATCAAAATAGATCCCAATACCAAAAGTATGCCTATAAAAGAGGTTAGCCTAGTAAGCCTTTCCAGCCACCATATCATAATCAGTCCTCATATCCACCTCCTCAATAGACCAATCTAGCTGATGATAGATTTAACCAACTTCAATAACTGATTCTGACTCAACAGCAATCTATCGCCATGCTAGAAGTTCAATAGGATAATTAGTTAAGTCTAATACGAGGAGAGAACTAGATCAACTACCGAACCTACCAATTTCAAATAATCCATCTAATGTCCACCAACCACCTAGACCAAGTTATCAATTTAATGTCTCACTTAAGAATCCCCAATCTGAGAATACCAAAGTAATTTCTAAACTTAAAAGCTATAGGATTCTTATGGACCTATACCAAGACTAGGTGAGAGAGGCTACTACTGATGCTAGCCAAAATAAAAATTTAGAAAAATTGGTTAGTACTGAGACTAACCACATAGAAGAACCCAAGTCAGGAACTAGTACTAATGCTGGTTTCAGTTTAAATGAGATAGAAATAAGGAGAAAGGGAATAGATGATTTACCCAAGACTTATAAACCTAAAAGCCTATTTCCTTCAACCCTAGAAGCCGGTTCTTCTTACAAAAATCAAGAGGCATGTAATAAAATATCAATGGAGTTATTTAAGCAAGATCACATTAATTTACCTCTAGAATTAAAATCATCTTTAGTCACCATTCCAGCACCCATTGAATCAAACTTAACTCCTAATGCAAAAACTCAATTCATGAGCATTTTAGAAGAACAAATAGAGAAATTCTTAATAAACATGGGTTTGAGAATGGGATCACAAATTATATCTCTAAAATTAATAATAATTAAATCAATAATGAGATTATAAATTAACTTTCTGGGATTGGCAATCCGAAACCATTGAAATTTGTCAATCCAATATTTGACACAGGATAGTAAGTTGCATTGTGTCTGACTGAAGATGGTAAACTTAGCGCTTATTGGGAGGCAACCCAATATTTAATTTTTATCTAATTTATCTTTTTAGTTTATTTTCTTTTTAGGATAATTTGAATAAGTTGGAGGGAGAGTCCAAATTTTCAAAGGCATATGCTGAACCAAAAATATAGTTAGGTGTATTCTTTCATGTTCTTTATTACATCCTTTATTTTTTTTCTCCATTGAGGACAATGTCGATTAAGTTGGAAAGAGAAAAATAAAAATTTTGAAATATTAAGTCCTCAAAAAAGTCAATATTTAGTGTTTAGACACCTGATTGTGCTTAAAAATTGAATTAAACTAAGTATTTTTAAAACAAAATTGATACACAGATCAGAAAACCTATGAGATATTGAGGAATCAAGTATTAAAAAAATTCAATAAAAAGTTAAGTCTAGAATATAAAATTTTTTTTCTTGAAGTATTTCTAATTATTTCTACTAGCATCAAAGAAAAGTCTACTTTTTATAGGCTTATGTAGGATAACTATATGTTTCTTCATATAAAAAATTTATTTTTATAAAATAGTTTTTAAGTACTTCTCACTGAGTAACCGGGCCTCTTTGCCTAAGCAAGCATTGAGTTTTGCGTCAAAAGGTGGGAAGGACAAAGAAGCTCGTTGTAAAGCTAGTCTTAACTCATAGCCTGTTTGATTCGAGCTAGTAAGCCCGAGGGGTATTCTATATCTAGTGCCCTAAAGCCAACTGGTTTGAGAGTCATTGGCCCAAGACTCGCTACATGGATCAAATAGAAAGCTTAAGGGGTTAAGACACTCAATAGTGGTACAATGTTAAAAAAAAAAAAAAAAAAAAAAATATTGGTTTCCTACCAAGTAACCGGATCCCATTGTCTAAGTAAGCAATGATATTCACATCAAAAAGTGGGCAATATAAAAATAAATGAAGGATGGAAGTAGCAATACACTTATCTATATGAAAGCTTAGACAAATCAGAGATAAAGGTGGGATAATTTAGAAAAAATTCAGAAAAATTTAATGTTCTTTACCTAATTTTTCTATTGATAAGTATTAATACCTCAATAATATGTCCCACTTAAGCTCTACTGAATATCAATAGCCATTTTGAAAACTGCTTACGTAAAATTCAAAACTCTAAAGTTAAAAGATATTTAAAACTAAATTCTTTTTTTACTCGAGGATGAGCAAAGCTTAAGTTGGGGGTGTGATAAGTACCATAAATTCACCAATAAAAGTATTAATTTATCAATTAATTTATATTAATTTTTTAAAATTAATAATCAATTTATACATAATTTTTAAGAAATTTATATTTTTATTAATTAAAAAAATTAATTAAAAAATAATAAAAATTAAAAAATAAAATTTTATAATCAATGGAAAGAGCTCATTTTTTTGATCATAACGAAATAAGTTTGAAGCAAAATGAAGCTAAAATAGAAAAGATATAAATTTCTAAAGAAATAAAATAAATAAAATTTAAATGAAAAAATAACATACGGCTCAAACAGCTCAAGCCGCCATGCCGCAGCAGCCGGCGCGTCCAAACAAGCCAAGCCAAGCTAACCAAGCTGGTGCGTCAAGCCATCCACGCTAGCCGACTCAAGCCCAGAAGCCATCAGCTGGTCTACAGCACAGTGTGGACCGCCAGCTCAGAAGACACCGATGAATCAGAGCTTGCCACGTGGTGGACCTAGACCCCTAAAGGGTTATAGAAAATTCATCGTGGCTTACAAGGCATTTTGGTCTTTTCATCTATCAATAAAAGGTGCTGATTGATTGCGGTGCATGATGTAGTTGATTCACGCAGTTCGTGGGAACAGTAAATGCACGATCGTATGGTGGTGGTTGTTTGTGGTCAAGATCGGATGGTCAAGTTTTTTCTCGATTGCTGATTTCATCCGAATTGCCATCGAACGGCAGCGCTTGATTCTAGCTTCGATCCGATGGTCCAAAAGGCTCTCGATGGTGATCAAACTCTCAAGCGCATGATCAATGGCCTAAATTCCTCGATCAAGCGCGATCTAATGGTCAGAAATTAATCCGACTTGATCTGGGCCATTATACGTTTATTTTTGATATTTTTGGAAGCATCGAATCACCATCTAATGGCCATAATTAAAAGAACTTAATAGGGGTTATTTTAATCAGAATTTCACTCGGACTTCTTCCTATTTTCACGATTAAAACAACCCTTAGTCCCACATTGCCTCCAAAAAAAATATCTAGCCCTCCTAGCTCTATAAAAAGGACCTCAGGCCTTCAGAAATCAATATCTCAGATCAAGGTGAAGCTTTGGTATAGGGTGAAGCTAGGCTATGGGTTAATGGCTGCTTCAAAGCAATTAGTGCCGAGAAGAAGAGCTAGGCTTCTACACCATCTTTCCACCAATACCGATCCAAGATCAGAGATCACTCTATTTTATTTTTTTTTTATTTTATATATTTAAATTATGAACTTTTTAATGCAATATTTATTTTTATGCTCTTTAATTTCATGCTTTTTATTTTTATTATAATTTAATTTTTGTACTTTAAATTATTGCTTTTTATTGCAAGTAGATGCTAAGATCTAACTAGTAGATCTTAGTACCAAGTTTAAATTCTTGCACCTTTTAATTTTTATTTTTTTTATTTTTTGACTTCACTTCTAATCCCAAAACTCTTCTCTTTTCTTTTTTTTTTATAAAATCAAAGATTTCAAATCTAAAAATACTACCTTCCCTATGGATTCGACCCGACTCATCGCTATCTATGGATTTTTAATTATTTTAAGAAGTCGGATTAAACTGATAAATATGGTATCTTAATGACAACATTGCGTTCCTATCAAGTCCATTGGGAGAGAATTCCATGCTCTCCTAGATATGTGAGAAACTCATTAGAAAGGTATTCTCCTCCTCGATCAGATTGAAGAATTTTAATACTCTTTCCAGTTTATTTTTCTACTTCACTTCGAAATTATTTGAACATTTCAAAAGAATCCAACTTATGTTTCATCAGATAGACATATCCATATCTGGATAGATCATCTGTGAAAGTGATGAAGTAGATATATCCACCTTTGGTAGTTGTACTCATTAGTCTACATACATCAGTATGTACTAGACCTAAGAGCTCATTGGCTCTCTCATCTTTTCTAGTGAAAGGTGACTTGATCATTTTACCAAGAAGACAGGACTCATAAGTTAGAAGTGATTCACAATCATTAACTTCAAGGATTCCCTCTTGAGTCAACCTATTTATCCTGTTCTTGTTTATATGACCTAGCCTATAGTGCCATAAGTAGATATCTGATACACTATCTAATTTAGGGTGCTTGCTAGTAGAATAGACTACATTAATAGATTGTGATAATATATATACATCATTATTCAATTATCCATAGAAAGTAGTAACACCATTCATAATGACATTACAAACTCATTTTTTTATTAAAATTTTATAATTGTTCATAGCCAAAAGGCCTACAAAAATGATATTTAAAAAAAAACTAGGACAAAAATGATAATCACTAAGAACAATGGTATGAGATTCAAATACAAGTTTCAAAATTCCTAAAGCTAGAACTGGAACTGATCTTCCATCTCCAATGTTTAGGAATCTCTCACCTTGCTTGAATCTTCTACTGACCTGTAATCCCTATAACGAATTACAAATATGGTAAGGGCTACCGGTATCCAATACCCAATCAGTAATTTCATAAATAGAGAAATAGTAAGGAGTTATCATATAAATATCTTGCCCAGTAATAGCTTGCTTCTTTCTCTGCCTGTTCGGATTTAAGGAGGTAATACACTGAGGACAATTCCTCTTTCAGTGCCTCTATTTCTTGCAAAAGAAGCATTCGGCTTGACTCTTATCGAGCTTGATCTTTCTGGTCTGGCCCTGCACTGATGTCCTAGCCTGAACTTGCACCTTCTTTATTTTCTTCTTCTTGTTCTTCTTTCCTTTCCCAAAGGATCGAGAACAAGAAGACGAACCTCCCACTAAGTTCACCGACTTCTTATATAGTTGGTGATCCTTCTCAAAGTTCTGAAGTAACCCCAGTAACCCGTGGTAGTCCACTTCAGGCTTTGACATTCTATAATGTATAAGGAATGGGAGATAAGACTTGGGCAGCGAGTTCTGTACTGCATCTTTCTTAAGTTGTTTGTGCAAAGAAAAGTGGAGCTTGCTCAAGCGGTCTATCAGCTTGATCATGTACAATATATGATCAGTGATAGAGGCACCATCCCGCATTCTGGCATTTAAGATGGTGCAACTAGTCTTGTGCCTCTCAACATCATCGGGTGTAGATGGTGCAACTAGTCTTGTGCCTCTCAACGTCATCGGGTGTGCCAAAAGAATCCTCTAATACTTGAAGTATTTTATTTGACTGAGCTGTCTCAAACCTGCAACTGAACTCATCACTCATCGTAGCCAGCATAATAAAGTGCACCATGGTTCGGTAACTGAGCTACTTCTGATAAGTGTCTTTGACTGTTCCATGTGCATTGGCAGTTGGCTCTTTAGGTGCAGGACCTGTCAGTACATATAGGATCCATTCATGCTTCAGAATAATCTTCAACTTTCGATACCAGCTATTGAAGTTGGATCCCACCAACTAATCAATGTCCAATAATGATCGAAGCAATAGAGAAGTGGCCATGTCTACATGAAGAAAAACCAAAATCTAATTAGTAATTGATTCATTAAACCTAAAGATTTGGACTATAATCAAAAGTTGCTCCTATTATTTTATTTGAATTGGTAGCCTCTACCTCCAATTCGAGAAATTATCCTAATTTCTTAGTGGATACTAGAATTCACATAGGCTATACACAAGCCCAACTTTGATTGGCCTACCTATATATATCTAAGGATAGGTTCATAACCAATTATTTTTTTAAATAATTTTTAGTAATTAGGTTTTGCCCCAGGTCCTGATCAGTTGGCTTTGGCCTTCTCAGAAAAGGATCCAGTTAGGTCTAACCATTAACATGACCATACTTGGCCCATCCAACCAATGAATGATCAGGTCCAACTTTGGTTGGCCCACCTGACCATCATTTAGAAAGATGTATCCAAGAGATCATATAATGAATGATAATTCCATCAATCGATAAGCACCAGGTCTTTAGGCCTCCAATGATTATCCAACTAATGGACCCATTATCATTCACTTTAATGAGAGGCTATGATCCAATTATCATATAACTATTTTATTTTAGGGATCTAATAATTTTAGAGAATTTATTTATAGAAGTGAGTAGGTCAGATTAACCAGCTTATCATGATCCTCCCACTAACTTCACCAAGTCAGCTTAAGGGAGACCACTAATAGGCTAGTCTAGGAGCACCTAAATCAGTCAAACTGATTTACCTAGCTGACATGGGTTAGCTCGAATAGTCAAGCAATCCGATTAAAACATAATCTCATCAAGAGGTCAGGTAAGTTCGATCAGTGGAAGGGTCTGCCAGGCTTGCCTTAGACACCATCAAAAATGGCCAGGTAAGTGGGCTACCAATTAAAAACCATCGGTCTGATTTATCTTAGACACCAATTGGTTTAATTAGTTTTAATTAGATCAACCTAACAGTTCATGCTAGACCACATAGTCAAGAATTAAGTCCATCTTGGGTCTTGTTAAAGACATGGACTTGACCAACTACAACTATTGCAATTGATCTAGAGAATCCTTAACCTAATCTAAGATAATAATTGATTAGATTTAGTCAATTCTCTAATTATGTCAATTCTTTAATCTAACCTTAGGTCTAACCCAATTAATAGACCTAATCCCCACTAACCCATTTAACCCAATGTGTTATAATTTGTCTTAGGATCTTCAATTCACAATCCTAGATCCTAATCAATCAACTTCTTGTTCTCAATTAAGTTTTAGGTTAAGGGTTAGGGTTCGGCTTTTCAAAAATAATTTTCATATCTGTAAAATATTTTTACAACATGGTTCTATCAATCAAGTTGCATGTTTGATTCATAATCAATATGCAAGTAAAATAAATATAAAACTACTTTAGATCTAATCTAAATAGGTTCATGTAATTAAAATAGTTTCAATAATAATCAATCATATATCTCCCTAGATCAAATCTAACACATTTATGATGATTGAAATCAGATTAAAATATTTTTGATCAGATCATAAAATCTCTTAGATCTAATCTAAAATTTTATAATCAATATTTTAGATCAACATGTACTAGGATAATCTATTCACTATAAGGGGTAAACCTTACAAAAGGACAACCTTATGAAAGTTCGTGCAATCTAAAATATTTTATTTTATTTTTTAATTTTAGATTTAATAATTAAATTATAAATTAGATCTAATATAAAAAATCATTTAGACATGCATAAAAATCATGTAATAAGAACCTAGGCTCTGATACCAATTGAAGAAACCAGATCTAGGATTTCATAGGTAGATCTTAAAATTTTTTCAAGATCTTGCAGTGGAAGACTTAAATAAATTTAATATTTATTTAAATAAATATATAAATACCTAATTCTTAGATTTATTACATAATTAAGATATAATATTAAATCAAAAATTAAAATTAAATAAGAAAGAAAAAAGGTTGATCAAATCAACCTAGATCTACACTACATCAAATGCAGGTATGAAGTTTATAGATCAGATCTATTACCTAAGTAAGTTAAGATATTCTAACTTACTGATCTAGGCTTGAGGATGAAGTCACTAGCCGCATATGTGTCTGGCCTTTAGGAGTCATCTACATGAGCCTACGATCTTTGATCTAAAGTCCGATATAGGAAATTAGCACGGCATGCTAGTACTGTGCTGATCCTTCTTCGATGGTTGATCCAATGCTCTCTTCTTCAAAATTTGGATTCTCCAAAATATGAGAAGGAAGATGAGAGTTTTTTAATCTGAGACTACCTCAAAAAAAGCTCAAAAGAAATAAGGAGATATTGAAAATAAAACAGCCCTAGAAAAAGATCCTCTTCTTCTTCTCTTTTCTCTCACCTAGACACCTAGTTTGGTGCCTATGGAAACCCCATGCCCAAGGACCCTATACCTCTGATTTTTTCACACCCTAAACCTCTCCCAAATATTTGTATTTCATAAAAAAATCAAAATAAAATTCATCCAATAAATAGGAAAAAAGAAGAATCCAAATTAGATCAAATTCCTAGACTAGGAATATCCAAACATGGGAAGTTATTAGGGCACCCAACTCTTGGATGCCTGCTCCATAATTTTTGGCATGGACCAAAAAGGGAGGGTGCACAAAAAGGGAGATTATTTTCATGGAATAAGAGAAGAATTAATTAAAAGAGGGGGTGGCACTCAAGGGAATATGTTTTGGTCAATAAGGATTCAATCTCATAGAATCCTAAGCAAAACTAATTCCTCCTTTGACTTGGTCATCCACCTAACTTCCAAATATGACTTGGCAGGATAGAGGGGGCATGAAAATCAAGAGAAAAGAGATTTCCATGAAAAATACCTAAAAAATAAGTATGGAGGGCGTTGGGACCAAGGTGGCGTAAGGAGATAGGGAGTCCTAGTCACACTAGGACTCCTATTTTAACTTGGTCAAATAAGATCTTTTAACCAAATAAAATTAAGATTAAATCAATCCAATTAAAAAAGATCCTAATCCATTTAAGAATTTAATTAAATTAGATTAAATTAAATTAAATTTTAATTTATTTTCTAATCAAATTAAAAAATTGGGTTAATCCGAGTCCTAGTTAGACTAGGACTAGTTCTTCCTTGCACTTGACTTATCCGATAAATCAATTGAACTTGATCCAATCAAGCTCAAATCAAATCTAATTAAATTATATTTAATTAAACTTAATCTCAACCTATTGACTTAATCAAATTAAGCCAATTAGCAATCCAATTGCTAATCGATCCTCCTACAATACTTGCACTAGGTTAAACACCAATCGTATTGATTGTTTAACCCTAGAACCATTCTTAATCATTGATCAACCATCTGATCAGATCATAAGCTTTAATGTGTGTGACCTCATAGATTTAAACCTAAGTCGATAGCATTAAAATAAATTTTTATACCAATCGAAGTGACCATCTAGCAATGATGCCCGACGATCGGATAGGTTGAAGGTGTAGAACACCATCCTTAGAACCCATGTAAATATAATTTTCATATAATTCATCCCTTTGACCACAATGCTCGTAGGACACCTCAGAGTTCAACTATTAACTTTGATCAGGTTGTCCACATTGTATTTCAAAATACCAAATCCATTTGATGGATTATTCTGACTAAGGTTTTGCTATATTGAAATACAGTGATACATTCTTTTCCAACTCTTAGAGTGGTCAATTTCATCTTGATCACACTCCGACTTTGTAAGTACTTGACTGTGCCCAAAAGCCTTCCATTGCTAAATTAGAAATTTAGTTAGTTCGGTACTAAAGCATAGTGAGTTGCTTGCAAGTCACTGAGGTGATCTCAAATCTAAGAGATACTTATACCTATATCCCATCAGAGACATTCTCAATAGCAGAATACTCTTGAGTTGATCACGTTTAATGATGATATATCCATACATCTCACATGTATGCCATACCAGTATCTGCACACATCTTGGTTAAGAGGACAACCAACCTATACGGCATATAGCGACCTATGCTCGATAGACGCTGTCGTCCTAATTAACAAACTATCATTTAGTCGTGAACAAATTTAAGGACTAATCGATAAATCTATTAGATATGTATGCCCTAGAAGCCAGAATTGGCTGACACTTGTAATACACTTCTAGGATTAAAATTATAATTTTGACTATAAATAATAAAATAGATTATTTTCTATTATAAATGTGTATTTAATGTCTACGATATATTCCTCGAGTTAATGGTAATGATAATTCTTATATTCTAGAGTTGAAAATTTAAGATAAAAATTTTCATTATTAACTCATAAAATGCTCCTGACCGTAGGATCATCATAAGGATGGTGATTGATCCAGAAGGTTAGTGTACAATCGCTTCTTTATATTAGATGAGTCTTAAGTCTATGGTGTAGAAGCACCAGAGTGAGAATATAGGTACTCGTTAGAGAATAAGGGCACTGAGTGTGACCACCTCAAGCAGTCATAAGAAAGTCTACCTTCTCATCGATGACTGACTCGAAGCTGCAATGGTGTGTTTGGTTCTTTGACCTGAGGTGCATCGATAGTTCACCTTGAGGGTGTTATAGTTTGACTACACCATGACTCAATCTCCTAGCCATTCAGAATCCTAAGATGTATGTTGGCTATAGCATGTTCATTATAAGAATTGGATTGCACCATGAGGGAATCTATCTACCTCGGTGGATGAAGAGTAGTTCTATGATGATCATAAGAATCAAGTCCATAAGTCCATGGCCATGGTAGAGTAAAATAATAGAAAGAGTTTCTATTAAGATTTTAACATCGAACCTGAATCGAATGATTAAATCATATGACAGAAATTATGGTTTGACGAGTTCACCTTAACCCTAATCTGATCAGGGCTTAAGATATAAGAACTTAATCACATAGGTAGCTGCACTAAGAGATTCATTTTCAGTTCTGATGGGTTGCCACCATATACTACTAGGTGTCACTAGTAGATTTTGGGAGCAATTAGAATGATTTAGATGATCGATCATTTTAGTTGTCTAAATCAGAAGAGTTCTGATCCATTGGAAGGTATTCCAATGATGTCGATGATAGAGATCGTGATATATCCCATTACCATACAGAACGGAATCTAACTAGATCATACAAATAAGAGTTTGGATCTGGATATCATCAATTGGACTAATCTAGTTCAATTGATTTGAATTAGATTCAATTAGATTCAAGAAAATCATGCTAGCACATGATTGAGCCTAATGTTCTCCTTCTACTATCATTAAAAGTTATCTCGACTAAGCAAAATATGTTTGTGCTCACTCAGGTACCTTTACTTGATTTAACTGGAGCTTGTCTAGGTTAGAAATGGGTTGTCTTAATTTATGAGATAAATTTGAGACAATACCTGCCATTTTTTGTTATCTGCTAATTCTTATCTTTTGACTTTGGTCAAATGTTGACCTTTGATACTTAGACATCTGCCCATGTGTCATGTACCCATAGGAGAGTAGATAGAGGCTTGTTTCCTTGCTAGAAAATGGAAAGGAGGGGGTGCATGCCTAGGGAGGCATGCGCCCATGGATAGGGATGCCTGGAGTCCCATACAGATGGGACTCTAGGTTGCTTCTTAGAATCAACTTAGGTAGGCGCCTAAGACTCAGCTTTGACCAATCTTAGCACCACCTAAGGATGATTTGAGGGGGCTCTTATATGATTGGATCAGGTGATGTCATCTCATCAATCAGATTTAGATATGATTGCATGAAGCAACATGATTGGCCGGGATGATGTGGCACTGCATGGCGCAACAGGGTCTATAAAAACCATATCTGTGCCAAGCTTTTAAAAGGAGATCACCCATAGCCCATGCCACAAGGCTGCCCCTCTCCCTCCTCCATGCCATCTTCTGGTCCTCTCTCTCCTCTCCACATCCAAGAAGATTTGGGCTCCAGTTTGGTGTGATCCAGATAAGAGAAAGGTGACGAGAAAGGAAGAAGGCAGCACTACTGCAAGAGACGATTCCAGATCTTCAAAAGAAGTTTTGAAGATTCTCTAAATTAGATCTAAATTTGATATTTGGAGAAGTGATAAAGAAGAAGAAGATCTCTAGATTCAGCCTAAGTGGATACCGGTAGAGGCCAGGCACTTGCATGGCTAGATCCAAAACTTCAGGCAATCAATAGGATCATCACAGGATAATCCGATTACCCAATAACAAGGTACAAAATTAAATTAGATTTAATTTATCTTTTATTTTTATTTATTAAATCTATAAAATTAGATTTGAAATATCTTAGATCTTATCTAAATTCAAAAGAGAAATTTTTGAAATATCTCTCTTGATCCAATCAGATCTGAACGAACCTGACCCGAGAAATCTAAATTTTTCCTTCAAAATCTTCTCTTTATCAAAACTAAATAGTCCTATGGACTTCATCGCAATAATAGAGTTCATTAGAAGATGTAAACTTATGACGAGAAAAGAAGCCAAAATATTTTTTATTAATTAATAAATCAATTACAATATTTTAAATGTCAACAGGCTGATGATTGGCTTTAGGACATAATTTCCAACAACAAGTGTACGGTGATTCCCAACTAGTGGTCGGACAAGTTAGTGGCAATTATAAAGCCTTGGAGGAAAGTATGATAAAGCATCTTGAGAAAGTAAAGAATTTGACTCCGACTTTCAAAAGATTCAGTATTCGACAGATTTTGAGAGCAAAAAATATCAGAGCCGACTTTCTCTCTAAATTGGCCACACTGGCTCCAGTCGAACTACCTAAGAAAGTCTTCTTCGAAGTCCTAAAATACCCGAGTTTGGAAGAACCGCAGTCTATGATGTAGATTGAGCATGAGCCGAGCTAGATTGATCCACTAGTCACCTATCTCAAAGATGGGGTTCCACCTCATGACCTAAAAGAAGCTCAAAAAATAAGAAATCAGGCCTTCCGGTATGTTCTCTATGAAGGCAAATTATATAAAAGATCTTATTCACCACCACTTTTAAGGTGCCTTCGACCCTTCGAGGCCGATTTTGCATTATGGGAGGTGCATGAAGGAATTTGTGGAAGCCATTTGCGTGCTAGATCTATATCTCACAAGCTACTTCGGCAAGGTTATTACTAGCCGACCTTATATCGGAATTCCCTAGACTGTGTTAGAAAGTGTGACTGTTGTCAAAGAAATGCTAGTATTTAGAGATAACCAGCCTCCAAGCTTACCCCCTTGAGCGCCCTTTGGCCATTTTCACAGTGGGGGATGGATATACTTGGGCCCTTTTCCATGGCATCCGAATAGTGGAAGTTTCTCCTAGTAGCAATTGATTACTTCATAAAATGGGTTGAGGTTGAGCTCCTGACAAAAATCACTAAACTAAAAGTATAGAACTTCATCTGGAAATCAATTATTTGTAGGTTTTGCTTACCCCAGACCCTCATAATAGATAATGGACGTCAGTTTGTGGGAGTAAAATTTATCGAGTTCTATGAAGATTTGAATATATCTCATAATTTTACATCAGTAGCTCATCTACAAGGAAATGGTGAGGCTAAGGTAACCAATAGAATCCTATTGCAAGAAATCAAAGCAAGACTTGAGAAGGCAAAAGGAACTTGGGTAGATGAGCTCTATCATGTACTCTAAGCATACCGAACTATCCAAAGATCGCCAACTGGGGAGACTCCATTCGCCTTGGCCTATGGGATGGAAGCTATCATCCCAATAGAGCTTAAACTTCCATTAGCACGAGTCATGACATTCAATAAGCAGCAGAACTCACAAAATCTCAAGGCCAACCTCGACTTGCTGGAAGAAAAAAGAAAAGAAGCTCAAGTTTCGATGGTGGCCTGCAAGCAAAAAGTAGCTCGCTACTACAACTCAAGCATCAGAGGCACAATATTCAAAATGGGAGACCTGGTACTTTGACGAGCAGCTATTTCGCAACCTCAGAATCAAGAAAAGCTTGCTCCAAATTAGGAAGGCCCGTATGAAGTTAAGAAGATCGTCCGGCCTGAAACTTATTACTTAAAGAAGCTTGGAGGAACAACACTCCGACGACCCTAAAATTCAGAGAATTTATGGATGTATTACCAGTAATTTTTCTTTAATAAAATTTTCTCTTTTCAATGTCTCTGCCTTTTGGTGCAAAATTATATAATGATAGGAAATAACTCAACTAAACTTTGTTCTTAAATGAAGATGAAGACCTCGTTGTCTAAGATGGGATGAGGGGAGAGGACCCTCCAATGGCACTTCTATGCTCCTACCGTCCTGTCAGGAGCAGGAGGAGAATCTCATCCTAACTTGAGCAAGATAAAGACCCCATTGTCTAAGACAAGATGAGGAGAGAGGCCCTTCCAACGACCCTTCTATGCTCCTACTATCCTATTAGGAACAGGAGGAGAACCTCATCCTAACTTGAGCAAGGAGAAGACCACATTATCTAAGACAGGATGAGGGAAGAGGTCCTTCCAATGGCCCTTCTATGCCCCAATCATCCTGTTAGGAACAAGAGAAGAACCTCATCCTAAGTTGAGTAAGGCAAAGACCGCAATGTCTAAGATGGTATGAGGTTAGAGGCCTTTCCGGTAGTCCTTCTATGCCTCTATCGCACTATTAGGAATAGGAAGAGAACCTCATCCTAATGTAAGTGAATACTAACCATGTTAGGAATAAGAGAAGAACCTCATCCTGACACCCGAGATGGAAGAAAGATCTCATCCTGATATGAATAAGGACCTTCGATTGCCTAAAATAGGAGGAAGACCTCAATCTGATAGAAGTAAAAACCTACCTCACTAGGAATAGGAGGAAGACCTCATCTTGATGGGAGAACAGAGTAAAGACCGACCCCGTTAAAAAAGAAATGGAGCTATCAATGGATATTCGATTCACATAGGATGAAAATGACAAAAGATATTATTTCATTAAAGTCAAAGTCAAGTACAAAATAAAGGTCTGCAAGATCGATTACAAAGAAAAAAAAAGAAAAAGTCGAAGATCTAAGAGGGATCTGATTCCTTGGACTTCGAACTGCTAGCCATCACTATGAATTTTTTCAGATTGACGATCTCTTCCTTGAGCTCCTTTCTTCTCATCAAGTTATCGTAGAACATCCTATCAGCTCTTTGATAGTTCTCTTCTGAAGCCCACAGCCTTTTTCTCAGAACCTCGAATTCAACCTCGGCATCTTTGATGGCTTGCTATTCACAAACCAATTAAAGTTTTAATTGTTGAACTTCGGCCTTCTCAATCCCAATTGACTCTAAAAGTTCGCCCGTGATCCTCTTCAAGAAGGCAATCTTTTCTGAGTCCCTGCCCATGCTAGATTGATAACTATCGGCGAGCTGCTATTGAAGCCGAGCCACCTCGCTATTGGCAGCTCGGAGCTATTGCTCAAGCTTAGATATTCTCCCATAGTAGCCTAACCAATAGGTCTCATAGGTAGACTTGGCATCAAACAGCTACTTCTGGAGCACAGAGAACCTTTGAGACCAATCCCATTCATATTGGATATTGTCGGAAGACCATGGCAAACTCCCTTCTAATAGTTGAATCTTCTCTCCTGCCACCTTGAGCTCAACTTCGAGGGAGCTAATCTTCGCAGTCATAGGACTTATCACTGGCATTTTCTCTAAGCTCGGTCAGCTCTTTCTCAAAATTATCTTTCTTAATATTGAAGCTCATGGAATCTTTCATGTGTAGCTTATAGAGGCGAGTGACCTCAATTATCGTTATTGAAGCATTCTTTCTGAATCTCTGAAGTTCATCTTCCATCTTTTTTAACTTTTCTTTAGATGATGAATCTTTCTCTTTAAACTTTTGATTATGGGTTTCAAAGGGATACCTTGAGGTAATGGCTCAGCATCATTTGGAGATGATTGGCCTTGACTACGATCACTGGAAGAGTTCTAAACAACATCCACCATGACATGAGTGTCAAGAAAAAGAAGTTCAATTTTATTCCTCAAAACATTTAGCATACATCAAAAAAAAAGAAAAAGAGAGATACAAGTTGACAAAATCTTTTAGACCTTAGTCGGTTTAGAAGTGGGTGAGGTCGGTGAATTCTTTGCAGCTTCAGGCTCGAGAACAAACTCAAGAGCTCTGGCTGTAGGTTTGGGAGCACCTATGGCAGATTTGGCAACTGGAGAGGTAGCACTGGCATTGGAAGGACCAGCTTCTTCATGGGGTTCGTCTATTAGAAGGTCGAGGTCCACTTCCGAAAAGTTCTTTGCAACTCTCCTCATGCAGATCTTGAACCCCTCTAAGAAAGCTTTTTAGGTGAAAGCAATCTTAATATCCTCCATTGCTTTGGAGGACTTGAAGACCTAGATAGCTTGCTCCCTCTCAACGTCGACCTCCTCTTCGATCATGCTCGTCTTGTCCTTAGAAAGGGTCAAGACTACCCTCAACCCTACAGAAGCTTCTTCTTCTTTCCGCAGTGCCTCCCGAAGGTGCTTAACTTCGGCGATCTATATCTCTGAGGCTACCTTCAAATGTTCAATCTCAGTCCAAACCCTTTCATTCTTTGCTTGAGCCTCCTGAAGGGCTTTGGAAGCCGTGGCCTGGTGGAGATCAGCTACCTTCGAATGGACAAATAAGTAATGCCTCAACTGTAAGACAGAAAAAAATTAAGTCAGAACTTTGGAAGCGCATCCTTCATGTGAATAAGTTTGGGTGAGATGGTTACCTCGAGGTACGCAACAAAGGATTCATTGAATCTCTCCTCATCCTCCATCCAAACCATCTTATCGATGATGTGCAGGAGGATGTTGCCCCTCATCAGAGTTTGAATGACCTCCCGATCATCCAAAGAAGCTTGCTCCTAGCCGAAGCCTTCACCACCTGAGTTTTCGATCGTCCTCTTTGTCTTCTTTTTGACGACCTTCTTCTTCCCCTTCTTCTTCTCAACAACCTCACCCTGATCAAGAGGTGCAGGGATGGCATCCTCAATATGCAAGGTCAGGCTCGATACCACTGTGGTAGTTTCTAGGGCGGGCGCAGCCTAGATTGGCACGATCAGGATTGGCTCTTTGACATGAGCCTTCTTCCATGGCTCCATGATGGTGCTATGCTTTTTCATTAGTGATTGAATCCCCTACGATAGGTAGTTTCACTCCTCAAGAGTCATTGCTATGGTAAAAAAAAATAGAAAAAAGAAGTTAAAGTCAGAAAAAGAAAGTGGGCCATGAACAGTTGAGGACTACTTGCCGGATTAAAGGACTGAAACCAAAGCTGAATAAGGTCTGATCATCTAGCAGCTTGAAAATTGGGGAAGCTTGATAATTCTTTAGTTTATTAGCTAAGTCTCGATCCTCTTTCTCAAGTCTGGAAGCTCGATGGATTGAATCCCTTATATCTTCCCAGGAAGAAAATTCTAGCTCCAAAGAAGAACTTCTCCTTCCACTTGTGAATGGAAGAAGGGGCGCCCTTAAGTAATCCCTTCTTGTCGAGTTGAGGAGACACATACCACCAATCTTTGGTGGTCGAATGGTGTTTGAAAGTGAAGAAGTTTCATAATAAGAAGATGGAAGGTCAGATGTCGGCCATAATACACAAAGAGAAAAATCCTATGATGAACCTAAATGAATTCGGTGCCCTAACAACAAAAGAAATGTTTAAGAACTTAAGCAGATGGACTACAAAAGAAGATATCGGTAGCCAAAGTCCTGCATGGAGGGTTTCACAATACAAGCAATTTTGGCCAGGAGGATGGGAGCAGGCTCGGTCGCTAGGTTTGGGTAGTTCAAGCTTGTACTCAGAAGAAGTTTTGAATTGGATCCTAATCAACGAAAGATCTTCAGGCCGAAGTTTACGGGGGATCGTATCAAGGATGAAGGGTGGTCGAGGCACTTCTACAAGTTTGGAATCCTTATGGGGATGATCCATCAATGCCAAGTGAGTCGAGCTCCCAGAACAGGTTGACCAGCATCCTTCGGAGGATATGTGGATCAAACTAAAGTGGAGAAATTCTCTAGAAAAATTAAGAAAAATAAGATTCAAGACTCTCATGAAGAAACTAGATGGGCAAAGATGTCGAAAGATAGGAATAATCAAAAAAGAGGATTCAGGGACTGACCTAAGTCGATGGGGTAGAACGGAGAGATGGTGAGCTTAATGAAAATTGAATGAGGGAACCCCTAAGAGTTAAAGAAGATGGCGGTTGATACTGGTACTCAAGAGCAGAAAGAAGATGAAGACTGGAGGGAAAAGAGAAGGAACCAGGGCGAACTAAAACCCATGAGGAAAGAGATGAGCTTAAATAATCATAGGAGTCCGAGGCAGTTATGATTACAGGTCTCCCTTGGTTGATCTTAGCTTGACACGTGTCGCACTCATCATGGTAGAGGGTTGGCAGCGGACGAAACCTTAATTGCATTGTACCTGGGGCAATGCTTCAATGGGAGTTTTAAAATTTAACTTTTTGGGTCACCTCGTGGTAAAGAAGTTTTGGTGCCAGCATGGTAAATGCCAAAACCTCCTTTTCGGCGGGCATGAAAAGTGGAAAAGAACTTCGACATTTTGGTATTCATGTCTCGTTACTCTCTTCCTTTAAATTTCAAACTCGAGAGTAGGAGGACTTATGTTAAGGGCAAACCCTCACCTGCTGAAGTCCAATAGGATGCTAGGTCTTGGGGTGACCTCATCCGATGATGATAGCCATGGCAAACTTTGGCCAGTGTGGAATTTCTACTTAGTGCTAAGATCGCATATCTCCAACTTGGACTTGTTGGCCGACCTCTTGTGTTCTAATCACCAACTTTCTTAGATAACCCCAGAACCTACAAGGCCTTATGGATTTCACTTGGACGAGCTCGAATGATGATAACGATCTTCTAAGTAATCAAGTGTTCGAACTAGACACAACCTGGCTTGACGATAGAGCCTCTCCCTAGACGAACTTTGGCAACCTATGAAGAGTAGAGGATCTCTAAATTTTTGTACCGAGAATTTTAGATATGCTAGCAAAAGGGCCCTGTCTGAAGGAGAATCCTGATTTCTCGGACCAGGTTCGTTCAGATCTGATCGGATCAAGAGATATATTTCAAAAATTTTTCTTTTTGATCCAGATCAGATCTGAAATATTTTAGATCTAATTTTTATTATTTTAATAATTAAAATAAATTTAGATAAATTAAATTTAATTTAATTTACCTTGATGTAGGATAATCCTATTATCCGTTGATGATCCTATAAGTAGTGGAAGGTTCTGGATCTAGCCACGTAAGTGCCTGGCCTCTATCAGTAACCACTCGAACTGGATCTAGAGATCCTCTTCTTCTCTATAACATCTCCAAAAATTAGATCTGAATCTTATTTGGAGGATCTCCAAAATACTTTTCGAAGATCAGTAGTTATCCTTTGCAGCAGCGCAGCCTTCTAGCTTTCTGTCGCCTTTCTCTCGTCTGGATTGCATCAACTTGGATCCCAAACTCCTTTGGGCATGCAGAGGAGAGGGAGAAGATGGACTTGGCATGGAGGAGGAGAGGAGAGGCAGCCTTGGGGCATGGGAATTTTTAATTCTCAGATACTCCTTAAGTTGGGCGTAGGGTCTTATTTATAGACTATGCGTGATCCAACTCCTCTTCTTTCCAACCAATCACAACCCCTTTGTGAAATCAGATCTAAATCTAATTGATGGGAATTGAGTCCCTTGGATTCCTCCATAGATGGCGCCTAAGACCAGTCAAACTTGGTTCTTAGGAGGAGTCTATTTGGAATCCAAAAAGGAGATGGAGTCCTATCCAACAAGGACTCCTGGGCGCCTCCAGCTTGGGCACATGCCAAGGGTGGCGTGCGCCCACCCTTGGCGTGTGCCCTCCTCCTTGCTAGGTTCTGGCAGGGGGACAAGCCCTCACCAGCCCTCCAATAGGTGCGTAACACATGGACAGAAGTCAAAGTATCAATGGTCAACATTTGACCAGTCAAAGTCAACATGCTCATTAACTTTTGACCAAAGTCAAAGGACGAGAAATAGCAGAGTGACCAAAATTGGCAGTATTGTCTTACAAAATAAGACAACCCTTTCTGACCTGACAGGCTCAGTCAGACCAAGTGAAGGCCTCTGATCGGGCATAACTCTTTGGCTCAGTCAGAACAACTATTTATGATAGTAAAGAAGAACTTAGGTTCAATCGAGTGCTAGCACGATTTCCTTGAAATCAATTGAATCTCATTCAGATCAATTGAACTAGATCAGTCAATTGATGATTACAAATTCAAACTCTTGTTTGTGTGACCCAGTTAGGTTATTTCTGTATGTAAAGGATATATCATGATCTCATCATCGAATTATCGAAACTCCTTTCGATGGATCAGAACTCTTTTGATTCGACAGCTAAATGATCGATCATCTAAATCATTCTAATTACTCCCAAACACCAGTACACCTGCAGATATGGTGGCAATCCATCAGAGCTGAATGTGAATTCTCTTGGGTGATTAAGTTCTTCTATCTATGAGCCGATAAGATTAGGATTAAGGTGAACTTATCAAACCCTAGTCTCTATCATATGATGTAATCATTCGATTCAAGGTTCGATGTGAAAACCTAAATAGAAACTCTTTTTATTATTTCACTTTGCATGGCCATGGCTTCTAGATTGATTCTCATGATCATCATAGGGCTGCTCCTCTACCACCAAGGTAGATAGATTCCTTCTTGATGCAATCCAATTCCTATAATGAACATGTTATAGCCAATATACACCTTAGGATTTTGAATGGCTAGGAGACCAAGTTATGGTGTAGCAAAATATAACACCCTCAAGATGAACTGCCGATGCATCTCAGGTCAAAGAACCAGACACACTACTACAGCATCGAGTCAGTCATTGATGAGAAGGTAGACTTCCTAATGACTACTCGAGGAGGTCATGCTCAGTGCCCTCGTTCTCTAATGAGTACCTATACTCTCGCTCTGGTGTCTTCACACCGTAGATTCAAGACTCATCTACTAAAGAGAAGGATTGTACACCAACTTCCGGATCAATCACCACCTCGTATGATCCTATGGTCGGAGCATTTTATGAGTTAATAATATTATTTTATGTCTTAATTTTCAACTCTTAAAAATAAATTATCATTACATTAACTCAAAGGATGTATCACAGATACAAAATACACATATGTGATAGAAAATAATCCATTTTATTGATTTTAGTCAAAATTATAATTTTACCCCTAGAAGTGTATTACAAGTGTCAGCCAATTCTGACTTCTAGGATACATATATCTAACAATCTCCCACTTATCCTAAAGCAATTAGCTTACAAGTCTAAGTTCATCTTCTAAGGTGGGCTTCGATCTTTTGCTGGCCCAACGGCTTTGTAAGTGGGTCTGCCACATTATTTATGGAGTCGACTCTCTTGACCTCGACGTAACGCTTCTCGAGGTAATCGTGGATGAGATGGTATCGTCGCTCAATGTGCTTGAACTTTTGGTGAGATCTCGGCTTCTTAGCAAGGGCTATGGTGCCACTATTGTCACAGTATAGAGGAATGGCATCTGATGGCATTACTTCGATTTTTGCAGCAAACTTTTTATACTAGAATGCTTCCTTCGCAGCCTCTGATGCAGCGATATATTCTGCTTCCATGGTGGAATCTACTATCATGATTTGCTTGGAACTCTTTCAGCTGACAGCACCACCATTGCACACAAATAGACTTCCAGATGTCGACTTTCGATCATCTACATCGGACATGAAATCTGAGTCTGTGTATCCCTAGACTTGGAGTTCTCCGTTACAAAGACCAACATCATACCTTTAGTTCTTCTTAAGTACTTAAGGATACATTTCATAGAAGTCTAGTGTTCTTCACCTGGATTTGACTGATATCTGCTTGTAACACTCATACCGTGGGCTATATCAGGTTGTCTACATAGCATGGCATACATGAGGCTCCCTATTGCAGAAGCATAAGGATCTTGCTCATGCGTTCTATTCCTCAGGTGTGCTAGGCACATTCTTCTTGGAAAGATGAATACCATGTCTGAAGGGTATTAATCCCCTCTTAGAGTTTTCCATACTAAACCTTTTTAGTACTTCCTCTATGTATATCTTCTATGAAAGTCCTAGCATCCTATTTGGTCTATCCCTATAGACCTTAATTCCTAGAATAAAGGATGCTTCACCTAGGCCTTTCGTGGAGAATTTCTTAGACAACCATATTTTGACTATCGTCAACATGGGAATATCATTCCCAATAAGGAGGATGTCATCCACGTACAGTACGAGAAAGACAACAGCGCTCCCTCTGACCTTTTTGAAGACACAGTTTCTCTTCATTTTTGATGAAACCAAATTTTTTGATCACATCATTGAAACGAGTGTTCCAACTCTGAGATGCTTGCTTAAGTCCATAAATGGACCTTTGCAGCTTGCAAACCTTGTGATCAGTATCATTGGATGTGAAACCTAGCGGCTAATTCCATATAGATATCTTCCTCAAGATATCCATTTAAGAAGCCATTTTTCATGTCCATTGCCTATTTCATAATCGAAATAGGCTACAATAGCAGAGCAAATGCGGTATTTGCGCATTTTAGAGCATAACTATTTTTGGGGAAAAAGAAGGTATCCTGATAGTCATGCCTTCGTATTGACGATAATCTTTTGCCACTAAATCTAGCCTTGAATGTCTCCACATTTCCATCTGCACCAATCTTTCTCTTGAAGATCCATTTACACCCAATAGGTACTATACCTTCTGGTGGATCTACCAAGGTCCAGACTTGGTTTGAGTGCATCGAGTCAATTTCTGACTGCATTGCCTCTAGCCATTTCTCGGAGTCGATATCTGATATCGCCTCGTTGTAGGTTTTGGGATCATCACCATGAGCACCATTACCTACGAGGAATATTTTCTCTACTTCCTCTGAAATAATACCTAAGTATCTTTCAGGGGGATGGAAAACTCTTTTCGATCTACGAGGTGGAGGAGGTAGTGTTCTTATTGGCTCAACCTGATTTGGTTCCAATTGGTCCTTAGCTCATTGTACTTGTGAGACTTTCTCATCAAGCTTAATCTGCTTTCCAATGCCGCTATCTTGAATAAACTATTTTTCAAGAAAGATGGCATGTCGACTCACAATCACATTGTGGTCTTCTGGAATGTAGAAATAGTATCCTAATGACTCTTTAGGATATCCTATGAATCGAGCTCTAAAGGACCTAAACTCTAACTTGTCCGCTTGTTGTCTTTTGACATGAGCCGGACAACCCCAAATTCTGAGATGACTCAGACTTGGTTTCTTACCATGCCATATCTCATACGGTGTGGTAGGAACGGTTTTAGAGGAAACCCTATTCAGTAGATAAATTGAAGTTAACAATGAATGTCCCCAAAGAAAATCAGGAAGGTCTGTGAAGCTCATCATGGATCGGACCATATCCAATAGAGTCCGATTTCTCCATTCTGAAACCCCGTTGAGTTGAGGTGTTCCTGGTGGAGTCCATTGAGAGACTATGCCATTTTTCCTTGAGATAGTCTAGGAATTTTCGGCTAAGGTATTCACCTCCTCGATCTGATCGAAGAACCTTAATGGGTTTTTCAGTTTATTTTTCTACTTCATGTCTGAATTCTTTGAACTTTTCAAAAGCTTCAGACTTGTGTCTCATAAGATACACATACCCATACCTAGACAGATCATCGGTAAAGGTAATGAAGTAGACAAAATTGCCTCTAGCCGGCACATCAAATGGGCCGCACACATCAGTATGTACTAGGGCAAGGAGATCTGTGGCCCTTTCCCCATGTCCAACAAAAGGGAGTTTAGTCATTTTGCCTTGAAGACAAGATTCACAAGTTGGATATGACTCGAAAGTCAATGGACTCAATAGCCCATTTTTCTCCAATTTGTTGATCCTATCTTCTGCTATATGACCTAATCTCAGGTGCCATAGATATCTATCATTTGGACTATCCCTAGGTCGTTTGGCATTCACGTTTTGCTCGATAGTTAGAACAGGTACATCAATATGTAGCTGATAAAGACCATTAATAAGGAAACCATTTGCAATTTTATTTCTTTCATAAAGAATGTTACAATGGTCCTTAAAGAAGGTAATCACATAGCCTTCTAGTGCTAAGCATGAAACAGAAATCAAATTCCTGCTAGCTGCAGGCACATAATAACAGTCTTTCAAAACTAAGTCTAAACCAGATGGTAATCGAAGAGGGTATGTTCCCACCACCACTGCAGCAACTCTTGCTCCATTACCGATGCGTAGGATCATGTCTCCATCCCTCAGCCTCCTGCTATCCTCAAGACCCTGCATGGAAGTGCACAGATGAGCACTAGAACCAGAGTCAAGCACCCAACTGGATGCAGAAGAAACCGTAAGGTTAGACTCAATAACGAGCATACCTCCAGAAGGACCTTCCTTCTTGTTCTTCAGGGTGGCCAGGTAAGTAGGGCAGTTCCGCTTCCAATGGCCGTCGCTGTTGCAATGGAAACACTTTTCCTTTGACATCGGCCTTCTTCTTCGGCTCTGCCTTCTTCTTCTTTGCTCCTTCCACCTTCTGCTTTTTCACAGACTTCTTTTTCTTTCCATAAGACTTTCTTTTGGAAGAAGTCCATTCCATAGCAAGAACTGAGCCTTTAGAACCTTTCATAGAAAGCTCAGCGGTGACCAGCATATTCATTAATTCGGCCAAGGAATTTTGAAGTTTATGCATGTGGTAATTCATGATGAATTGCCCATATGCATCAGTCAAGGATTGCAGAATAATATCATTCTGCAGATCCAAGTCTA
This sequence comes from Cocos nucifera, assembly GCA_006176705.1. NCBI lineage: Eukaryota > Viridiplantae > Streptophyta > Magnoliopsida > Arecales > Arecaceae > Cocos > Cocos nucifera. The sequence goes on along the minus strand of QRFJ01001120.1, from coordinate 119,191 downwards.
ACTTCACACCGAGCTTCTCAAGCTCTTCCATGTCCTTGATCATCATCAGACAGTGATCTTGGACTGACTGCCCATCACGCATCTTAGCCTTAAAAAGTCATTTCGTGACTTGATACTTGGCTGCGCGACTCTGTTCACCAAACATCTCCTGCAGGTGAGCCAACATTTGGCGAGCAGTCCCGATATCTTCATGTTGGCGCTGGAGCTCATCAGACATCGAGCCCAACATGTAATATCTGGCCTTATTATCTTCGTCTATCCATTTTTTCAGAGACGCTCTCTGTTCAGTGGATGGACGGGCTGGTAAGATGGGAGGGTCCTGGTCCAATACATGGGTTAACTTCTCGAAACCCAAAATAATTTTGTAGTTCCTGAGCCAATCTTTATAATTGGTTCGGTCAGTCTATGTGTGTCCAGGATACGTGCTAATGGGTTGGACGCAGACATTTTTCTATAGAGAGTCAAAGATTCTAGTTAGATACTGTAATTATGACTTGACCAATTTATTTAGGAATTTTATTTTTAAACAAATTAGCTCCCACTATTTTCTCGGATCCCTACACTCCCTCTGTAGAGATGCGAAAAATCTCCATGATTAATGATTTCTAGTGGGTGGTGCGGTCTCACCAACTGACTCATCACCTCACCTAACAGTTATTGGTGATGGGTTAGCCAATGAGTGAACAACTCTTGTTCAATGATTCTCTAATCATGGTGCACCCAAACTTGGTCTCTAATTCATGAATCTCACCGTATCCGAAATATTGATCCACTCCTTAGTTAAGTCAGACCCACCATTTGCATAGACTGGATTCCTAATTGAGTCTCTCACCGTATCCAAAATATTGAGCCCAACTCATCCTCCAGCCCATAGCATCCAATGCCTAATAGACATGGTTGCATCTTCTTGGTGCAACTGAGCCACTGTATCCAGCCGAGAACAATCAACCCCGGGAAGGGCCCGCACATCTACAATGGTGGAAGACCTCAGACTTAATCTTTTCTTAGGGAGAATTGATTCAGGTCTCATTAAACTAGACTTGTCATAGTCATAACAATTATGACTAACCTAGTGGCATGGGTTAGCTCGGATTATTGACCACCTCAAATCAGAACTGTGTCAACAGATATGGCCAGGTAAGTGAGATCGGTGGAAGGGATATGCCATTAACTCGTACAAGAATGCATTCAGGTCGAGTAGCTTCCAATTAAAAACCAGTCGGTCGTATGTGCCAAACTTACCTTAGACACCAAATTATTGAGTCAGAACCAATTGGGTTAGCCTACAATCCAGACTCTAACCTCTGAGCCTAATTAGGTCTTGCTTGATCGTGACTCGATCTTGACCCAGACTTAATCCTATTAGGCTGGTCAATTTAAGCATTGTTGATCCCATCTAACCAACTCTTGATTCGGTTTGATCAACCGCTTAGACCTAATTGAGCTACCCAAGCCCGAACCCAGTATTATGAATATGTCTTAGATCTAAAATTCTCAATTTTAGATCCTAATTAATATTTCCATAATCTTAATTTTTAATTAAGTAGGGTTCATAAATAAAATATGCACAATAAATCCTAGGGTTTTCAGGATCTAGGGTTTTGCAGAAAGTAAGTTTTGGGTTTCTGATTAAGGACGAACATGCAGCACCCCTACACATCATAAGAACACCCCATCGGATGGGAAGGAGAGGGCCTTTAAACCCTTCTTCATTCTTATGACCGGACGGCCAAGAGGAACGCCTTAATCAGGAACATGTAATACTACAAAATAGTTTTAGATCTATATCATATATCTCATATACAAATTAGATCTAATCATGGCATATTTTGCATACATCTCATGTATCGAATCATGCATATTTTTAGATCTAAATTATCTCATAATAATCTAAAAAATTAGATTTAAATTGATCTTAATCAAAATAAACTTCTAATCTAGACAACTATGTAGAACTATTCTACAACTAGTCTAGACATGCATCAATCATATCTCATATGATGTTTAAAATTAAATAATTTTTATTTGCTATTTTTTAGATGTTATTATAATAATTATAATATCAAAAAATAGTAAATAAATAGATCTAAAATATGATTTAATCAAATTAAATTAAAACATGCAAGACTATTCTATAGAACTATTCTATTTTAGAACTAGTCATGCATATTTTCTAATCTTAGATCCAAATCATTTAATTTTAATTTTTTTTGATTTTAGATCTGATCACATCTCATGTGACATCTGAAAATCACTTATTTTTTAATTAAAATAAATTTAAAATCAGATCTAAATACTTTAGAACCATTGGCTCTGATACCAGTTGAAGGGGAAAATCCTGATTTCTTCAGGACCAGGTTCGTTCAGATCTGATCAGGATCAAGAGATATATTTCAAAAAAATTTTTCTTTTTGATCTAGATAAAGATCTTGAGATATTTTAGATCTAATCTTTATTATTTTAATAATTAAAATAAATTTAGATAAATTAAATCAAATTTAATTTACCTTGATGTAGGGTAATCCTATTACCCGTTGATGATCCTGTAAGCAGTGGAAGGTTCTGGATCTAGCCACGCAAGTGCCTGGCCTCTACCGGTATCCACTCAGGCTGGATCTAGAGATCCTCTTCTTCTCTATCACATCTCCAAAAATTAGATCTGAATCTGATTTGGAGGATCTTCAAAATACTTTTTGAAGATCAGCAGTTGTCCTTTGCAGCAGCGCAGCCTTCTAGCTTTCTGTCGCCTTTCTCTCATCTGGATTGCACCAACTTGGATCCCAAACTCCTTTGGGCATGGAGAGGAGAGGGAGAAGATGACTTGGCATGGAGGAGGAGAGGAGAGGCAGCCTTGGGGCATGGGAATTTTTAATTCTCAGATACTCCTTGAGTTGGGCGCAGGGTCTTATTTATAGACTATGCATGATCCAACTCCTCTTCTTCCCAACCAATCACAACCCTTTGTGAAATCAGATCTAAATCTGATTGGTGGAATAGAGTCCCTTGGATTCCTCCTTAGATGGTGCCTAAGACCAGTCAAACTTGGTTCTTAGGAGGAACTCTAATTGGAATCCAAAAAGGAGATGGAGTCCTTGTCCAATAGGAACTCCTGGGCACCTCCAGCTTGGGCACACGCCAAGGGTGGCGTGCGCCCTCCTCCTTGCCAGGTTCTGGCAGGGGGACAAGCCCCCACCAGCTCTCCAATAGGTGCATGACACGTGGACAGAAGTCAAAGTGTCAATGGTCAACATTTGACCAGTCAAAGGTCAACTTTTGACCAAAGTCAAAGGACGAGAAATGGCAGGTGACCAAAAATGGCAGGTATTGTCTTACAAAATAAGACAACCCTTTTCTGACCTTGGACAGGCTCCAGTCAGACCAAGTGAAGGCCTCTGATCGAGCACAAACTCCTTTGGCTCAGTCAGGACAACTATTTATGATAGTAAAAGAAGAACGTTAGGTTCAATCGAGTGCTAGCACGATTTTCTTGAACCTAATTGAATCTCATTCAGATCAATTGAACTGGATCAATTCAATTGATGATCACCAGATTCAAACCCTTGTTTGTGTGATCCCAGTTAGGTTCAGTTCTGTATGGTAATGGGATATGTCATGATCTCTATCATCGACATCATCGAAACTCCTTTCGATGGATCAGAACTCTTCTGATTCGAACAGCTAGAATGATCGATCATCTAAATCATTCTAATTGCTCCCAAAATCCACCAGTGACACCTAGCAGTATATGGTGGCAACCCATCAGAGCTGAATGCGAACCTCTTGGTGCAGCTACCTATGTGTGATTAAGTTCTTCTATCTTGAGCCCCGATCAGATTAGGGTTAAGGTGAACTCGTCAAACCCTAGTCTCTGTCATATGATGTAATCATTCGATTCAAGTCCGATGTGAAAACCTAAATAGAAACTCTTTCTATTATTTCACTCTGCCATGGCCATGGGCTTCTGGACTTGATTCTCATGATCATCATAGGGCTGCTCCTCTACCACCGAGGTAGATAGATTCCATCTTGATGCAATCCAGTTCCTACAATGAACATGCTATAGCCAACATACACCTCAGGGTTCCGATATGGCTAGGAGACCGAGTAATGGTGTAGTCAAACTATAACACCCTCAAGGTGAACTGTCGATGCACCTCAGGTCAAAGAACCAGACACACTACTGCAGCATCGAGTCAGTCATTGACGAGAAGGTAGACTTCCTAATGACTACTCGAGGTGGTCACGCTCAGTGCCCTCGTTCTCTAACGAGTATCTGTACTCTCGCTCTAGTGTCTCCACATCGTAGACTTAAGACTCATCTACTAAAGAGAAGCGATTGTACACCAATCTTCTGGATCAATCACCATCCTCGTGATGATCCTATGGTCGGAAGCATTTTATGAGTTAATAATGATTATTTATGTCTTAAATTTTTAACTCTTAAAAATATGAATTATCATTATCATTAACTCAAAGGATGTATCATAGACACTAAATACACATATGTGATAGAAAATAATCCATTTTATTGATTTTTAGTCAAAATTATAATTTTGCCCCTAGAAGTGTATTACAAGTGTCATCCAATTCTGGCCTCTAGGGCACATATATCTAACACTGTCCCTCTTTTATTAGCACTCGAACAACTCCAAGAGTGGCCGAGCTTCAAAGAAATGGATGAGTGGCAAAAGTATCCTAATTGTCCACCCGTAGTGATCGCCGATCGAGTTCTCTCATCAGCGAAACTCTTCTCAATTGCCAGACAATCACCTAGAAGCCAAACTCCCTCCGATCTATCAAACTCCTCTAGTGCACACCTACTAGACTTTTCCACCAATCTCCTCTCGAACAATCTTCTCTAGTTGCACCCCTTTTGAATGATCTCCTTTAGTCGCATTCCTTCCAGATGATTTTTTCTAGCTAAACTCATTATAAACGAATTTTATTTGATCAACAGGCAAGCTCCTTTTGGCCGACCTCCTTCCATTCAACATTCTTCCAATCACCCCCATCCGAAGATGGTCTTGCGCCAATAGATCTCCTTCCAGTCAAACCCCTTTCAGTCACCCAAGCAGGCTCCCTCTAGCCAAATTTCTTACTATCACCTAGAAGGACCTCATCCTCTATGCAGATTCAACTCCCAGCTCATGGCAAATCGATGAATATGCGGATAACCTCGAAGAAGTCCGAACTTCTTTAGAGTTGTTGTGGTATGAAGCTCTTCATCGCCAATAGATGCTCCATCCGAACTCAGGGTATTGCTCTCCAATAGGCTGGCACATTGTGATAATAGATACTACCCCCCATAACAAACTCCACGTGGCTCCGAATGGCCTACTATCAGACGATTACGACTGTCACCATCAGTTTATTACAAGCTCCGTCTATAAAAGGGACCCTCTAGATATGTTTTCTCTAAGCTCTCATTCTCCTTCTCGTTATCCTGCTCCTCAATTTCTTAAGCACTCCATTTCTGTTGGTTAGAAGAGCTGATTTGATCATCGGAGGGTCCTACCGAAGCCACCACCCATGACTCTGGATGAAACTTTATTTTGCTGGTTACTGATGGTGACCTCTTCTTTCCCAACTCAAGTCTGATCTAGTGTCAATCAGATTTTGCACCAACAGAATTTCGGTGGTGACCACTTCTTCTCCTACTCTAGCTCGATCTAGCGTCAACCAGATTCTACACCAACAAGATTTATAAAGCCCATCTGGTTGCCAAAGGCTATCATCAACATTATGGTATAGACAATGATGAGATGTTTTCTCCGATGGCAATACTCAAGTCCATTCAAATTATGCTTGCATCTACACTATGAAATCTAGTAGATGGATGTGAAGATAGCTTTTCTAAATGGAGTGCTGGACGAAGAGGTGTATATGATACAACCTGAAGGATTCACATCCATAGATAAGTCTAAGGTTTGCAAGCTTCAAAGATCCATTTATGGACTGAAGCAGGCATTTTGGAGTTGGAACATACATTTTGATAGGACAATCAAAACATAAGGTTTCGTTAAAAATAGAGAAGAGCTCTGCATATACAAGTAGACTAATGGTCCAGTAGTTGTATTTTTTGTATTGTATGTAGATGACATTCTCTTAGTTGGGAATGATGTCCTTGCATTACAAGAAATAATGATCTGGCTATCGTTACAGTTCTCCATGAAGGATCTGTGAGAAGCTTCCTACATCCTAGAGATGAAGATCTATAGAGATAGTCTAAAAGGTTGCTTAGGTTATCCTAGTCTTTGTACATTGACACTATACTAAAGAGATTCAGCATGGAGAATTTCAAGAAAGGCTATCTACTGATAGGCCATGGAGTTTCTCTTTCAAATAGGGATTGTCTGACAATACCTCAAGAGAGAGAGTGTATGAGTAGAATTCCATATGCTTTGATAGTGGGTTCTATCATATATGCCATGACATGTATACGGCCAGATGTCGCATACTCACTAAGGGTAGTGAGTAGATGCCAATCTGATCTAGGATAGAACCACTGGAAGGTTGTTAAAACTATCCTAAAGTATTTGAGAAATACTAAGAACTAGTGGCTTGTTTATGGTGAGTTGGACTTGAGACTTATGGGGTTTATAGACTCTAATTTTTAGTCTGATCATGATGACAGTAAGAGTATATCAGGATATGTATTTATTCTTAATGGTGGAGCTATCTACTGGAAGAGTTCTGTTGCCCAAGTATGGCTACCCAAGAGAGAAGGTGAATTGGATATCTTAAATTTTAAGCCTATGATGTAAGTAGATTGATCTAATTAAATACCAACAAATGAGCTATGTAATGTGCAGTGAAGAATCAATAGAACAGTAATATTCAATCACAAACACAATGATTTTATAGTGGTTTGGTGCTAAACTCAGCACCTACATCTACTCCCTAAGTAAACTACTTAGGAATTCAACTATAATCACTAGGCTTGATTACAGTCTGATTGTTTTACTTGAGCTCACAATCCAACCCAATTGGTTTTAACCTTAGCTCACCAACCCCAACTATACAATGATTATTTTTCTAGGCTAACAATCAACCCCGATTGATTTTCACTTTGGTTTATCAAACACAACCATACAATGTCCAACTCTAGGCTTGGATCAACCCAAGTTTCTCACCTCAAGAAACTTGAAATAAAAATGAATAATACAGTAAATAAAACAAAAGCAAACTCTTGAAGCATAGGAGAAGAAAATTTGGAAGCTTGGCTTGTAGGCTTGATTTCTTCTCTTGAATGTTTGAAAGTAGGAGTTGATCTTCAATATTGATGGCCTAACTTCTCTCTGATTGCGGATGTTAGAAGGACAAGGGTAAAACTAAAAAATACTCCTTTCTTTTCACTATTGAGCTCACACACTTGAAGGACTGAAAATCTGCTTGGAACCTCTCTCTAGTATGTTCAAAAGTTGTTTTTCATGTCTCAACTATTTCCTTAAGTATCCCTTATATTTTCCACCATTACAAGTTATCATCATAGGCTTCTGAAAGTGATCTAGCCATTAGAAGATCCAAAATAGCCATTGAAAGACGTGTGGAGTGAAAAAGCTGTAGAACTGGAAACTAGCCATATCATGCATTGGGCCGGCTTAGTTTTAAACTGGGTCAGCTTAGTCCAAACTAGGTTGGCTCAGTTTTCAACTGGGTCGGCTCAGTCTCAGAAATCTCAAAATACTATTTCTATCTTCTTCTGTTATCTGAGACTTGAATGGTTTACTTTATGACTGGGTTGGCCTAGTTCCACTGGATCGGCTCAGTCCCTTGGGTCAAGAAAAATTCAGCCTTTCTATCTTTTGTTTCCACTGAGACTAGGATGGCTCAGTCTCAGATTGGATCGGCCTAGTTTGCATACCAAGCATACCAAGCACTATTTGTGACACTTTCTTCTCCAATTTACTCTATAGGTTAGATTTATCTTTTTGCCTTGATTTATCCTTAATTAAAACCTCTTAAAAGATGATTCCAATTTAAAATGTCCTCTTTAAAATCTTGAATAACTAATAATGGGAACACTTGGTGTTTGTGAGCACTTAAGATTTACAACTACACATCCGCATAAACAATGTTAGTAATATAACAATTTATACTCAAATGCTTTTGTTATCATCAAAATCAATCTAGGATCAACAATCTTCCCCTTTTGATGATGACAAAATCTTTTGAGTATAACATTTCGTTGATATTTGAAAATGATATTTTCATTCAATCTTATCAATTAAATCATGCATCATATTCATTTTATCAATTTACATATGCTCCCCCTATGTGTAATGACCCTATTTGATCTAAGTCAAATTTTGTGCTACTCCCCCCTTATTATGTGCCGAGGTTTCAATTTAATAATTCTAGTTCGATGGCTTTCACTTATTTGCATATTCTTTATTTGTTCTTGCTGAAGTAATGCCTATTTAAGTAGTGTGCCATCCCATTTAAATAGTGTACCATATTGTGCCATTCTTTAGATTTAATTAAATTTTCAATACTCTTTTTTTTTCTCCCCCTTTTTGTCATTATCAAAAAGTATACAACAATATAAAGAAATTCGATCAAGCATGAAAGTATTCATATGAAGAATTTGATGCAATTCAAGCCGAAAGTTAAACTTCATTTATTTATAGATACAAAGACTTGCAAGCTTACAAACTATTGAAGTTTGAACATTACATATCATAGACATTTACAACAAAAATGTTCTAAGCATAACTAAAAGGACCATAAATGCAATCTAATCGACTATAGGCTTTGGAGGGTCAGATGCAGAAGTGCACTGCTCAGCGAACACCATCCTTACAACATTCTCCATCAATGAGGGAAGATCACTAGAGAGTCTATCATATACTCTGGTCGAGATGCACTGCACAAACTCCTCAATCTGATCTTCATCAAGTCTAACAGTGGATGAAGATGGTACAAGTGCTAGACATTGTGGCACAGACTCTGGCTCATATCTTTCTTCTCCTTCTTCATCTAACTTCACCCAAATTCTATTAACCTTTTTAAACTTCATCCTATGCATTGATTTCAGATTATATGTGTCATAGTGTTGAGGCTTCTTACTAGATTCTCCTTTCAGGCTAACTCCAAAGTCCTAGAATACTAGTGTCAAGAACATCTCATATGGTAGTGCTGGTTTTCCTCTTTGGGATGCTTCTTGCATTATCCTTAAGATCAAGGCTGGAAGATTGAACTTTTGCCTCATAAGAATGTGGTACATCACAGCTATATCATTCTTGTTGAGAAAGTCAAATCTTCCTACTCAGGACACTAGAATCCGGGTAGAGATGTAGTGAAGTAGTCTAATATCTATGGATAGGTCCCTAGCATGGATTTTTTCAAAATACATGGCATCATCCTTTCCAAACAACAACTACAGCCCACTTGCTCGATCATCGAGTCTCTCAGCTCCGATAGTGGGTGTCCTAAGTAAATTGCTCAGCTTTTCTACGGTTAAATTGATTTTCACCCTCTTTACCACTGATTCAAATGAGCTAGGGCTAATCTTTGCATTTCCATAAAACTCCCATACTATATTCGAATAGGTTGGGAGATTGATTCCAGAACATAGGTATTCCCACACTTGATACTTCAAACCCTCTCCAAATTCAAAACCCTCTCTAGCTAGAAAGTCAAAATCCACCCTTCTACTAGTTGTGACAGCGCTAGAGGAGAGTGGAACGGATATGAAAGAAGAAGATGGAGGGGAAATTGGAGTGGGAGGCTGAGGGGGTTGAGTGGATGGTTCTGGAGGAGGTGAGGAGGACTGAGACAACCTAGAAGAACGATCTTCACGAAACTTTGATCGCCATTCTTCAACGTGTGCCCCCTTCTAAATGGTAGATCCAAATGTACATGCTTAAACCTAGGGATTAAGGTTTGTTTCCTACATGGCATAATTTCAAAATCCCTCCTAAGAGTAGTGGAAATTGGTTTCTAGGGAATGGCTTGAGGGTTTCTAGGTTTTTCTCTAGATGGCTAAGAAACAAAAGATGAAAAAGCTGTCGGTCTATCTGTTTAAAAAATAGGATGCCCAATAACTTAGCCAGCTCAGTTTTTCTATGAAGAAAAACTGGGTCGGCCCAGTACTGGGATGACCTAGTTTATATAGAAAAGAAAAACTGAGTCGGCCCAGTTTGGTACAGACTTTGATATTTGTGTTTTATGTCTAGAAATTTTTTTATTTAATTTTTACTTCTAAATGAGTAAATAACAGATGATTCATCATATGAAAACTAATCATCTCATCATTTTAAGACCAATTATCATAAGATATTTATTTAACGAATTGGATCAAATAAACCTAATTGCTTTCTAATTGTGCAAAATCTTTCTTCATTCAAGGGTTTGTAAAGATATCAGCAACTTGATTTTCTGTAGGCACATATTTAAGAAGTATATCGTTATTTTGAACATGCTCTTTAATAAAGTGATGTCTTACTTCTATATGTTTTGTTCTTGAATGCAATATGGGATTTTTAGTTAAATTTATGGCACTTGTGTTGTCACATCGAATAGGAATGTTGTTACAAGTAATACCATAATCTTCTAGTTGTTGTTTGATCCACAATAGTTGAGCATAACAACTCCCAGCAATAGTGTATTTGGCTTTCGCCGTAGACAAGGCTATCGAGTTTTGTTTCTTGCTAAATCATGAGATCAAATTGACTCCTAGAAATTGACATGTACTGCTTATACTCTTCCTATCTAAGCAATAACCAACAAAATCTGAATCACTATAACCAATTAAGTCTAATGAAGATTGTTTAGAGTATAATAAACCAACATTTTGAGTATTTATTAAATACCTAAAGATTTTTTTAACTGCTAATACATGTGATTCCTTAGGATTTGATTGATAACGCATATACATGCATACACTAACATTATGTCCGACCTACTTACAGTTAAATATAGTAAAGATCCAATCATACCTCGATATAGCTTAGGATCTACTACTTTTCTTTTTGGATCGTGATCAAGCTTGCAACTTATGCTCATGGGGGTGTCACTTCCTTTGACATTCTCCATCCTAAATTTTTTTAACATTTACTTGATGTATTTACTTTGGTTGATGAAGATCCTCTCATTTGATTGCTTGATTTGGAGTCTGAGAAAAAAGTTGAGCTCTTCCATCATGCTTATCTCAAACTCACCCAGCATGAGACTAGCAAATTCTCTACGCAAAACTTCATCAGTAGCACCGAATACTATATCATCAACATATAATTGGACAATCAATAGGTCACTTGATTTTCTTTTAATAAATAGTGTTTTATCCACATTACCTCTTTTAAAATTATTGTTTAATAAGAACTTACTCAATCTATCATACCAAGCCCTAGGTGCTTGTTTTAATCCATATAGTACTTTCTTAAGCTTATATACATGATTAGATAATTCTTGACTTTCAAAGCTTGGAGGTTGTTCTACATAAACTTCTTCTTCAATTAAATCTTTTAAAAATGCACCCTTTACATCCATTTGAAAAAGTTTAAAGTTCATTAAACATGCAAATGCTAAAAGCAATCTAATAGCTTCAAGTCTAGCTACGGATATAAAAGATTCATCAAAATCAATACCCTTTTTTTGATTGTATCCTTGTACAACCAATCTAGCCTTGTTTCTAATTACATTGCCTTTCTCATCTAGTTTATTTCTAAAGATCCATTTTGTACCAATTATAAGAAAATTTTTAGGTCTTTCAACTAATTCCCAAACTTTATTTCTTTCAAATTGGTTTAACTCTTCTTACATTGCTAATATCCAATTTGGATCTTTTTTAGCTTTAATTATAATTTTAGGTTCTAGATGGGATACAAATGCAATATGATTTATAGCTTTTCTAAAAGATGATCTAGTTTTTAACTCCTTAAGATGGATCATCTATTATTAATTCCCTAGGATGATTATGATCATACCTTCATTCCTTTGGTAAGTTGGATCTACCTTGATCATCTTGGGAATGAGGCATTATTTCTTCAACCTCTTGCTCTTTATCTTCTTTTTCTTGAGAGGAAATATCTTCAAGTGATATATTTTTTATTTTATTTTTTAAAATTTCTACATTCATATCAAGCTCTTCTCTTATTCCAAGAGAGTTAATTTCATCAAAAATTATATGTATTAATTCTTCCATAATCAATGTTCTTTTATTAAATACTCTATATGCTCTACTATGTGATGAATATCCTAGGAAAATTTCTTCATCTGATTTTGCATCAAACTTTCCAAGCTTATCTTTACCATTTATTAGAATGAATAATCTACATCCAAAAATTTTAAAATATGAAATATTTGGTTTCTTTTCTTTGTAGAGTTCATATGGAGTTTTCTTTAAGATTGGTCTAATTAAAGCTCTATTTAGCACATAGCATGCGTTGTTAATCGATTCCACCCAAAAATATTTTGGAAGGTTATTTTCACAAAGAATGGTTCGTGCCATTTCAATCAAAGTCCTACTCTTTTTTCCTACCACCCCATTTTATTGGGGTGTCCTAGGTGCTGAAAATTTATGATTGATTCCATTTTTAGAATAAAAATTTTGAAATTTTTGATTTTCAAAATCCATCCCATGATCACTTCTTATATATAAAACATTGCATTCTTTTTTTTTTGTTATTTTATTAAATAGATCAACAAACATATCAAAAGCATTATCTTTATGTGACAAAAATAAAACCCATGTATATTTTGAAAAATCATCTATTACTATAAAGCCATATCTTTTTCCTCCAAGACTAGTAGTTGAAATAGGTCCAAACAAATCCATATGGAGTAATTCTAGAGGCCTAGTAGTTGAAACAACATTTTTGGATTTGAAAGATGATTCCGTTTGTTTACCAAGTTGGCATGCTTTACAAATTTTATTCTTTTCAAAATTGATTTTGGGCAAATCCTTTACTAAATCAAGTTTAATTAATCTTGCTAGTGAGTCCATACTTACATGACCTAATCTATTATGCTAAATCCAACTTGATTCATTTAGTTTAGCATTCATAGAAACAAGACAATCAATATTCTCATTTTTATGCTCATCAAGATCAACAATGTAAACATAACTACGTCTTTTTCCTATGAACTTAATGCTTTCATCTATAGAGCTAGTTACAATGCAATGAAATGATTTGAATGAAACATTAAAGCCCTTATCATAAAGTTGACTTATACTAAGTATGTTATGCATTAGTCCTTCAACATATAAGACATCTTCTATGCTAGTAGAGGGTGTTATCAAGATACTACCAAGACCAATGATTTTTTTTTTACCGTTGTCCCAAATATTTCAACACCTCCATCTTTAGCTTCAAGAGAGATAAATTATTATTTATCTCCCATCATGTATCTTCTGCATCCACTATCAAAGTACCATCTTTTTTTAGCTCTTACGGATGCCAAGCACACCTACACAAATAATCAAGTAAACTTAGGTACCCAAGCTAACTTGGGTCCTTGGGGTTTAGCACAAATGGTTCCTTTTGGAATCCAAACTTGCTTTACTTTTGTTTTGCTTGAATTAAAAATTTTGCATTCAATAAATTTATGTCCAATTTTATTGCATTTGTAACATATAATTCTTCTACCATAATTTTGAGATTTTGCATATACATTTTTCGATGACTTTTGCTTTCTTGATGTATCATACCCTATACTGATTTTATCAAGAACTATCTTTTGATTTTCAATTATTGTTTGCAGATTTTTAGAGCTTAGCATATATCTATCTACTATGGATCTTAATCTTACCAGTTCATCTTGTAAAGATATAATCTTTTCATTTAATTCATCTAGATTAGTTTGTAAATTCTTCATATTTTCTTTTATTTAAAATTTATCTTTACTTAAGGATTGATTCTCTTTCTTTAGTTCCTTATTCTTATGTAATAGCTTTTTAAAGTCATTAACTAAGTCGTTGAAAGCATCATACAATTCTTCAAAAGTAAAATCTGAAATTGAAGTATTATCATTTACCTCATCATCACTATGTGCCATAAGACAAAGGTTTGCCTTTTTTTCTCTTTGATATTCTTCCTCACTTGAAGAAAAGTCCTCATCGTTGCTTCATGTGGCTTTGCATCCTTTCTTCTTTATTTTCTTAGAGCTTTTCTTTAACATTGGACAATCCATCCAAAAGTGTCCAAGCCTTTTGCACTCATAGAAAATAGGTGGTTGTTCTTTCTCTTTTCCTTCTTCTTTGTTAAACTTTTTCTTAGGTTCAAATCTCTTCCTTCTTCTCATTTATTTCTTAAATCTTCTAGCTATCATGGCCATCTCCTCATTATCTTCTGAACTCTCTTCGAAATCACTTTCTTCCATATGGATGGCAGTAGCTTTAAGTGCAATGCTTTTTTTCTTCTTTACTTCCTCTTGTCTTTCTTGGTTCATGTTTAGCTCGTGGGTCATAAGTGACCCAATTAATTCCTCCAATGCTAGAGTGTTTAAGCCTTTTGTCTCTTGAATGGTAGTTACTTTTGGCTTTCAATTCTTTGGCAAAGACCTAAAAATTTTACACACAACATCCAAGACTTTTTAAATCATTCAAAATATCAGTGAACCTAGTGAACATTTTAGTGATGGTTTCATGTGGTTCCATTTTAAATAGCTAATACTTATGTACAAACATATTTATCTTAGATTTTATGACTTGATTAGTCCCCTCATGGGTGACTTCAAGTCTACTCCAGATTTCTTTGGTAGAATGAACATGTTGATATCCTATTGAACTCATTAGCATCCAAAGCATAATATAGAACTTCATTGCTTTGGCATTAAGTTGAGCCTTCTTTTCTTCATGTTCATCTCAATTTTTTTCAGATTTTAGGATGGACACTCCATCATTAGTAATTATTGGTGTGTGAGGTCCTATCATTATGACATTTCATATATCATAGTCTTGTGCTTGGATGAATATCCTCATTCGTGCTTTTCAATATGTATAATTAGTTCCATTGAACAGTGGAGGTCTATTAGTTGATTATCCCTCAACCAATGGAGCCAATTGAGGTTGCCATATGATCCTTAGCTCTTTGATAGCTTGATCAACAACTAATATTAGAGCACCCACTCTGATACCACTAGTCGCCCAAGTATGGCTATCCAAGAGGAGGGATGAATTGGATATTTTAATTTTTAAGCTTATGATGTAAGTAGATTGATCTAATTAAATGCCAACAAATGAGCTATGTAATGTGCAGTGAAGAAAATCAATAGAACAGTAATATTCAATCACAAACACAATGATTTTATAGTAATTTGATGCCAAACTCAACACCTATATCCACTGCTTAAGTAATCCACTTAAGAATTCAACTATAATCACTAGGCTTGATTATAGTTCGATTATTTTACTTGGGCTCATAATTCAATCTAGTTGGTTTTGACCTTGGCTCACCAATCACAACCATACAATGATTATTTTCATAGGCTAATAATCAACCCCAATTGATTTTCACTTTGGCTTACCAATCACAACTATATAATGTCCAACTCTAGGCTTGAACCAACCCACATTTCTCACCCCAAGAAACTTGAAATAAAAATGAATAATGTAGTAAATAAAATAAAAGCAAACTCTTGAAGCTTAGGAGAAGAAAATTTGGAAGCTTGTCTTGTAGGCTTGATCTCTTCTCTTGAAAGCTTGAAAGAAGTAGGAGTTGATCTTCAATATTGATGGCCTAACTTCTCTCTGATTGAGGATATTGGAAGAATAAGGATAACACTAAAAAGCACTCTTTCCATTTTATTATTGAGCTCACACACTTGAAGGACTGAAAATCTGCTTGGAAGTTCTCTCTTGTATGTTCAAAAATTATTTTTCATGTCTCAAGTGTTTCCTTAAGTATCCCTTTTGTTTTCCATCATTACAAGTTATCATCATAGGCTTTTGAAAGTGATCTAGCTATTGAAAGATCTAAAATAGCCATTGGAAAATGTGTGGAGTGAAAAAGTTGTAGAACTAAAAACTAGCCATTACAGGCATAAGGTCGGCTCAGTTTTAAACTGGATCAGCTCAAATTTTAGCTGGGTCGACTCAGTCTTAAAAATTTTAAAATACTATTTCTATCTTCTTTTATTGTTTGAGACTAGGATGGCTCACTTTATGATTGGGTTGGCTCAATTTTCAACTGGGTTGACTCAATTCCTTGGGTCAAGAAAAATTCAGTCTTCCTATCTTTTTCTTCCACTGAGACTAGGATAGCTCAGTCTGAGACTAGATTGGCCCAGTTTGTATGCCAGGTATATCAAACATTATTTGTGATCCTTTCTTCTCTAATTTACTTTGTAGGTTAGATTTGTCTTTTTGCTTTGATTTATCCTTAATTAAAATCTCTTGAAAGATGATTTCAATTTGAAATGTCCTCTCTAAAATCTTGAATAACTTATGAATGAAAATACTTGGTGTTTGTAAGCACTTGAGATTTACAACTACACATCCTCAAAAATAATGTTAGTAATATAACAATTTATACTTAAATGCTTTTATTATCATCAAAATCAATGTAGGGTCAACAAGTTCCAAGCAGCATACCATAGCCAACTCAGCTTGTGAGGTGAAGTATTTTGCTACATCAGATGCTGCCAAAGAAATGGTCTGACTGAGAAAATTCATCACCAAGCTTGGAATGGTATCCTTCCTTGATGGTCCAGTTCTATTCTACTATGACAGCTCTAGATCCATTGCTCAAGCAAAGAAATCGAAGGCACACCAGTAGATGAAGCATATTCTATGCTGCTACCACCTTAACCAGAACATCATGGATCGAGATGATGTCAATCTTTAGAAGATCAATAGGAAGGAGAACCTGGCCGACCCATTCACTAAAGTTGTTGCAGCAAAGGAGTTCGATGACTTCAAGTCGAAGATGGGTATTAGATACTGCACCAATTAGCTTTAGTCCAAGTAGGAGATTGTTGGGAATAGTATCCCAAAGCCTATCATCAGTCTATTGATGGTTGAGCTAAATTCTTATATTTATATATAAATTATAAATAAATAAAAATTATTTTGATATTTTTCATCATAAATTTTTATATCTTCTAATAAACTTCTATGGTGAAGTTCTTAGGACTATTTAGAATCAACAAAGAAGAATTTGTTATTTAGTCCTTAAACCTGTTCATGACCAAATGATACTATGAGCTCAGAAGTGGCACTCCCAAGTCTTGAAAATATGAGAAGATAGGTCATGGAAAGATAGAAGCGAGTCGAAAAAGAATCAGTCTCAATAGCAAAGTTTAGAAATTGGGCCAGCTCACGCTGAGACTGAGCCGGCTCAGTTGAAAACTGGGTTAGCTCAATTCAGGACTGGATTGACTAGGTCTCAAAGAAAAATCCAAATAGAAAGTAGTATTTTTGGACTGTTGGCACAGTACATAATTGGATCGGCTTAGTCTAGGACTGAGCCGACCCAGTCGTAGGTTAGCCGGCTCAGTTTGAAACTAGGCCGACTCAGTTTTCGTGGGTTATTATTTTGTGTATGTGGATTATTTGGGTTTGGAGAGTTTTTCTATCAGCTTGGACTTGACCCTTTGTAAAGTATATATACTGAAAATAGATCAAGATTGTAAGAGTGCTGAAATATATTGAATAAATTTTTTTTTCTTTCGAAAATCTCTTCTTCTCTTCTTCTCTACCTTTTGATTTGTTTGATCGTGCTTCCACATAAATCTTTGAGAAGTACTTCCTTGTTGCTTGGCTAATCACCGACGGTCATGCCGATCCATGTGGGAAGAGCGCATAGTTCCAACATTTGGTATCAGAGCGGTGTTGCATGGAAGAAAGGAAGACACTTAGGATTTACTACATTCAGGATCTGTTGCACTAGATTTTATCCTAAAACTTCTAGTTTGCTTCGTGGTTATCTCTATATTGAGTTGGAGATTGTTTACACGGAGGAACGATGATACAAAAGTTTGGAAAGAGGATCTAGGGCTAGTTAGATCTTCTTTGAAGGGTAGTTTTGCTGGTGTGTGAGATCATGAAGGGTGTTAGAGATTTGTTCTTGACTTATCTGAAGTCATGGGATCAAGTGGATTCAAGGTAGATTTTGAGAAGTTCGACAGCAAGAAAAACTTTACTCTATGGCAGTAAAGAGTAAAGGACTTGTTGGTTCAGTAGAGGATCTACGAGGTCTTGACAAAATAAAGGTCAGAAAAGATTAGTGCTGAGGATTGGGAAGAGTTGGAGGAAATTGCTTTTAGCACAATCTAGATGTACTTGGCCGATTAGGTTTTTTCCAAAGTTTGCACAGAAACTATGGTAAAGGGCTCTGGGAGAGACTGGAGAACACATACATGGTGAAGAATATGACAAACAAGCTATGGTTGAAGAAACAGTTGTATAGTCTGAGGATGTTTGAAGGCGAAGATCTTATTGCATGTATCCAAAGTTTCAATCAAGTGTGTTTTGAGGTGATAAGTTTGGATGTGAAGATCAACAAAGAGGATCGGGCATTGCTGCTGTTATGTTCTCTCCCAGGTTCGTATGATGGTCTCATAATAACTTTAGTTTATGGAAAGAAGATCCTAAACTATGAAGAGGTTGTTGGTGTGCTCAGATCAAATGAGCAAAGGGAGAAGATCTGCAAGGGAGACCCTAAGTCTGAGATCTTGGCTGTGAATAAAAGATAGGAAAGATCAAAGGAGAAGATAAGAGAAAAATCCAAGGGCAGGTCAAAGTCTTGCAATCAGAGGAAGATGACATTGAAATATTATAAATATCATCAGCCTGGACACCTGAGGAGAGATTGTCTCCTTTTGAGATCAGAAAAAAGGAGGGCCAGTAAGGGAGATGATATAGCTTCTATGTGTAGTGGAGAAGACCTACTAGTTATATCAGATGGATCCATAGAGTGCGATACTATGTGGATATTAGATTCAGCATGCTCACACCACTATACTTCTCATCGAGAGTGGTTTGCTACCTACCAGAAGGTCGATGATGGAAGTGTCAACCTTGGAGATGATCATCCATGCAAAGTAACTGAAATTGGCTCTATCAAGGTGAGGATGTATGATGGGATCATTCGTACATTATCAAATGTCAGGCATGTACCAAAGTTGAAAAAGAATTTGATTTCTTTGGGCTACTTGGAGGAGTAGGGTTATGCTTTTAGTAGCCAAGCTGGGAGTGGATGTCTAAAAATTTTTAAGGAAGCTTTGGTGGTGATGAAAGGTAGACGATTGAGCAATAATTTTTATAGAATGAAAGGCTCAGTGGTAAATAATAGTGCAAAGGTGCTAGTAGCGGCACAGGAGGAGTAGATTTTATATCAGCTATGACACTATCGGATGGGTCATATGAGCGACCGTGGGCTCACTAAACTAAGCAGAAGAGGTATGATCCCAGTCCTGAAGAAGGAGGGCATAGATCTTTGTGAGCCATGTACCTTTGGCAAATAGCATAGAATAAGGTTTGCCAGAAGTACCAAGCATAATGAGGGAGTGCTGGATTTAGTGCACTCAGATGTGTGGGGACTAACTCCTGTATCAGCTAGAGGTGGGGCAAAATACTTTATCACTTTCATTGATGATTTCTCAAGGAAGGTGTGGGTTTATCTGATTAAAGAAAAATCGGAGGTGTTTGCTTAGTTCAAAGGCTGGAGAGCTAAAGTAGAGGAGTCAGGAAGACAGGTGAAGTGTCTGAGGTAGAACAATGGAGAAAAGTATACTAGCCTGGAGTTCAGGAGATACTGTGAGAAAAATGGCATCAAACATCATTACAGGGTGAGGATGACTCTCCAGCAGAATGGTCTGATGGAGAGGATGAACCGAATACTGATCGAGAAAGCACGGAGTTTGAGGCTGAAGACATAACTCCCAAACCTTTTGGGGTGATGCTCTAACTTTTTCTTATTTTCTTGTGAATAGGCTCCCTCATTATAAGCTAAATGGAGGCATTCTAGAGGAGGTCTGGACTAGAAAGAAGGTGGACTTTAGCCACCTGAAAGTCTTCGGTTGCACAATCATGCACATGTGGGGCAACCGGGAGGAGCAAATTGGACCCGAAATCTCAAAAGATGACATTCATAGGGTATCCACAAGGAGTCAAGGGGTACCCACTGTAGGACTCTCAGGCACAGAAGTTAGTGATTAGTAGGGACATTATCTTTGATGAGAAGAGCATCTTGAGGAGGTCTAGGATAGAGAAACTGGAGAAATAGAGGTGAATAGTGATGGCCAGTTAGAAAATGATGGCATGCATGTTACATCCACTTACAGAGTCTTCCTGTTGAGGTAAAGCTAGGCAGAAAAGTATTATCTCATATTGAAAATCAGTATGAAGGGCCGGTAGGTCAGACAGATGTGCAGGAGCAGCCACAGACATTGGACAGAGATGTGCTAGTGGGAGTGGCTTTGCACAAGCCCCAGCATACTATTAGGAGATCGATTAGATATGGCACTGATGAGGTTATCTCCTATGCACTCATCACTGCTAATGGAGATCCAGAGAGTTATGCAGAGGCCATGGAGAGTGAGGATCATGATTCATGGATGGAGGCCATGATGGAGGAGATGGAATCACTTGAGAAGAATCAGACATGGCAGCTGGTGGATCTTCCAGAGGATGCTCGACCTATTGGCTCAAAGTGGGTGTTCACAAAGAAAGAAGCACCTTCAAAACAAGGTGGAGTCAAATTCAAAGCAAGGCTGGTAGCAAAGAGATACTCACAAAGGAAAGGGATTGATTATATAGAAATTTTTTCTCCTGTGCTACGTCATACATCTATTCGAGTTTTTCTGTCACTGGTGGCACAGCATAACATGAAATTGGAATAGATGGACATGAAGATGGCCTTCCTTCATGAGACTTTGGAGGAAAGAATCTACATGAAGTAGCTAGATGATTTCATAGAGATGGGATAGGAAGAAAAGATGTGTTTACTAAGGAAGTCTTTGTATGGCTTGAAACAATCCCCTCATTAGTGGTATCGAAGGTTTGATAGCTTTGTTTTGAGTCTAGATTTCAATAGATGTGAACATGATTGTTGTGTCTACATCAAGGATGTAGATGAGGAGGATGCCTTGTATCTATTATTGTATGTAGATAATATGCTCATAGCTAGCAGAAGCATGGATGCTCTGAAAAGGTTGAAAAGAGCATTATCGTCTGAATTTGAGATGAAAGATTTAGGTCCAGCTGAGAAAATCCTTGGAATGGAGATTTACAAAGATAGGTGCAAAGGAGTGCTCCATTTGTCACAAGAAAAGTATGTCTAGAAGCTTCTGGAGAGGTTTGAGATGGAGAAGGCCAAACAACAGAGACGCCATTGTCGAGCCATATGTCTCTCTCCAAGTTACAGTGCCCTCAGTCATAAGAGGAGAGAGAGTACATGGAATAAGTTCCTTATGCAAATCCTGTAGGCAGTGTGATGTACACTATGATGTGCTGTAGACTAGATATAGCACATGCAGTGAGCATGATTAGTAGATACATGGCTAACCCTGGAAAGGAACATTGGAAAGCATTGAAATGGATATTGAGATATTTGCATGGAACAAGGGATTATGGTTTGGTGTTTGGTGGGCAGTCGAAAGGATTTGGAGAATAATCTATGAAGATGTGTGAAGGTTCAGATCTTCTGAAAGGGTTTGTTGATGCAAATTATGCTGGTGATCTTGATACAAGGTGGTCTACTGCTGGATGCCTCTTTTGTGTATGTGGTGGACCAATGTCTTAGAGATCAACCCTTCAGCTAATGACGGCCTTATCTACCATAGAGGTTGAGTACATTGGGATAACGGAGGCTACAAAGGAAGCCCTTTGGCTTAGGAGGCTGATTGATAAGTTAGGGGTGGAGCAAAGTAAGGTTACACTATTCAGTGATAGTCAGAGTGCTCTATTGTTGGCACAAAACCTAGTCTATCATGCACATACAAAGCATCTAGACATGAGGTACCATAGGATCAGAGAGCTGGTGGAGGAAGATGAAGTGAAACTGATGAAGGTCCATACCAAGGAGAATCAGTCTGATGCACTCACAAAGGTACTCCCCAAAGATAGCTTTCAGAGATGTGTGGCACAGATGGGTTTATTGAGAAGAGATGAGCTCACAAGGACTTGAAAGCACCAAGATGAAGAATGTGAGCTCAGAAGTGGCACTCTCAAGTCTTGGAAACATGAGAAGACAGGTCATGGGAAGACACAAGTGAGCCAGAAGAAGAATCAGTCTCAATAATAAAGTTTAGAAATGGGGCCGGCTCATACTGAGACTGAGCCAGCTCAGTTGGGAATTGGGTCGGCTTAGTCCAGGATTGGGTCGGCTAGGTCTCAGAGAAAAATTCAGATAGAAAGCAATATTTTTAGACTATTGGCATGGTACACAACTGGGCCAGCTCAGTCTGGGACTAAGCCGACCCAGTCGTAGGTTAGCCAGCTTAGCCTGAAACTGGTCCGGCTCAATTTTTGTGGGTTATTATTTTGTGTACATGGGTTGTTTGGGTTTGTAAAGTTTTACTATAAGCTTGGACTTGACCCTTTGTAAAGTATATATACTGAAAATAGATCAAGATTGTAAGAGTGCTGAAATATACTGAATAAAAGCTCTTTTCTCCCAAAAATCTATTCTTCTCTTCTTCTCTATTTCTTGATTTGTTTGATCGTGCTTCCATATAAATCTCTGAGAAGTACTTTCTTGTTGCTTGGCTAATCACCGACAGTCACGTCGATCCGTGTGGGAAGAGCGCATATTCCCAATAGATACATTGTTACTAAGGATGATAATGTTTATTGAGTGTAGGTTGTTGTGTGCCATATGGGTTGGTTTTCCTCTTAACCAAGAAGTATGGAGACACCGGTATGGCATGTAGGTGAGATGTAGGGATACATTTGCACTAAATGTGACTAATTCTGGAGCTTTTCTGCTATCAAGATTTACTCTGATGGAATATGGATATAAATATCTCTCCTACCTGAGATCACCACAGTGACTTCCAAGCAACTCACTGTATTTTGGTGCCAGACTATCTAAATTTTTAATTTAGTGATGGAAGGTTTTTGGGCATAGCCAAGTACTTGAGGAGTCGGTGTGAGTCAAGATGGGATTGACCACATTGGTTTAGGAGTTGTGTTCAATTATATTTCAATTTAGCAAAACTTGGCCAGGGTGTCATAGTTGTTAGATGTGTGCCCTAGAAGCCAGATTGGCTAAACACTTGTAATACACTTCTAAGGATAATTTTATTATTTTGACTATAAATTAATAAAAGGATTATTTTCTATTATAGTGTGTATTTAAAGTGTCTGTGATACATCCTTTGATTTAATGGTAATGATAATTCATATTTTCAAGAGTTGAAAATTTGATACATGAATTTTTATAATTAACTCATAAATAGCTTTCGAACGTAGGATCATCATGAGGATGGTGATCGATCCGAAAGGTTGGAGTATAATTGCTTTCTTAGGATAGATGTATCTTGAGTCTAGGTGTGGAGATACCAGAGCGAGAGCATAGATACTTATTAGAAAATGAGGGTACTGAGCGCGACCATCTCGAGCAGTCATAAGGAAGTCTACCTTCTCGTCGATAACTGGCTCGATGCTGTAGTGGTGTGTCTGGTTCTTTGACCTGAGGTTTATCGGTAGTTCACCTTGAGGGTGTTATAGTTTGACCACACCATAACTAGATCTCCTAGCTATTTGAAATCCTAAGATGTATGTTGGTTATAGCATGTTCATTGTAGGAATTGGATTGCACTAATAGGGGATCTATCTACCTCGGTAGATAAGGAGCAGCCCTATGATAATCATGAGATTGAGTCCTTAAACCCATGGCCATGGTAGAGTGAAGATGATAGAAAGAGTTTCTATTAAAATTTCACATTAGACTCAAATCGAATGATTAATTCATATGATAGATATTGGGTTTGACGAGTTCACCTTACCCCCAATCCAGTTGGGGCCCAAGATAAAAGAACCCAATCACATAGGTAACTGCATTAAGAGGTTCATTTTTAGTTCTAATGGATTACCACCATATACTACTAGATATCACTGATAGATTTTGAGAGCAATTAGAATGATTTTGATGATCAAGCATTCTAATTGTATGAATCAGAAAAGTTTTGATCCATCGAAAGATGTTTCGATGATATCGATGATGAAGATCATGATATATCTCATTACCATACAGAATTGAATCTAACTAGATCATACAAATAAGAATTTTGGTCTAGATGTCATCAATTAAGCTAACCCAATTTGATTGATTTGGATTTGATCCAATAAGGTTCAAGATAATCGTGCTAGCACACGACTGAGCCTGACTTTCTCCTTCTGTAATCTTTATGATTTGTTGCAACTAAGTTAAATTTGATTTGATATATTTTTATATTTTAAATGGATTTATTTTCATCTAACTGGAATAAGTTTAGGTCAAATTAATTATAGAAATTAAATCCATTTATAGTCAAATTGGACTAGGGTCAAAATTTGACCTAATTGAGAGAATTGAGGGTTACCTAATCAAAGGCTTCTAGAAAATTCTTTAGAAATCATTTAGATCTAATTTTTGGTTATATGATAGGGCACAAGATATATATTGGGTGTACGAAATTTTAAGATTTTTAAAGTTGTCTAAACTAAGTTATGATCGAGTTTGATTTGGACCAAACTCTAGAGGGAAGAGTCCTAGGCGCAGTAGACTCTTCTTTATCTACTCATGCCACCACCTTTCGATTGATTTTTGGCATCAAAATCAGATGGGATCTGGGGATTTTTGTGGAGATCAGGTCTAGGAGTCCCAATGATCGAATAAATGAGGATTTTGATTAAAGAGGGACTCTAACTTGGTGCTATGCTTTTGTATAAGAATCCTTACACTAAGGCTCTTCACGAAAGAAATTATTTTTATACCCAAAGGCTGTCACCCCTTCCATCTTCTACACTCTCTCTGATCCTCTCTCTCCACTTCCTCTAAGTGCCAAAGAATGGAAATAAATCTAAGAAGAAGATCCAACCAAATTTATGAAGAGTTCAACATCTACGCGATGATGTTCGTGAGATGGACATGCTATTTTCATAAATTCTTTTGAAAGACTTCTAGATCAGATTCAAATCTAATCTTTAGCAAAAAGATTTATGAGGAGATGACATCCAGATCCTATCCAAGTAGATACTGGTAGAGGCTAGGCACGTGCATGGCTCCTTCTAGAACCTCTAGATAGATTAGGATCATCATAGGGTAATTTGATGACCCAAAGCAAAGGTATGAAATTAAATTAGATTTTATTTTATTTTTTATTTTTAATATTAGATCATTAGGATCAAATTCAAGATGTGTCAAATCTAATTAAGATCATAAAAAAAATTAAAATATTTTTTCAGATTCAATCAGATCTGAATGATCCTATGCAAGAAAAATAGGATTTTTCCTTCAACTAGTATCAGAGCCAGGTTGGCAGTTCATCAGATCTATTTTAGATCTAATTTAATTTTTATTTATGATTTGATATTGAAAAATTTTAGACTTCACATTAGATTTGATTAGATCTAAAGTTAAAAAATTAAAAATTTTATGATTTAGATCTATAATGTATGAGATGCATGATTAGACTAGGAATAGAATAGTTCTATATGTAGTCTAGTATAATCATATTGTTAAATTGATTAAATATAATTTTAGATCTAATTTATTTTTATTTTTTTGATGTCATAATTATTTTAATCAGATTTAGAAAATAAAAAAATAAAATTTTTAATTTTTATTTTATTCGTATGAGATATGAAAGATGCATGCTTAGACTAGTTATAGAATAGTTTAATAAAATGTCTAGAATAGTTTTGTTTGATGTGATCAAATTTAAATTTTATTTTTTAGATATTATATGTGATATATTAGATCTAAAAGTATGTATGTTTAATTTAGTTGTGATACATGAGATGTATGCAAAATATGTATAAATTAGATCATTAATTGTATATGCGATATATGATTTAGATCTAACTAATTTTGTAGTAGAAATTATATTTTTGATTAAGATGTTCTTCTTGACCGTCCGATCATAAGAACTAAGTAGGATTTAAAGGTCATCTTCTTTCATTTGATGGGGTGTTCTTATGGCATGTAGGGGGGCTGCACATTTATCCTCAATCAAAAATTAGAACTTATTTTTCTACAAAATCTTAGATCCCAAAACCCTAAGATTTTTATTACAATTTTTGTTCATGAATCTAAAATTTAATTAAGAATTAAGACTATAAAATTAATTAGATCTAAAATTATAAATTTTTAGATCTAAAACATATTCATAAAATTGGATTCGGCTTTGGTAGCTCAATTAGGTCTAGCAGCTGATCAAACCAAATCAAGAGTTGGTTAGATGGGATCAAAGAAAGCTTAGATTTGACCAGTCTAATAGGATTAAGTCTGGGTCAAGATTGAATCATAATGAGATATGACTCGATCAAGTCAAGACCTAATTTGGCTCCATAGTTCGAGCCTGGATTGTAGGCTAATTCAATTAGTTCTGATTCGATAATTTGGTGTCTAAGATAAGTCTGGCAGTATATGATCGACTAATTTTTAATTGGGAGCTACTCGATTTGAATGCTTTTTTATCAAGTTAATGGCAAATCTTTTTCACTGGTCTCACTTACCTGATCATTTGTGTCAACCCAATTCTGATTTTAGGTGGCTAATAATTCGAGCCAATCCATACTACTAGATTAGTCATAATCATTATGACTAAGTCAAGTCAAGTTTAAAGAGATCTAAATTAAATCTTTCTAAGAAAATATTAAGTCTAAGGTCTTCCACCATTGTAGATGTACGGATCCTATTCGGGGTTGATTATTCTCGACTGGATATAGTGCTTCAGTTGCACTAGGAAGATACAATCATGTCTATTAGGCATTGGATGCTATGGGTTGGAGGATGGATTGGGCTCAATATTTCAGATATGGTGAGGGATCCAATCAGAAATTTAATTTATGCAAATGATGGATCTAACTTAACTAAGAAGTGGATCAATATTTCGAATATAGTGAGATTCATGAATTAGAGACCAGATTTCGATGCACCATGATTAGAGAATCATTGGACAAGAGTTGTCCACTCATCGAATGATCCATCACCAATGACTATTAGGTGAGGTGGTGAGTCAGTCGGTGGGACAGCGCCACCCACTAAAAATCAATAGTCATAGAGATTTTCACATGTTTGCCAAGGAAGTATAAGGATTTGAGTAAATAGTGGGAGCCTAATTTATTTAAAAATAAAACTTCTAAATAAATTGGTTAAGTCTAATTATAAAATCTAACTAGAAACTTTGACTCTCTATAGAAAAATATTTGTGTCCAACCCACTAGCCCGTATCCTAGACACCCATAGACTGACTGGACCCAACTATAAGGATTGGCTCCAGAACATCAAAATTATTTTGGGTTCTGAGAAGTTAACTCATGTATTGGAATAGAATCCTCCCATCTTACCAGCCCATCCATTCGCTGATCAGAGAGCGTCTCTTGAGAAGTGGATGGATGAAGATAACAAAAACAAGTATTACATATTGGGCTCGATGTCTTGTGAGCTCCAGCGCTAATATGAAGATATTAAGACTAGCCACCAAATATTAGCTCACCTATAAGAGTTGTTTGGTGAATAGAGTCACATAGCCAAATATCAAGTCACTAAAAGACTGTTTAAGGCTTAAATGCATGATAGACAGTCGATCCAAAATCATTGTCTGATGATGATCAACGACTTAGAAGAGCTTGAGAAGCTCGGTGTCAAGTTAGATCAGGATCTATAGACTGGCATAATTCTGCAATCTTTAACTAATGTGTATGGATAGTTGTGGAGTAGACTTCTTTCAAGAGAAAGTCTTTTGAGAAAAAGTAAACGACCATTAGAAGCGGAACTGCCCTCTTTACCTGGCTGGCCTGAAGAACACGAAGGAGGCAGGTCCTTCTAGAGATATGCTTATTACAGAATCTAATCTTATAGTTTCTTCTGCATCTAGTTGGGTGCTTGACTCTGATTCTAGTGCTTACTTGTGCACTATTATGTAGGGTCTTGAGGATAGCAGGAGACTGAGGGATGGTGAGATGATCCTATACATTGAAAATGATACAAGAGTTGCTACTATAGCCATGGAAACCTACCCTCTGCGATTACCATCAGAATTAGATTTAGTTCTTAGAGATTATTTTTATGTACCTACAATAAGCAGGAATTTGATTTCTATTTCATGTTTAGCATAAGGAGGCTATGTGATTAGTTTTCTTAAGGACCATTATAATATTCTTTATGAAAAAAATAAAACTGCAAGTGGTTTCCTTATAAATGGTCTCTATCAGTTACATATTGATATTTCTATTTTCAATATCGAACAAAACGTGAATGCCATAGGATCAAAACGATCTAGGAATAGTCTAAATGATAGGTATCTTTGACACCTTAGGCTAGGTCATATAGCATAAGATAGGGTTAACAAATTAGAAAAATTCATGTTATTAAGTTCGTTGACTTTCGAGTCATATCCGATTTATGAATCATGCCTTCATGGCAAAATAACCAAGCTCCCTTTTATGGGACATGGGGAAAAGGCCACAGACCTACTTGCCCTAGTACATATTGATATATGCGGCTCATTTGATGTACCAGCCAGGGGCAATTACATCTACTTCATCATCTTTATCGATGATTTATCTCGATATTGGTATGTGTATTTGATGCGACACAAGTCTGAAGCTTTTGAAAAATTTAAGAAATTCAGACTCAAAGTAGAAAAATAAATAAAAAAATCTATTAAGATTCTTCGATCAGGTCGAGAAGGCGAATATCTTAGTCAAAAATTTTTAGACTATCTTAAGAATAATGGCATAGTCTTTCAATGGACTCCACTTGGAATGCCTCAATTCAATGAGATTTTAGAATGAAGAAATCGGATCCTATTAGATATGGTCTGATCCATGATGAGTTTCATAGACCTTTTTGTTTTCTTTGGGGACATAGTCTGATGACTGCTATATATTTATTGAATAGAGTTTTATCTAAAATCGTTCCTACCACACCATATGAGATATGACATGGTAAGAAACCAAGTCTGAGTCATCTTAGAATTTGGGATTGTCCGACCCATGTCAAGAGACAACAGGTGGATAAATTAGAGTCTAGGTTCTTTAGAGCTCGATTTATTGGATATCCTAAAAAGCCATTAGGATATTATTTCTATCTTCCGAAAGATCACAATGTGATTGTAAATCGACATGCCATCTTTCTTGAAAAATAGTTTATTCAAGATGGTGGTATTGGAAGATAGATTAGGCTCGAGGAGAAAGTCTCTCAAGAGTCATGAGCCAAGAAACTTATAAACCCAATCAGATTGAGCCAGTCCAATCACTACCTCGTCCACCTCGTAGATCAGAAAGAATTTCTCATCCTTCTGAAAGATACTTAGGTACTATTTTAGAGGACGTAGAGAAAATGTTCCTCATAGGAAATGGGGTTCATGGTGTTGATCCCAAAACCTATGACGAGGCGATATTAGATATTGACTCCGAGAAATGATTAGAGGCAATGAAGTCAGAGATTGACTCAATGTGCTCGAACCAAGTCTGGACCTTGGTAGATCCATCTGAAGGTATAGTACCTATTGGGTGTAAATAGATCTTCAAAAGAAAGATAGGTGCTGATGGAAATATGGAGATATTTAAAGTAAGGCTCATAGCGAAAGAATATAGTCAACATGAAAGCATTGACTATCAGGATACTTTTTTGCCAGTAGCCATGCTCAAATCCATCCACACATTGCTTGTTGTTGCAGCCTATTTTGATTATGAAATATGATAGATGGATGTGATAATGACATTCTTAAATGGATATCTTGAGCAAGATATCTATATGGAACAGCCGTTGGGTTTCACATCCAGTAATACTGATCACAAGATCTGCAAGCTGCAAAGATCCATATATGGACTTGAGCAAGCATCTCAGAGTTGGAATGCTTGTTTTAGTGATGTAATCAAATCATTTGGATTCATCAAAAATGAGGAGGAGCCCTATGTTTTCAAAAAGATCAGTGGGAGCGTTGTTGTCTTCTTCATACTGTACGTGGATGACATCCTTCTAATTGGAAATGATATTTTCATGTTGACTATAGTCAAAATGTGGTTGTCTAAGGAGTTCTCTATAAAAGATCTAGGAGAGGCATTCTTTATTCTAGAAATTAAGATCTATAGGGATAGACCGAACAAGATGCTGGGTCTCTTATGGAAAATGTACATAGAGGAGGTGCTGAAGAGTTTTAGCATGAAAAACTCCAAGAGGGATTTAATACCCTTCAGATATGGCATTGATCTCTCCAAGAAGATGTGTCCCAATACATCTGAGGAGATTGAACGCATGAGCAAGATCCCTCATGCTTCAACAATAGGGAGCCTCATGTACTTTATGCTATGTATGCGACCTGATATTGCCCATACTATGAGTGTCAAGAGCAGATATCAGTTGAATCCAAGTGAAGAGCACTGGACTTCTATGAAATGTATCCTTAAGTACTTGAGAAGGACTAAGAATATGTTTCTAATTTTTGGTAATGGAGAACTCTAGGTCCCGGAGTATACAGAATCAGATTTTATGTCTGATATAGATGATCAAAAGTCAACATCTATAAGTCTGTTTATTTGTAATGATAGAGCTGTCAGTTGGAAGAGTTCTAAGTAGATGGTGATAGCAGACTCCATCATGGAAGTATAGTACATCGCTACATTAGAGGCTACAAAGGAGGCATTTTGGTATAAGAAGTTCACCATAGAGCTGGGAGTGATGCCATCAGATGTTATTCCACTGTACTGCAATAACAATGGCACCATAGCCCTAGCTAAGTAGTCGAGGTCTCATAAAAAATATAAGCACATTGAGCGGCGATACCATCTCATCCGTGATTACCTCCAGAAGGGATACGTCGAGGTCAAAAGAGTCAACACTGCAGATAATGCAGCTGATCCATTGACAAAGCCATTAAGCCAGCAGAAGATCGAAGTCCACCTTGAGAAGATGAAACTTAAATTTGTAGCCAATTGACTTTAGGTCAAATGGGAGTTTATTAGATGTGTGTCCTAGAGGCCTGATTGGCTAAATACTTGTAATACACTTCTAAGGACAATTTTATAATTTTGATTATAAATTAATAAAATGATTATTTTCTATCATAATGTGTATTTAAAGTATCTGTGATACATCCTTTGAGTTAATGGTAATGATAATTCATATTTTCAAGAGTTGAAAATTTGAGACATGAATTTTTATAATTAACTCATAAATAACTTTCGATCATAGGATCATCATGAGGATGGTGATCGATCCACAAGATTGGTGTACGTTCACTTTCTTAGGATAGATGTATTTTGAGTTTACGATGTGGAGACATCAGAGTGAGAGTACAGATACTTGTTAGAGAATGAGGGTGCTGAGCGTGACCATCTCGAGCAGTCATAAGAAAGTCTACCTTCTCGTCGATGATTGGCTTGATGCTGTAGTGTTGTATCTGATTCTTTGACCTGAGGTGCATCAGGCAATTCACCTTAAGGATGTTATAGTTTGACTACACCATAATGCGGTCTCCTAGCCATTCGAAATCTTGAGGTGTATGTTGGCTATAGCATGTTCATTGTAAGAATTGGATTGCACTAATAAAAGATCTATCTACTTTGGTAGATGAGGAGCAGCCCTATGATAATCATGGGATTGAGTCCTTAAGTCCATGGCTATTACAGAGTGAAGATGACAGAAAGAGTTTCTATTAGGGTTTTACATTGGACTCAAATCAAATGATTAATTCATATGATGGATATTGGGTTTGACGAGTTCACCTTAACCCTAATCCAATCGGGGCTTAAGATAGAAGAACCCAATCACACAGGTAACTACATCGAGAGATTTATTTTTAGTTCTGATTGGTTACCACCATATACTATTAGATATCACTGGTGGATTTTGGAAGCAATTAGAATGATTTTGATGATCAATCATTCTAATTATATGAATCAGAAAAGTTTTGATCCATCAAAAGGTGTTTTGATGATGTCAATGATGAAGATCGCGATATATCTCATTACCATATAGAATTGAATCTAACTAGGTCATACTAATAAGGGTTTAGATCTGGATATCATCAATTGTGCTAACCTAGTTTGATTGATTTGGATTAGATCTAATTAGGTTCAAGGTAATCAAGCTAGCACATGATTGAGCCTGACTTTCTCCTTCTATAATCTTTCTGATTCATCGCAACTGAGTCAAATTTGATTTAACTTATTCTTGTATTTTGAATGGATTTATTTTCATCTGACTAAAATAATTCTAGATTAGATTAATTATAGAAATTAAACTCATTCATAGCCAAATTGGACTAGGGTCAAAAGTTGACCTAATTGAGAGAAATGAGGGTCATCTGATTAGAGGCTTCTAAAAAATTTTTTAAAAATTATTTTGACCTAATTTTTGGATATGTGATAGGGCATGAGTCGTACATTGGCTGTACTAAATTTTGAGTTTTTTGGAGGTGTCTAGATTGAGTTATGATAGAGTTTGATTTCAATCAAACTCTAGAGGGAAGAGTCCTAGGCGTAGTGTACTCTTCGTTATCTACTCATGCCACCACCTTCCAGATTGATTTTTGGCATCCAAATTAAAGAAGATCTAGCGATTTTCATGGAGATCAAGTTCAAAAGTTCTAATGGTTGAATAAATGAATATTTTGGTCAAAGAGGGACTCTAACTTGGTGCTATGCTTTTGTATAAGAACCCTTGTGCCAGGACTCTTCATGAAAGAAATAATTTTCATACCCAAAGGCTATCTCCCCTTCCATCTTCCACACCCTCTCTAATACTCTCTCTCCCCTTCTTCTAAGTGCCAAAGATTGGAAATAAATCTGAGAAAAAGATTCAATCAAATTTATAAAGAGTTTAGCATCTACGTGATGGTGTTCGTAAGATAGATACGCTACTTTCAAAAATTTTTTTGAAAAATTTCTAGATCAGATTCAAATCTGATCTTTGGAGAAAAGATTCATGAGGAGAAGACATCTAGATCCTACCTGAGTAGACACCGTTAGACCAGGCGCGTGCATGGCTCCTTTCAAAAGCTTAAGATAAATCAGGATCATCACAGGGTAATTTGATTATCCAAAGCAAAGATATGAAATTAAATTAGATTTAGTTTTATTTCTGATTTTCAATATCAGATCTTTAGGATCAGATCTGAGATATCTCAAATTTGATTAGAATCATAGAAAAATATTTTTAAAATATTCCTTCAGATCCAATCAGATCTGAACGATCCTATGCAAGAAAAATAGGATTTTTCCTTCACTAGTGAGGAGTCACAGAACTGATTGTATTAAGACATGATTTGGATATATTTTTAAAGGTTGGTAGTTTAACTCTGAATCATCCTATACATAGAGGTCAAAGGCATGAATTATATGGTAACCATATTAGTGTAGGTTATGAATGTTGCGATTGTGACTATTCGACCTATCCAAACACGGGTACCATTGCTAGATGGTTATTTTGATTGGTACAAGAAGTGGTTCCGATGCTACTAGCTTAGGTTCAAACCAATGGGGTCATACATGAGGGAACCAGATCTAGAATTTCAGAGCTAGATCTTGAAATTTTTTCAAGATTAGACAATGAAAGACTAAAATAAATAAAAATTTATTTTATAAAAATAGAGAACACCTAGATCTATGATTCTATTATATGATTAAGGCATGAGATTAAAATAGAAATTAAAATACATAAAGAAAAAGAATATTTTGATCATATCAACATGTATCTACACTATATTTAATGAAGGTATGTAATAACAGATTAGATCTATATTACCTGTGCAAGTTAGATGTTCTAATTTATCGATCCAGACTTGAGGATGATGTTCCAAGCAGCACACATGTCCGGCCTCCAAGTGATGTCTATACAAGCTCACGAACCTCGATCAAAAGTCCTATACAGAAAATCAGCATAGCATGCTAGTACTGTGCTGATTCTTTTTCGACAGTCGATCTGGTGCTTT
The DNA here is from genome assembly GCA_006176705.1 of Cocos nucifera. NCBI lineage: Eukaryota > Viridiplantae > Streptophyta > Magnoliopsida > Arecales > Arecaceae > Cocos > Cocos nucifera. Next base: position 85,162 of record QRFJ01001120.1, on the reverse strand, counting down.
CTTCTTATGAAGTTAGACTCCTCCAATAAATAGAAGAAAGAGGAGATATTTTAGATCTAAGACACTTAAAAATAATCTCAAAAGAGGAGGATAAGAGATGAACAAAGTAACCCTAGAAGAAGACCCTCTTCTTCTTCTCTATTCTCTCACCTAGACACTCAGATTGGTGTCTATGAAAACCCAATGCCTAAGAGGTCTCTCACCCTAGTATTCACATGCCTAAAAGCAATCTCCAAGGTCTAGAACATATCCAAAATTTAGCCCAAAATTCATCCTACATAATGAGTTATAAAGGAGTCCTTGTTGGGTCAAATTCTTAGACTAGGAAAGAACCAATTTAGCAACTAGTTGGGGCGTCCAACACTTGGGCACCCCTCCTATGTTTTTGGCATGGACCACCAACAAATGTTGCACAAAATTCTCCTTTTCTACCAAACAAAAAGAGAGAAAATAGAGAGAGGAGGGCGGCATGCATGGGAGGAGTTTTAATTTCCAAAAACTCTATCCAAAGAAAAGTTTAAATCAAATTCAAACTTCCTCCATTGACTAAGTCCACAACTAATTGCTATAAAAGAGAGAAGGGAAGAGTGGGCATGCATAATGATCAGGTAGTGAGGATTTTTATCACACAAAATAGAGAGAGTAGGCATGGGGGGCATGGGATATAGGTGGCACAAGATGAATGGATCCTAGTCCTACTAGGATTCCATGTCTGACTTGGTCAAACATGGTTTCTCAAACCAAACTAAATCAGAATTAATTCAACCCAATTAAATTAGATTCTAAACTAATTAAGAATATAATTAAATTATATTAAATTAAATTTAATTTTAATTTAATTTTTTAATCAAATTAGAAAATTGGGTTGACCCAAGTCCTAGTTGAACTAGGACTAGTTCTTTCTTACACTTAACTTATCCAATAAACTAATTGGACTTGATCCAATCAAGCCTAAACTAAATCTAATTAAATTATATTTAATTAAACTTAATCTTAATCCTTTGACTTAATCAAATAAAATCAATTAGTAATTAAATTATTAATCAATCCTCCTGCAACACTTGCACTAGGTTAAACATCAATCATATTGATCGTTCAATCTTAGAACGATTCTTAATCATTGATCAACCATTCTATTGGATCATGAACTCTAATATGTATAACCTCATAGATCCGAATCTAAGTTGATAGTATAGGAATAAATTTTTGTATCAGTCGAAGTGACCATCTAGTAATGATATCCAATGGTTGGATAGATCGAATGTGTAGAACAAACATCCTTAGACCATCTAGCAATGATATAGCTTCCATATAATTTATCCTTTTGACCAAAATGCTCGTAGGATACCTCAAAGTTTAACTATCAACTCTGATCAGGCTGTCTACATTGTATTTCAAAATACCAAATCCATCTCATGGATTATCCCGGCTAAGATTTTGCTATATTGAAATACAGTGATACATTCTTCTCCAACACTTGGAATGGTCAATTCTATCTTGATCACATACCAACTTCACAAGTACTTAACTATGCCCAAAAGCCTTCCATTACTAAATTAAAAATTTGATTAGTCTGGTACCAAAGTACAGTGAGTTCTTTGCAAGCCATTGAGATAATCTCAAGTCTAAGGAACACTTATACCTATATCCCATCAGAGATATTCTCGATAATAGAATGCTCTGGAGTTGGTCACGTTCAGTGATGATGTACCCCTATATCTCATCCATATGCCATACCAGTGTCTCCATACTTCTTTGTTAAGAGGATGATCAACCTATATGGCATACAGCGACCTATGCTCGATAGACGCTGTCGTCCTTATTAACAGTCTATCATTTGGTCGTGAACAATTTTAAAGACTAATCGATAAATCCTCTCTTTATTGAACCTAAATAGTCCTAAGGACTTCATCATAATAATGGAGTTCATTAGAAGATGAAAACTTATGATGAAAAAATATCAAAAATATATTTTATTAATTAATAAATTAATTATAATTATAATATAGCTCAACCATCAATAGGCTAACGATTGACTTTAAGATACATTTTTCAACAACTCCCACTTGTCCTAAAGCCACTCGGTATAGTATGTAATATCCATCTTTGACTTGTGGTTATCGAACTCCTTTATCGCTAGGGCTTTACTGAAGGGGTCAATCAGGTTCTTCTTTTCATCGATCTTCTAAAGATCGACGTCACCTCAATCCACGATCTTCCAAACTAGATGGAAGCAGTGGAGAATGTGCTTCGTCTATTGGTGTGCCTTTGGTTCTTTCGCCTGAGCTATGGCACAAGTGCTAGCGCAGTGGAGCAGGATCAGACCATCTAGGTAGGGTGCTACCACTACTACAAAAAATGTCCTATGGCAGTGCATACTATAATAGCAATTTTCGAAACTGCTGCCATAGCTCCTATGGTAATGATTTTCGTTAACTGCTGCTATAGGTTGGACCTATGGCAGCAGTTTTTGTAACCGCTGCTATAGTTCCGATACATAGCAGTGATTATAGAAAATTGCTGCCATAGGTTGGACCTATAGCAGTGGTTTATTATAACTGTTGCCATAAGTTGGACCTATAGCAGCGGTTAGTAGGAACCGCTGCTATAATCTGATTTATGACAACGGTTAATTATAACTGCTGCCATATATTTTTTTTCTTTAAATATTATATAATTTTAAAATTTAATATCCATCTTCACCATTTATTATCTAAATAATTATCATTAGTGTATCATCACAAAAGATTGTCTCGATCCGATGGCCCTAGCTTCGTCGATCAGAAAAATTTGATTTCGACAACCACGAACGATGATACGATGATCTGATAGATGGAGACCTCCGATGGATCCAAAAACTTACAACGATGATCTCGATGATGTTTGTAGTGTACTATCAGAATTTTACTTCAATCAGATATCGTTATCTTGGTCAATTTAGTATAGGTTAGTTTTGATCGTTAAATAATAAATGAGTGATCAAAGAACCAAACGGTATCCGATTATGAGATAATTCTTTTTATAAATGATCTTGACTACTACTTTAATCATTTTTTATGGTGATGATTATAAAATTCAACTCGTAAGATGAAGAACGATCTAAAACTATACGTCTATTAATAACCATTCTGAAACTTCACTGGTTATTATGCTCATGCTTTTGCAATATCTGCTTAACATGAATAGTTTATACGAAAATAATTTAAATTTTACTATCATCACCATATAAAATATTTAAAATTATAACAAAGATCATTTAATTAAAAAATTATCTCATAATTGGATGCCCTTTAACCCTTTGATCGCTTGTTTCTAATTTAACGACTGAAATTATTTTGTACTAAATTGACCATAATAACGATATCCGATTGAAGTGAAACATTGATAGTATGCTACAAAAATCATCAAGATCATCATTGCAAGTTTTTGGATCCATCGAAGGTCTTCATCTATCAGATCATCGCATCGTCATTCGTGATCGTCGAAATCAAATTTTTCTGATCGATGAAGCTAGGGCCATCAAATCGAGGTGATCTTTTGCGATGATACTCTAATGATAATTATTTAGATAATGAATGATGAAGATAGGTATTAAATTTTAAAATTATATAATATTTAAAAAAAATAAGAAAAAAATTATTTTCAATCTATGGTAGCGGTTATCAAAAACTATTGCTATAGATCTACAGCAGCGGTTATAGAACTACTGCCATAATGTAGTCTATTCTACTAGCAATGTACATCCACTATGATGTACTACCTAATCTTGGCATAAGTAGATTTAACAATAAATTTTATCATATTTGATTGTTGGTAAAATTATTTAGAAAAATAGCAGCATAAAATGATTACTATATTTGGTAGGTGGTAATCTTATATGAAAATATTGCCAAATTTTCAACAATGCTCTTAAATAAATGATTCAGATAATAATATTTTTTTAATTCTATTTGTCGGATGTTTATAGCAGCTTGTATAAACATTGTCAGTATTGACTATTTTGAATATTGAGGTATATTAACATAACTTAATAAATATTTTAAAATTAATTATATACATTAAAAATATATTTCTTATAATAAATAAATTTTAGTATATATTGGTATGTAAATAATATATATGAATTATTTATAAATATTATTAACTAATATATTCATATATTCATATATACTAATATAATACTAATTATATTAATTTAATTAATATAATATTGATAAAATATAAGTGAGGGTATTTCCGTTGATAAATGATATTTTCAGGTTCATGCCTCTCGATAATTCAGCATGGAAAAATAAATACCATGCATCTAGCAGTATTTATTTTATTTTCTCTTTCAGAAAAAGACATGTGATCCATCATTTATTTTACCATCTTTCTCATCCACTTTTCATAACAAATATGGTCATCTAACATGGAAAAATATTTTCCATGCTTGATTACCCCCAACCAAATAGGCCCTTAGGGTAATCTAAGCATGTCTGATAGTATAGACTTTTGACAAATGGTCGAGAATATGCATTTTAGTTACCTAAATGTCGACAAATAACTCCTATCTTAGTTTGGGACTCTTCTGTCGGTACTCCACCCCACAGGTATTGCATTGACTGATCTTGCCTCGGTCCTCTTCTAAATGTCAATACCATTGCTTGTTTCTTCTGGAGCTTGGCCAGCTCATTTTGTTTAGACAAGCTGTGATCTATAATCTATGCTTTTGCACTGTTGATGAATCAAAGTACCTGAATCCCAAACAGATTGGGTAATGCATGTTGCTGGTCATTATTCACATCAAACATGGCCGGTGGATCCCTAGAGCCGTTCTGGAAAATTGATGTGCATGGTGGTCATAGTCATGTATAATTATGGCAGTGGATGTACATAGCTATTTCTATCAATGGTGTAAAAACATCTAGATTGTATTGATGCCAAGATTAGGTAGTATATTATGGCAGTAGTTCTATAATGTAGTCTATTCTACTAGTAGAATAGACTACATTATGGTGCATACATGTTATCACAACCTGTTAATGTAGTCTATTCTACTAGCAAGCACCCTAGATTAGGTAGTATATTAGAAATCTACTTATGGCACTATAGGCTAGGTCATATAAACAAGAACAGGATAAATAGGTTGACTCAAGAGGGAATCCTCGAAGTCAATGATTGTGAATCACTTCCAACCTATGAGTCCTATCTTCTTGGTAAAATGACCAAGTTACCTTTTACTGAAAAAGATGAGAGAGCTAATGAGCTCTTAGGTGTAGTACATACTGATGTATGTGGATCAATGAGCATAAGTGCTAGAGATGGATATGTCTACTTCATCACTTTCATAGATGATCTATCCAGATATGAATATGTTTATCTGATGAAACATAAGTCGAATTCTTTTGAAATATTCAAACAATTCTAAAGTGAAGTAGAAAAACAAATTGGGAAGAGTATTAAAACTCTTCAATTTGATCGAGGAGGAGAATACCTTTCTGATGAGTTACTCACATATCTAAGAGAGAATAAAATTCTCTCCCAATGGACTCCTTCTGAAATACCACAGTATAATGGTGTGTCTGAAAGGAGGAATCGAACTTTGTTAGACATAGTCCGATCCATGATGGGATTTGCCAGCTTGCCGATATCCTTCTAGGGATATGCACTCGAATCGACTTGTTATCTATTAAATAAGATTCCAAGTAAGTCTATAGTTAAAACTCCATATGAGATATGGACAGGGCGTAAATCAGCACTTTCATACTTTAGGATTTGGGGGTGCTCGGCTTATGTCAAATGATTAGTTACAAACAAACTTGGACCTAGGTCTGACAAGTGTACATTCATAGGGTACCCAAAAGAGAGCAAAGAATACTATTTCCATCATGCTGATGAACAAAAGGTGTTCGTCAACTTTAGGATAACCCTTTTGAAAAAGGAGTTTTCTGGTGAAGGAACTATCGCCTCTAAGGCTAAACTTGATGAAGTTCAACAAGCAGAATGTCCGACACAGAATGTTGAACCTAAGTCGGATTTGATCAGATTAGATACGAAGCCTAGTGATCCCACACCATTAAGATGATCTGGTAGAGTACCACGCCATTTGAATAGATACTATGATTTTTTTATCCAGGATAGTGATCCCATCGAACTCGATGAGAACAATGAGGATCCAATCACTTATATGGATGCGATGCAGAGATCTGACTTTGAGAAATGGCTAAAAGCCATGAGATCCAAAATTGATTCCATGAAGGTCAATGATGTTTGGACATTAGTTGACCTACCTGAAGGGGTTAAATCCATTAGATGTAAATGGATCTTCAAAAGGGAGAAGGGCGCAGACAAAAAGATGGAGACCTATAAAGTCCGTTTGGTTGCCAAAGGATATCGTCAACATTATGGTATTGACTATGATGAGACGTTCTCGCCTATGGAAATGCTCAAGTCCATTCAGATAATGCTTACCATTGTTTTCCATCTGGACTATGAGATCTGGCAGATGGATGTGAAGACAATTTTCCTAAATGGAGAGCTGACCATCGAAGAGATGTATATGATACAACCTGAAGGGTTCACATCCGCAGATGAGTCTAAGTTATGCAAGCTTTAGAGATCCATTTATGAATTGAAGCAGACATCTCGAAGTTGGAACATGCATTTTGATAAAGTGATCAAAATGTATGGCCTCGTAAAGAATGGAGAAGAACCCTGCATTTACAAATGGGCAAATGGTCCAGCAGTAGTATTCCTTATTTTGTACGTGGATGACATTCTCTTAATCAAAAATGATATCCACGCACTATAAGGAATAAAAGTTTGGCTATCATCATAGTTCTCCATGAAGGACTTGGGTGAAGCATCCTACATCCTAGGGATGAAGATCTATAGAGATAGATCTAAAAGGATGCTTGGTATATCTCAGTCCACTTACATTGTTGAAGAGGTTCAGCATGGAGAATTCCAAAAAGAGCTATCTTCTGATAGGCCAAAAAATTTCTCTCTCTAAGAAGGATTGTCCGACAACTCCTGAAGAGAGAAAGTGTATGAGTAGAATTCCATATGCTTCGACAGTGGGGTCTATTATATATGCTATGACATGTAAGAGATCAGACGTGGCATACTCACTAGAAGTGGTGAGTAGATACCAGTCTAATTCTGAAGAAAATCACTAGAAAGTGGTTAAAACCATCCTTAAGTATTTAAGAAATACTAAGGACCAATGGTTGGTTTATGATGAGTCAGATTTGAAGCATATGGAGTTTACAGACTTTAGCTTTCAATCTCACCATGATGACAGTAAAAGTATATCAGGATATATCTTTACTTTAAATGGTGGAGCTATCTACTAAAAAAGTTTCAAGCAGCATACAGTGGTCTACTCTGTTTGCAAAGCAGAGTACATGGCAGCATTAGATGCAGCAAACAAAGCTGTGTGGCTGAGGAAGTTCATCACCGAACTCGGAGTAGCACCTTCCATTGATGGTCCAGTCCTGCTCTATTGCAACAGCACTGGCACCATAGCTCAAGCAAAGAAATTGAAGGCACACCGCGGACAAAGCACATTCTACGCCACTTTCATTTAGTCCATGAAATCATGGATCATGGTGACATCGACCTTCAAAAGATCGATGGAAAGAAGAACCTAACCGACCCCTTCACTAAAGTCCTGACAATCAAGGAGTTCAATAATCATAAGTCGAAGATGGGTATTAGATACTGTGCCAAGTAGCTTTAGGATAAATGGGAGTTGTTAGAAATTATGTTCCAAAGTCAATCATCAGCCTATTGACGGTTGAGCTATTTTATAATTATAATTGATTTATTAATTAATAAAAATATTTTGACATCTTTTTCATCATAAGTTTACATCTTTTAATGAACTCTATTATTGTGATGAAGTCCTTAGCACTATTTAGTTTTGATAAAGAGAGGATTTATTGATTAGTCCTTAAATTTATTCACGACCAAATGATAGGCTGTTAATTAGGACAATAACATCTATCGAGCATAGGTCGCTATATGCTATATAGGTTGATTATCTTCTTAACCAAGGAGTGTGGAGACACTGGTATGGTATACAGGTAAGATGTATGGGTACATCATCATTGAACGTGACCAACTTTAGAGCATTCTGCTATCGAGAATATCTCTGATGGGATATAGGTATAAGTATCCCTTAGACTAGATATCACCTCGGTGACTTGCAAGCAACTCACTATACTTTAGTATTGGATTAACTGAATTTCTAATTCAGCAATAAAAGGCTTCTGCATGTAGTCAAGTACTTGTGAAGTCTAAGTGTGATCAAGAAGGAATTGACCACTCCAAGAGTTGGAGAAGAATGTATCACTGTATTTCAATATAGCAAAACCTTGGCTAGGATAATCTATCAGATGGATTTGATATTTTGAAATACAATATGGATAATCTGATCAAAGTTGATAGTTAAACTCTGAGGTGTCCTATGAGCATTGTGGTCAAGGGGATGAATTATATGGAAACTATATCTGTATGGGTTCTAAGGATGGTATTCTACAGCTTCGACCTATCCGACCGTCGGATATCATTGCTTGATGGTCACTTTGATTGGTATAAAAATTTATTTCTATGCTACTGACTTAGATTTGGACCTATGAGGTCACACACATTAGATCTTACAGTCTGATCGGATGGTTAATCAATGATTAAGAACCATTCTAGGGTTAAACAATCAATACGATTGGTGTTTAACCTAGTGCAAGTGTTGCAGGAGCATCGATTAGCAATTAGATTGCTAATTTGCTTAATTTGATTAAGCCAATAGACTAAGATTAAGTCTAATTAAATATAATTTAATTAGATTTGGTTTGGGCTTGATTGGATCAAGTCCAATTGGTTTATTGGATAAGCCAAGTGCGAGGAAGAATTAGTCCTAGTCTAACTAGGACTCGGATTAACATAATTTTCTAATTTGATTAGAAAATAAATTAAAATTAAATCTTATTTAATCTAATTTAATTAAGTCCTTAAATGAGTTAGGGTCTTATTTAATTGGGTTTGTTTAATCTTGATTTTATTTGGTTAAAAGATCTTGTTTGACCAAGTCATAATAGGAGTCCTAGTGTGACTAGGATTGCCTATCACTTGCGCCACTTAATCCTCACGCCCCATGCCCTTTTTGTTTTGTTTCTTACGTAAAAATTCTCCACACCCATGGCTTCTCACACCCTCTTTCTCTCCTTTTTTCATAAGGTAATTTGTTGGAAGACCAAATCAAAAGAGGAGTTAGTTTTGCTTAGGATTCTATGAGATAGAATTCTTATTGACCAAAACACCTTCCCTTAAGTTCCACCCCCTCTTTTAATTAATTCTTCTTTTATTTCATGAAAATAATCTCCTTTTTGTGTGCCCTCCCTTGCTAGTCCATGCCAATAATTGTGGAGGAGGCACCCAAGAGTTGGGCACCCTAACAACTTCCCATGTTTAGACATTCCTAGTCTAGGATTTTGATCTAACTTGGACTCTTCTTTTCTTCTAATTATTGGATGAGTTTTGTTCTAATTTTTTTGTAGAATACTGAGATTTGGGAGAGGTTTAGGGTGTGCAAAAATTAGAGTAAGAGGATCCTTGGGCATGAGGGTTCCATAGGCACCAAACTAGGTGTCTTGGTGAGAGAAAAGAGAAGAAGAAGAGGGTCTTCTTCTAGGGCTGTTTTATTTTTAATCTCTCCTCCTTTTTTTGAGTTTTTTTCTGAGAGAGTCTTAGATTAGTAAGCTCTCATCTTTCTTCTCATATTTTAGAGAGTTCAAATTTCGAAGAAGGGAGTATCAGATCAACCATCGAAGAAGGATCAGCACAGTACTAGCATGCTATGCTGATTTTCTGCATTGAAATTTAGATTAGAGATCATAGGCTTGTGTGGATGACTCCTAGAGGTCGGACGCATGTGTGGCTCATGACTTCATCCTCATATTTGGATCAGTAAGTTAGAACATCTAACTTGCTCAGGTAATAGATCTGACCTATTAACTTCATACCTGCATTTGATGTAGTGTAGATCTAGGTTTATTTGATCAACATTTTCTTTCTTATTTGATTTTAATTTTTGATTTAATATCATACCTTGATCATGTAATAGATCTAATATCTAGGTGTTTATATATTTATTTAAATAAATATTTAATTTATTTAAGTCTTTTGCTGTAAGATCTTGAAAAATTTTTCAAGATCTACCTATAAAACCCTAGATCTGGTTCCTTCACTGTCCATATCTCATATGGAGTCTTAACTACAGACTTACATGGAACCATATTTAACAGATAGCAACCTGATTCGAGTGTATATCCCTAGAAGGATATCGACAAGCTGGCAAAATCCATCATGGATCGGACCATGTTTAATAAATTCTAATTTTTTTTTCTGACACACCATTATGCTGTGGTGTTCCTGGAGGAGTCCATTGGGAGAGAATCTCATTCTCTCCTAAATATGTGAGAAACTCATTGAAAAGATATTCCCCTAAGTCAGACCAAAGAGTTTTAATACTCTTCCTAGTTTGTTTTCTACTTTACTTCAGAATCATTTGAACATTTCAAATGAATCCAACTTATGTTTCATCAGATAGACATATCCATAGATCATCTATGAAAGTGATGAAGTAGAAATATCCACCTCTGATACTTATGCTTATTAGTCCACATACATAGTATGTACTAGACCTAAGAGCTCAATGGCTCTCTCATCTTTTTCAGTAAAAGATGATTTGGTCATTTTGCCAAGAAGATAGGATTCATAGATTGTTAGTGATTCGTAATCACTGACTTTATGGATTCTCTCTTGAGTCAATCTATTTATCCTATTCTTCTTTATGTGACCTAGCCTATAGTGCCATAAGTAGATATCTGACACACTATCTAATCTAGGATACTTGCTAGTAGAATAGACTATATTAATAGGTTGTGATAGCATATACACACCATTATTCAAATATCCACAGAAAACAGTAACACCATTCATAATGATATTACAAACTTATTTTTTTATTAAAATTTTATAATTATTTTTGGTCAAAAGGCCTATAGAAATGACATTTAAAAAAAAAATTGAAACAAAAATAACAATCATTAAGAACAACGACATGGGATTCAAATACAAGTTTCAAGATTTCTAAAGCTAGAACTAGAACTGATCTTCCATCTTCAATGTTCAGAAATCTTTCGTCTTGCTCGAATCTCCTACTGACCTACAACCCCTACAATGAATTGCAAATATGTAAGGGCTATCGGTATCCAATACCCAGTCAGTATAATCACAAATAGAAAAATTTTGAGTTATCATATAAATACCTTGTCTAGCAATAGCTTACTTCTTTCTCTACCTATTCGGATCCAGGAAGGTAATGTACTGAGCATAGTTTCTCTTCCAGTGCCCCCACTTCTTGCAAAAGAAGCATTTAGCCTGACTCTTATCGGGCTTGATCTTTCTGATCTGGCCCTGCACAAATGTCCCAGCCTGAACTTGCACATTCTTTGACTTCTTCTTCTTATTCTTCTTTTCTTTTCTAAATGATCAAGAACCAGAAGACGAACCTCCCACTAAGTTCACCAACTCTTTGTGGAGTTGGTGATCTTTCTTAAAGTTTTGAAGCAACCTCAATAACCCATGGTAGTCTACTTTAGGCTTTATCATTCTAAAATGAGTGAGAAATGGAAGATACGACTTAGGCAGTGAGTTCAATATTGTATCTTTTTCAAACTATTTATGCAAGAAAAAGTCGAGCTTGCTCAATCGCTCTATCAACTCGATCATGTACAGTACATGATCAGTGATAGGGCTCCATCTCACATCTTGGCATTGAAGATAGCACAACTAGTCTTGTGCCTTTCAACATCATCGGGTGTGCCAAAAGAATCCTCCAACACTTGAAGCATATCTTGTGGTTGATCCATCTCGAATCTATGACTGAACTCGTCGCTCATGGCAGCCAACATAATGCAGTGTACCGTGGTTCGATCACTGAGTCACTTCTAGAAAGTATTTCTGACTGTTCCACGTACATTGGCAACTGGCTCCTCAAGTGTAGGATCCATTCATGCTTTAGGACCATCTTCAACTTTCGATACCAGCTACCGAAGTTGGATCCCACCAACTTATCATTATCCAATAATGATCGGAGCAATAGAAAAGTGGCCATATTTACACAAAGGAATACCATAATCTAATTAGTAATTGATTCATTAAACGTAAAGATTTGAACTTTAATCAAAAGGTTCTTCCACTATTTTATTTGAATTGGTAGCCTCTACCTTTAATTCAAGGAATTATCCTAATTTCTTAGTGGGTACTAAAATCTACATAGACTACACACGAGCCCAACTTTGGTTGGCTAACTCATGTACATCAAAGGATAGGTTCATAACTAATTATTTCTTCAAATAATTTTTAGTAATTAAATTTTTGCCCCAGTCCCTAGTCAGTAGGCTTTGACCTTCACTGAAAAGGTCTGGTTAGGTCCAACCATTAACATGACCATACTTGGTCGATCAAATCAATGAATGATTAGGCCCAACTTTAGTTGGCTAACCTAACCACCATTTAGAAAGATACAGCCAAGAAATTATATAATGAATGATAATTCCATCAGCCGATAAACACCAGGCCTTTGGGCCTCCAATAATTATCCAACTAATGAATCCATTATCATCCACTTAATGGGAGGCTATGAACTAGTAATCATAATAACTAGTTCATTTTAGAAACCTAATAATTTTAGAGGATTTAATTTAAAGAAGAGGGAAGGTCAGATGAACCAGCTTGTTATGATCCTTCCACTAGCTTCACCAAGTCAGCTTAAGGGAGACCATTAATAGGCTGGTCTATGAGCACCTAAATTAGTTACACTAATTTATCTAGTTGGTATGGGTCAGCTTGAATAGTCAAGTAATTCGATCAAAACATAATCTCACGGAGAGGTCAGGTAAGTTCGATCAATGGAAGGGTCTGCCAAAGCTTGCCTTAGACACCATAAAAAATGGCTAGGTAAGTGGGCTGCCAATTTAAAAATATCGATTTGATTTATCTTAGTTACCAACTAGTTTAATTAGTTTGGATTAGATCAACCTAACAGTTCATGCTAGACCACATACCTAAGAATCAAGTCTAATATCTGAGGTCTCGTTAAAGACATAGACTTGACAAACTACAACTATTGTAATTGATCTAGAGAATCCTTGACCTAATTTAAGATAATAGTTGATTAGATTTAGTCAATTTTCTAATTAAATCCATTTTTTAATCTAACCTTAGGTCTAACCCAACTAATGGACCGAATCTCCACTAATCTATTTAACCTAATGTGTTATGATTTATGTCTTAGGATCTTCAATTCATAATCCTAGATCCTAATCAAATAACTTCTTAATTCTTAATTAAGTTTTGGGCTGAGGGTTGGGGTTCAGCTTTTCAAAAATGATTTTCATATTTATAAAATATTTTTACAACATGGTTCTACCAATCAAGTTGCATGTTTGATTCATAATTAATATGCAAGTAAGATAAGCATGAAACTTCTTTAGATCTAATCTAAACAAGTTCATGTAATTGAAATAGTTTCAACTCCAATCAATTATAAATTATCTTAGATCAAATTTAATATATTTATGATGATTAAAATTATATTAAAATATTTTTAATCAGATCATAAAATTTTTTAGATCTAATCTAAAATTTTATGATTAATATTTTAGATCAGCACATACTAGGACAACCTCTCTACTATAAGGGATAAACCTTGCACCAGAACAACCTTATAATCAGTCTGTGCAATCTAAAATTTTTATTTTTAGATCTAAAACTATTTTAAATTTAATAAATCATAAATAAGATCAAATTATATTTAATAAATTTATTATAAAAAATAAATCAACACGAACTAGGACAACCACTCCACTATAAAGGGCAAACCTTATAGTAGGACAACCTTATAGCCGTTCGTGTGATCATGATTTTTAATTTTAGATTTAATAATCAGATTTTAAATTAGATCTAATCTAAAAAGTAATTTAAATATGCATATGTAATCATGTAATAATCAACCTAGGCTCTGATACCAATTGAAGGAACCAGATCTAGGATTTTAGGGCTAGATCTTGAAATTTTTTCAAGATCAAGTAGAGAAAGACTAAAATAAATAAAAATTTATTTTATAAAAATAGAGAACACCTACATCTAAGATCTTATTACATGATTAAGGTATGAGATTAAATTAAAAATTAAAATACATAAAGAAAAAGAATATGTTGATCATATCAACATACATCTATACTAAATCTAGTGCAGGTATGTAATAACAGATCATATCTATGTTACCTATACAAGTTAGACATTCTAACTTACTGATCCAAGCTTGAGGATGATGTTCGGAGCTACACATACATCCGACCTCTAAGTGATGTCTACACGAGTCCATGAACCTCGATCAAAAATCCTATGCAGAAAATCAGCACAGTATGCTAGTACTGTGCTGATCCTTCTTTGACAATCGATCCGGTGCTTCTTTCTTTTAGATTTAGACTCTTTCAAAGAATAGAAGGAAGAAGAGAGATTTTAGATCTAAGACACTCTCAAAAATAATCTCAAAAGAGGAGGATAAGAGATGAACAAAGTAACCCTAGAAGAAGATCCTCTTCTTCTTCCCTGTTCTCTCACCTAGACACCTAGATTGGTGTCTATGAAAACCTAATTCCCAAGAGGTCTCTCACCTAGGTATTCATAGGATAAAAAGCACTCTCCAAGATCTAGAACATATCCAAAAGTCAGTCCAAAATTCATCCTATATAATGAGTTATAGAGGAGTCCTTGTTGGGTCAAATTCTTAGACTAGGAAAGAACCAATTTGGCAACTAGTTGGGGTGCCCAACACTTGGGTGCCCCCTCCTATGTTTTTGGAATGGACTACCAACAAATGTCAAACAAAATTCTCCTTTTCCACCAAACAAAAAGAGAGAAAATAAGGAGAGGAGGGCGGCATGCATGGGAGGAGTTTTAGTTTCCAAAAACTTTATCCAAAGGAAAGTTCAAATCAAATTCAAACTTCCTCCTTTGACTTAGTCCATAACTAATTGCCATAAAAGAGAGAAGGGAGGAGTGGGCATGCATGATGATCAGGGAGAGAGGGTTTTTGTCACACAAAATAGAGAGAATGGATGTGGGGGGCATGGGATATAGGTGGTGCAAGATGAATGGATCCTAGTCTTACTAGGATTTCATGTTTGACTTAGTCAAACATGATTTCTCAAATCAAATCAAACCAGAATTAATTCAACCCAATTAAATTAGATTCTAAACTAATTAAGAATATAATCAAATTAGATTAAATTAAATTAAATTTTAATTTATTTCTCTAATCAAATTAAAAAATTGGGTTGATCGAAGTCCTAGTTGAACTAGGACTAGTTCTTCCTTGCACTTAGTTTATCCAATAAATTATTTGGACTTGATCCAATCAAGTCCAAACTAAATTTAATTAAATTATATTTAATTAAACTTAATCTCAGTCCTCTGATTTAACCAAATTAAGATAATTAGCAATTAAATTATTGATCAATCCTTTTGCAATACTTGCACTAGGTTAAACATCAATCATATTGATCGTTCAACTTTAGAATGATTCTTAACCATTGATCAACTATCGGATATTAAACATTTATATGTATGACCCCATAGGTCTAAACCTAAGCTAGTAGTATAGAAATAAATTTTTGTACCAGTCAAAGTGATCATCTAGCAATGGTACCTGATGGTCGGATAGGTTGAATGTGTAGAACAAACATTCTTAAAATCCATATGGATATAGTTTTCATATAATTTATCTTCTTGACCAAAATGCTCGAAGGACACCTCAGAGTTCAATTATCAACTCTGATCAGGCATCCACACTGTATTTCAAAATACCAAATTCATCTTATGGATTATCCTGGCCATGATTTTGCTATATTGAAATACAGTGATACATTCTTCTCCAACTCTTGGAGTGGTCAATTTCATCTTGATCACACACCAACTTCATAAGTACTTGACTGTGCTCAGAAGCCTTCTATTATTGAATTAGAAATTTGGTTAGTCTGGTACCAAAGCACAGTGAGTTGCTTCCAAGCCATGAGGTGATCTCAGGTCTAAGGGATATTTATATTTATATCCTATCAAAGATATTCTCGATAGTAGAATGCTCTAGAGTTGATTATGTTCAATGACGACGTACACCTACCTCTCACCTATATGCCATACCAGTGTCTCTACACTCCTTGGTTAAGAGAACAACCAACCTATCTGACATACAGCGATCTATGCTCAATAGATGCTATCATCCTTATAATAGCCTATCATTTGGTCATGAATAGTTTTAAGGACTCATCAATAAATTTTCTCTTTATTGAACCTAAATAGTCCTAAGAACTTCATCCAACAATGGAATTCATTAGAAGATGAAAACTTATGATAAAAAAATACCAAAAAAAATACTAAAAATATATTTTATTAATTAATAAATTAATTATAATTATAATATAGCTCAACCATCAATCGATTGATGATTGACTTTAGAATATATTTTTTAATAATATACACTAAAGATTTTTACCTGATCTGATGGCTGGTGAAGAGTCCCACTGGACTGAAACTCTAAGGTTTAGAGTCCCACTAGACTGGGACTCTTCGACCGAGAGTCCTATTGGGCTGATATTCTAAGTTCTACCTATCTGAAACTCTATGATTTAGAGTCTTACTAGTTTGAAACTCTATGATCATGAGTTTTACTTGTCAGAGACACCGGGATCAAGAGTTTCACTAGTTTGGGAATCTTTGATCAAGAGTTTCATTTTTATGGAACATTATTGCCCGGACACCCACCAGATTTGAACTCTATATTTATGAGAGATTTAATTAGTGATTTGATCCCTAATTAACTTAATTTGATTACATATTGATTTTTGGATCAAATCCAATTGAATTGGATTTAGTTGGTTTTGACCTGATTAGGTTATAAGATAACCTAATCACCAAGGAGGTTTGATCCCAAATTTGATCAAGGATTGGGCTTGATCAATTTTTGATTTTATTAGGATTTAATTAAGCTTAATTAAGCCTAAATTAGATGGGTTTAATCTGACCTAATTGAGTCTAGCCAATTTGGATTGGGTTAGTTCAATTGGATAAGGTTTAAATTCAAGACTAATTTGACTAATCTTTCCTTCCTGCGCCACCTCACTTCTGCGACCACATTTTTTCTATGAGAAAACTTTTCTCATAAGTTTCTCCCATGCAAAATGGGGTGCACACCCATCATTCTCACACCTCTAAAGGATAAGTATTGGTGGTTAGTGTTTCAAGTTTGAATGAGATTCAAATTTGAATGAGGAATTAGCCTCGTCCTTATCTTGCGCCACTTCACTCTTTTGTGCACCCACCTTTCTACACATGAAAAGGTTTCTCATTGGATTTATTCATGCATAAGAGAGGGCTTATGTTCCCTTTTCCATGCCACAAAGAGATAGGAATAGATTGGTTAGCATTTGAATTCAAATGGGATTTGAATTAAAATGAACAACCAACCTATTCTTATCATATCACATGTTCTCCCCACTGCATGGTGCAAAATAAAATGAGATCTCTTCTAGGCATGTGCACATCTTTCTGAGAGAGAGATAGAGTGTGTGAGCTTTCCCTCTCTATATGGAAATTTCAAAAAATTCCTTAAAAAAAGAATACAGTGAGAGGAGTGGGTGCAAGGTTTTCTAAGGGCATACCCTAAGGTTTCGACCTAGGGTTCGGGATTTTGGTTTGTGAGCTAGGAGGGTTGTGAGTACAAAAAACTTAGTTGAGTGCCTCCTCTGCCTCTCTTCTACATCTACTGGCAATCCAAAGCATTCAAAGAGCCTGTAGACAAAGATCAAAGTAGTTCAGTTGACATCAACCATCGAAAGATTCCGGCATCGAGCAAGCACTTGGAAGGAGTCGATCGAAACCAGGGCCTTATGCGGATGAGCCACGGAGGCCAGATACACTGTGTGCTGCATTGTGATGAGTGAACCTCTCCAACTAAGATCGAATTGCGTAGTTCGGCTATCCACACAAGTATCGTATTTTGAACATGTAGTATAGTAGTAAATAGTTTACTGCTATCAATTTAGTTTTCAAATTCAAAGCATGTAAATCATATTTTGATCCTTAGTATAGAGTTTTCTGATGTGATCAATTGCTCATAATTAATTAGATTAATTATATTTTTTTTCTATATTTAATTAATTTTTAAAAAAATTTTGAAAGTAGGGCTAGAAATCCTGCATTGTATACATTCATAAAATTCATTAAAAATCTTTTTGTAACTCACTAATACCTAAGAATCAATTACCGCTAATTTTGATTCCAAGAAAATATATATTTTATATATCCTCCATATAGGTGCTAATTTCTAGACTGAAAAAATTTTCAAGACTTGTAATGATAGATAACCATAATTTATACATAAATATACCATAAATAATTTATTATGCCACACATACACGAACATAATTTTTTTTTTCAATCTATTATTTTGCTGGTTCGGTATGTTATAGTAGTTGTGCGGGCCCTGCTGTGAAGCATGCAGGGTTTCTAGCTTTACATTTAAAACTTTTTCGAAAATCAAATATAGCAAAACTAAAAATTAATCTAATTAATTTTTTTGGAGCTATAGATCTGATCTAAAAACCCTATAAATCCAATATTTAATGTGACATATAAGCAATGAATCTGAAAAACAAACTAAACAGTAGCAGCAGTAAAATTATTTTACTGATCTACGTGTTTAGAACACATTATCTTTATGCGAGTTGTCGATCTTCGCAACTGAATCACTACTAGAGAGATCTGATCATCATGATGTAGTCACATAGCATGTCTGGCCTCTATGGATGGTCCACACGAGGCTCTGGTCCCGATCGACTCCTCTTGAGTGCTAGCTCGATGATGAATCCTTTTGACAGCTGATGCTGATCGATCTCCTTTGATCTCCCTCCACCAATTCTTTGGATACTTGTAATCAGTAGCAAAGGTAGAAGAGAGGTTGAGGAGGCTCTCCAAAAAATTTCACTAAGATCTGGCACTCAGATCTCATGAATAGCACTCAAACCCTAGATCAGAATTCTAGGGCAGCACTTTCACCAATTACCTTGCGCCTGATTTTTCCTCTGGTTTATCTTCTCTCTGATTTTTTTCTTTCTCTGATTTTTCTCACATAAAGGGGAGAGCTCACGAACAAAAGAGGCTTCCTTTTAGGTGTTGCACATCCTAAAATATTCCATAATTTATTTTTGCACAAAACCAAGTGGCATGTGGGAGATAAGATAGGATAAGATGGGTTTGTTCATTCAAATTCAAACTCCATTTGAATTTGAATGGTGACCAACCTATCCTTATCCATCTAGGACATGGGAAATTAGATGGCACACTCTCTTATGTGTGGGAAAATATTATGAGAAACATTTCTCATTGGGAAAGGAAGTGGCGCAAGGAATGGTGAGGTGGCACATGAAGACTAGGTCAAACTAGTCTCAAACAAATCTTATCCAATTAGACCAACCCAAACAAATTTGGTTAGGCCAAATTTGACCAGATTAAATCCAACTCTTTTAGACTTAATTAGGGTTAATTAAATCCTAATTAAATAAAAAATTGATTAAGTCCAACCCCTGATCAAATCAGGGATCAAACCTACTCGATCTTGGCGATTAGGTTATCTCATAACCTAATCGGGTCAAATCCAACTGAATCCAATTCAATTGTATTTGATCAAAAAATTATTACTCAATCAAATTGAGTTAATTAAAAATTAAATCACTAATTAAGCCTCTCATAAATATAGAGTACAAATCAAATGGGTATTCGGATAATAGAGTCTCGTTAAAATGAAACTCTTGATCAAAGAGTCTCAAACTAATGGGACTCTTGATCCTGGTGTTCCAAACAAGTGGAACTCATGATCATAAAGTATTAGACTAGTAGGAATCTTGATCATAGAGTCACAGACAAGTAGGACTCAGGGTTTTAGTGCAGTAGAACTCTTGGTCAAAGAGTTCCAGTCTAGTGAAACTCTTGATCATAGAGTCCCAGTCTAGTGAAACTTTTGATTATAGGTTCTAGTCCAGTGGGACTCCTAATTATAGAGTTCTAGATAACCAGGACTCAGAGTCCTAATGTAGTAAGACTCTCGATCAAAGAGTCCCAGTCAGTGGGACTCTTGACCATAGAGTCCCAGTCCAGTGGGACCCCTAATCACAGAGTCTCCGATAATCAGGACTCAGAGTCCCAGTCCAGTAGGACCTCGATTGAAGGATCCCAATCTAGTGGAACTCTTCATCAGCCATCAGATCAGATAGAAACCTCTAATGCATGTGACCCCATAGGTTCGAACCTAAGTCCGTAGCACAGAAATCAATTTCTGTACTAATTAAAGTGACCATCTAATAATGATACCCGACGTCTGAATAGATCGAATAGTTGCAATCATATCACTCAAAATCTACATGAATATGGTTATCGCATAATTCATCCCTTTGACCTCAATGCTCAAAGGATGATCTTGGATTTAACTGCTAACCATAAAAATCATCCATATTGTATTTCAAAATTCAACGTCAATCGAATGGAGCACCCCGACTGAGGTTTTGCTAAATTGAAATACAGTGATGCACTTGCTTCAACACTTGTACGGGCCAATTCTATCTTGACTCACATACCAACTTTATAAGTACTTGACTGCACCTAGTAGCCTTCCATCATGAATTAAAAATTTAGTTAGTCTGATACCTAGGTATAGTGAGTTACTTGCAAGTCACCATGGTGATCTTAGGTCTAAGGGACACTTATACCTATATCCTATTAAAGCAAATCTTGATAGTAGAAAATCTTCAAAGTTGATCATGTTCAGTGCAGATGTATCCCTATATCTTACCTACATGCCATACTAGTATCTCCATACTCGGTTAAGAGGACAAGCAGTCCATATAACATACAACGATCTATACTCGATAAATGTTGTCATCGTTGGTAACAATATATCATTTGGTTATGAATAAGTTGAAGAACTAAATGACAAATCTTTCTTTATGGAGTCTAAATAGTCCTAAGGACTTCATTGAAGCAAAAAACCTATTTTTCGGACCAGGTTAGTTCAGATCTAATTGGATCAGGAGGGATATTTTAAAAATTTTCTCTAAGATCCTAATTAGATCTGAGACTCCTCAAATCTAATCTTATTGATCTTATAATAAAAATAAAAATAAAAATTAAATCTAATTTAATTATATCATTATTTTGGATAATCCAATTATCTTGTGATGATCCCGATGTTTGCCTAAGGTTTTGGATGTAGCCATGCAAGTGCCTAGCTCCTACCGATATTCACTCAGGCAGGATCTAAAGATCTTCTCCTTCTTAATCAATCCTCCAAAAATCAAATTTAGATCTGATCTTGAAGGTCTTCAAAACTGCTTTTAAAGAATAAGAATTGTCTCTTGTAGCAGTGCTGCCTTCTTTCTTGTTAGATATGTGTGCCTTAGAAACCAAAATTGGCTGACACTTGTAATATACTTTTAGGGACAAAATTATAATTTTGACTATAAATAATAAAATGGATTATTTTCTATCATAAGAATATATTTAATGTTTGTGATACATCCCTTGAGTTAATGATAATGATAATTCTTATTTTCTAGAGTTGAAAATTTAAGACAAGAATTTTCATTATTAACTCATAAAATGCTCCTGATCGTAGGATCATTATGAGGATGGTGATTGATCTGGAAGGTTGGTATACAATCTCTTCTTCATAGTAGATTAGTCTTGAGTCTATGGTGTAGAGACATTGGAGCGAGAGTGTAGATACTCGTTAGAGAACAAGGGCATTGAGCATGACCACCTCGAGCAGTCATAAGGAAGTCTACCTTCTCATCGATGACTGACTCGAAGCTACAGTGGTATGTCTAATTCTTTGACCTGAGGTGCATCAGCAATTTATCTTGAGGGTGTTATAGTTTGACTACACCATGACTTGATCTCCTAACCATTCGGAACCCTAAAGTTTATGTTGGCTATAGCATGTTCATTGTAGAAATTGGATTGCACCAAGAAGAAATCTATCTACCTCAATAGATGAGGAGCAGTCCTATGCTGATCATGAGAATCAAGTCCATAAGCCCATGACCATGGCAGAGTGAAATAATAGAAAGAGATTCTATTAAGGTTTTCACATCGGACTTAAATCGATTGATTAAATCATATGATAGAAATTAGGGTTTGATGAGTTCACCTTAACCATAATCTGATCGGGGCTCAAGATAGAAGAACTTAATCACACAAGTAGCTGCACCAAGAGGTTCACTTTCAATTTTGATGGGTTGCCACCATATACTACTAGGTGTCACTAGTGGATTTTGAGAGCAATTAGAATGATTTAGATGATCGATCATTCTAGTTGTTTGAATTAGAAGAGTTTTGATCCATTGAAAAAAATTTCGATGATGTCAATGATAGAGATCGTGCACATCCCATTATCATACAGAACTGAACCTAATTGGGTCATACAAATAAGAGTTTGGATTTAAATATCATCAATTGGATTAACCCAGTTCAATTGATTTGAATTAGATTCAATTAGGTTCAAGAAAATCATGCTAGCACATAATTGAGCCTAACATTCTCCTTCTACTATCATTAAAAATTATCTCAACTGAGCCAAATGAGTTTGTACTCACTTAGGTATCTTTACTTAGTCTGACTGGAGCTTGTCCAGATCAGAAAAGGGTTGTCTTAATTTATGAGATAAATTTGAGACAACACCTGCCATTTTTCATCACGTGCTAATTCTTGTCTTCCAACTTTGGTCAAACATTGACTTTTGACATTTGGACATCTGCCCATGTGTCATGCACCTATTGGAGAGTAGAGAGGGGCTTGTCCCCTTGCTAGATTTTGAAAAGGAGGGGGTACACATCTAGGGAGGTGTGCACCCATGGATAGAGATGACTGGAGTCCCATATGGATGGATCTCCACGTTGCTTCTTAGATTCTACTTAGTTGACCCCTAGCTATAGACTTTGATCAATCTTGGGCACCATCTAAGGATGAATTAGTGGGGCTCTCATCTAATTGGATTAGGTGATGTCATCCCACCAATCAAATTTAGATCTAATTGCACGATACAAAATGATTGGTCGGGATAATGTGGCACTGCATGGCGCAGCAGGGTCTATATAAACTTTGTTTGCGCCCAACTTTTAAAGAGTTCTCTCTTAGCCCATGCCCCAAGGCTGCTCCTCTCCCTCCTCCATGCCATCTTCTGATCCTCTATCTCCTCTCCATGCCTAAGGAAAGTTGGGCTCTAGTTTGGTGCGATCCAGGCAAAAAAAAGCTGACGAGAAAGGAAGAAGGCAGCACTACTGCGAGATGATAGCAGATCTTCAAAAGGAGTTTTGAAGATCCTCCAAAGTAGATCTAGATCTAATTTTTGAAAAAGTGATAAAGAAGGAGAAGATCTCTAGATCCAGCCTAAGTGGATACCGATAGAGGCCAGACGCTTGTGTGGCTACATCTAGAACCTCCGGTAATCAGCAGGATCATCAAAGGATAATCTAATTACCCAGCATCAAGGTATAATTAAATCAGATTTAATTTAACTCTATTTTTATTTATTAGATCTAAAATATCTTAGATCTAATCTAGATATACAAGAAAAATTTTTGAAATATCTTTCTTGATCGGATCAGATCTGAACGAATTTGATCCAAAAAATCAGGATTTTTTCTTCAACTGGTATCAGAGCCAGGTTCTCTAAATTATTTAGATCTAATTTTTAATTTATTTTGATCTAATAATTTAATAATTTTAGATATCACATTAGATGTGATTAGATCTGCAATCAAAAAAAA
Source organism: Cocos nucifera (assembly GCA_006176705.1). Lineage (NCBI taxonomy): Eukaryota > Viridiplantae > Streptophyta > Magnoliopsida > Arecales > Arecaceae > Cocos > Cocos nucifera. The sequence continues at coordinate 61,235 of QRFJ01001120.1, read as the reverse complement.
TTAAAATTCAATAATATAGATCTAAGTTCTACAATATGCATGACTAGTTGTAAAATAGAATAGTTCTATACATAGTCTTGCATAATCATGATTTATTTTGATTAAATTATAATTTTAGATCTATTTATTTTATATTTTTTGATGATTATAAATATTATAATAAGATCTAAAAAATAAGAAATAAAATTATTTAATTTTTAGATCATATGAGATATGATGAATGCATGTTTAGACTAGTTGTAGAATAGTTCTACATAATTATCTAGATTAGAATTTATTTTGATGTGATCAATTTAAATCTAATTTTTTAGATAATTATGAGATAATTAAGATCTGAAAAAGATGCATAACATGATACATAAGTTGTATGCAAAATAAGTATTTAGTTAGATCAATTTTATATATGAGATGTATGATGTAGATCTAACTAGTTTTGTAGATTTATATTTCTAATTAAGGCATTCCCCTTGGCCGTCCAGTCATAAGAATAAAGTAGGATTTAAATGCCCTCTCCTCTACATTCGATTGGGTGTTCTTATGATGTGTAGGGGTGCTGCGCATTTGTCCTTAATCAGAAATCAAGAACTTACTTTTCTGCAAAACCCTAGATCCTGAAATCCTAGGATTTTATTCACATGTTTTGTTTGTGAACCCTAAACTTAATTAAGAATTATGATTATGAAATATTAATTAGGTCTAAAATTGAGAATTTTAGATCTAAGATATATTCATAAAATTGGTTTCGGGCTTGGGTAGCTCAATTAGGTCTTAAGCGGTTGATCAAATCGAATCAAGAGTTGGTTAGATGGGATCAAGAGTGCTTAAATTGACCAGCCTAATAGGATTAAGTCTGGGTCAAGATCGAGTCATGTGAGTGATCGATCAAGCTAAGACCTAATTAGGCTCAGTGGTTAGAGTCTGGATTGTAGGCTAATCTGATTGGATTGTAGGCTAATCCGATTGGTTCTGGCTCAATAATTTGGTGTCTAAGGTAAGTTTGGTAGATACGATCGACTGGTTTTTAATTGAGAGCTACTCAACTTGAATGCATTCTTGTCGAGTTAATGACATATCCCTTCCATTGGTCTCACTTACCTTGCCATGTTTGTTGGCTCAGTTCTGATCTGAGGTGGTCAATAATCTGAGCTAACCCATGCCACTAGGTTAGTCATAATAGTTATGACTATGTCAAGTCTAGTTTAATGAGACCAAAATCAAATCTCCCTAAGAAAAGATTAAGTCTAAGATCTTCTACCATTATAGATATGCAGGCCCTTTTTGGGGTTGATTGTTCTCGACTGGTTACAGTGGTTCAGTTGCACCAAAAAGATGCAACCATATCTATTAGGCATTGGATGCTATGGGCTGGAGGATGGATTGGGCTCAATATTTTAGATACGGTGAGAGACTCAATTAGAAATCCAATCTATGCAAATGATGGATCTGACTTAACTAAGGAGTGGATCAATATTCCAGCACATGGTGAGATTCATGAATTAGAGATCCAAGTTTGGGTGCACCATGATTAGAGAATCATTGAACAAGAGTTGTTTACTCATTGGCTAACCCATCACCAATAACTATTAGGTGAGGTGATGAGTCAGTTGGTGGGACCACACCATCGACTAGAAATCATTAATCATGAAGATTTTTGCATCTCTATAGAGAGAGTGCAGGAATTCAAAAAAATAGTAGGAGCTAATTTATTTAAAAATTAAAATCCTAAATAAATTGGTTAAGTCTTAATTACAATATCTAACTAAAAACTTTGACTCTCTATAGAAAAATGTCTACATCCAACCCACTAGCACGAATCCTAAACACCCATAGACTGATCGAACCCAATTACAAGAATTGGCTTTGAAACTTCAGAATCATTTTGGGTTTCAAGAAGTTAACTCATGTATTGGATCAGGACCCTCCCACCTTACGATCTCATCCATCCGCTAAACAGAGAGCATCTCTTGAAAAATAGACGGGTGAAGATAACAAGATCAGATATTACATGTTGGGCTCGATGTCTGATGAACTTCAATGCCAATATGAAGATATCAGGATTGCTCGCCAAATATTGGTTCACCTACAAGAGATGTTTGGTGAACAGAGTCGCATAGCCAAGTATCAAGTCACTAAACAACTATTCAAGGCTAAAATGCGTGATGGACAATCAGTCCAAGATCATTATCTGATGATGATCAAGGACTTAGAAGAGCTTGAGAAGCTCGGAGTGAGGTTGGACTTGGATCTGTAGAATGATATAATTTCGTAATCCTTGACTAATGCATATGGGCAATTCATCATGAACTATCATATGCATAAACTTCAAAATTCTCTGGCCAAACTTATGAACATGCTGGTTACCACTGAGTTTTCTATGAAAGGTTCTAAAGGCTCTGTGCTTGCTATGGAATGGACATCTTCTAAGAGAAAGTCTTTTGGGAAGAAGAAGTCTGTGAAAATGTAGAAGGTGGAAGGAGGAAAGAAGAAAAAGATAGAGCTGAAAAAGAAAGCCGCTGACAAAGGAAAGTGTTTCCATTGTAACAATGATGGCCACTGAAAGCGAAACTGCCCTACTTACCTGGCCATCCTGAAAAATAAGAAGGAGGCAGGTCCTTCTGGAGGTATGCTCGTTATTGAGTCTAACCTTAAGATTTCTTCTACATCCAGTTGGGTGCTTGACTCTAGTTCTAATGCTCATTTATGCACTTCCATGTAGGGTCTTGAGGATAGCAAGAGGCTGAGGGATGGTGAGATGATCCTGCGCATCGAAAATGGAGCAAGAGTTGCTGTCGTGGCCATGGGAACATACCCTCTTCGATTACTATCTGGTTTAGACTTAGTATTAAAGGATTGTTATTATGTGCTTGCAACAAGTAGGAATTTAATTTCTGTTTCAAGCTTAGCACTAGAAGGTTATGTAATTAGTTTTTTTAAGAACCATTGTAACATTCTTTATGAAAGAAATAAAATTACAAGTGGTTTTCTTATTAACGATCTTTACCAGTTACATATTGATGTATCTATTTTTAATATCGAGCAAAATGTAAATACCATAAGAACAAAATGACCTAGGGATAGTCCAAATGATAGGTATCTATGGCACCTAAGACTAGGTCATATAGCAGAAGATAAGGTTAACAAATTAGAGAAAATCAGGCTATTGAGTCCATTGAGTTTCGAGTCATATCTAATTTATGAATCTTATCTTCATGGCAAAATGACTAAGCTTCCTTTTGTAGGACATGGAGAAAGGGCCATAGATCTTCTTGTCCTAGTACATACTGATGTGTGCGGTCCATTTGATGTGCCGACTAGAGGCAACTTTGTCTACTTCATAACCTTTATTGATGATTTATCTAGGTATGGATATGTGTATCTTATGAGACACAAGTCTGAAACTTTTGAAAAGTTCATGAAATTCAGACATGACGTAGAAAAGCAAACAGAAAAATTCATCAAGGTTTTTCGATCAGATCGAGGTGGTGAGTACCTTAGTCAAAAATTTCTGGACTATCTCAAGAAAAATGGAATAGTCTCTTAATGGACTCTACTTGAAACATCTCAACTCAATGAAATTTTCGAATGGAGGAATTGGACTCTATTAGATATGGTCTGATCCATGATGAGCTTCACAGACCTCTCTGATTTTCTTTAGGGATACTATTTATTAACTATAATATACTTACTGAATAGGGTTCCTTCCAAAATCGTTCCTACCATACCGTATGAGATATGGCATGGTAAGAAATCAAGTCTAAGTCATCTCAAAATTTGGGATTGTCTGGCTCATGTCAAAAGACAACAAGTAGACAAGTTAGACTTCAGGTCCTTTAGAGCTCGATTTATAGGATATCCTAAAGAGTCATTAGGATATTATTTCTATATTCCAGAAGATCACAATGTGATTGTGAGTCAACGTGCCATCTTTCTTGAAAAATAGTTTATTCAAGATAACGGCATTGGAAAGCAAATCAAACTCGATGAGAAAGTCTCATAAGAGCAACGAGCTAAGGACCAAATGAAACCAAATCAGGTTAAGACAATCCAATCACTACCTCCTCCACCTCATAGATCAAAAAGAGTTTTCCATTCCCATGAGAGGTACTTAGGTACCATTTTGGAGGAAATAGAGAAAATGTTCCTTATAGGTAATGGGATTCATGGTGATGATCCCAAAACCTTTAACAAGGCGATATTGGATATTGACTCTGAGAAATGGTTAGAGATAATGAAGTCAGAAATTGACTCGATGCACTCAAACCAAGTCTGGACCTTGGTAGATCCACCAGAAGGTATAGTACCTATTGGGTGTAAATGGATCTACAAGAGAAAGATTGGTGCAAATGAGAATATGAAGACATTCAAAGTTAGATTAGTGGCAAAAGGTTATAGTCAACATGAAGGCATTGACTATCAGGATACCTTTTCGTCGGTAGCTATGCTAAAATCCATTCGCACATTGCTTGCTGTTGCAGCCTATTTCAATTATGAAATATAGCAAATGGATATGAAAACGACATTCTTAAATGGATATCTTAAGGAAGAGATCTATATGGAACAGCCACTAGGTTTCACATCCAGTGATACTGATCACAAGGTATGCAAGCTACAAAGGTTCCATATATGGACTTAAGCAAGCATCTCGGAGCTGGAATACTCATTTTAATGATGTGATCAAATTATTTGGTTTCATCAAAAATGAGGAAGAGCCATGTGTCTTCAAAAAGATCAGTGGGAGCGCTGTTGTCTTCCTCGTATTGTACGTGGATGACATCCTTTTTATTAGGAATGATGTTCCCATGTTGACCACAGTTAAAATATGGTTATCTAAAGAATTCTCCATGAATGACCTAGGAGAAGCATCCTTTATTCTAAATATTAAGGTCTATAGAGATAGACCGAATAGGATGCTAGGACTTTCACAGAAGATGTACATAAAGAAAGTGCTAAAGAGGTTTAGCATGGAAAACTCTAAGAGGGGTTTGGTATCCTTCAGACATGGCATTCATCTTTCTAAGAAGATGTGCCCTAGCATACCTGAGGAAATAGAATGCATGAGCAAGATCCCTTATGCTTCAGCAATAGGGAGCCTCATATATGCCATGTTATGTACACGACCTGCTATAGCCCATGCTACAAGTGTCACAAGTAGATTCAGTCGAATCCAGATGAAGAATACTAAACTTTTGTGAAATGTATCCTTAAGTACTTAAGAAGAACTAAGGATATATTATTGGTCTTTAGTAATGGAGAACTTCAAGTCCAGGGGTTTACAAACTCGGATTTTATGTTCGATGTAGATGATCAAAAGTCGACATCTGGAAGTCTATTTGTGTGCAATGATGGAGCTGTTAGTTGAAAAAGTTTCAAGTAGACTGTGTAGCAGATTCCACCATGGAAGCAGAATATATTGCTGTATCAGAAGCTGCAAAGGAGGCATTCTGGTATAAGAAGTTTGCCGTAGAGATTGGAGTGATACCATCAGATGCCATTCCTCTGTACTATGACAATAACGGTGCCATAGCCCTTGCTAAGGAGCCGAGGTCTCACCAAAAATTCAAGCACATCGAGCGGTGATACCATTCATCTGTGATTATCTCAAGAAGGATTACGTCGAGGTCAAGAGAGTCGATTCCATAGATAATGCGGTGGATCCACTTACAAAGCCGTTGGACCAGCAGAAGATCGAAGCCCATCTTGAGAAGATGGAACTTAGATTTATAGCCAATTGGCTTTAGATCAAGTGGGAGATTGTTAGATATGTGTGTCTTAGAAGCCAGAATTGGTTGACACCTGTAATACACTTCTAGGGGTAAAATTATAATTTTGACTATAAATAATAAAATGTATTATTTTCTATCATAAGCGTGTATTTATTGTCTGTGATACATCTCTTGAGTTAATGGTAACGATAATTCTTATTTTCAAGAGTTGAAAATTTAAGATAAGAACTTTCATTATTAACTCATAAAATGCTCCTGATCGTAGGATCATCATGAGGATGGTGATTGATCCAGAAGGTTGGTGTATAATCACTTCTTTATAGTACATGAGACTTGAGTCTATGGTGTAAAGATATTAGAGCGAGAGTATAGGTACTCGTTAGAGAAAGAGGGCATTGAGCGTGACCATCTCGAGCAGTCATAAAGAAGTCTACCTTCTCATCGATGATTGACTTGAAACTGCAGTGGTGTGTCTGGTTCTTTGACCTGAGGTGCATCTACAATTCACCTTGAGGGTGTTATAGTTTGACTACACCATAACTCGATCTCCTAGTCATTCAGAATCCTAAGGTGTATGTTGGCTATAGCATGTTCATTGTAGGAATTGGATTGCACTAAGAGGGAATCTATCTACCTCGGTAGATGAGGAGCAGCCCTATGATGATCATGAGAATCAAATTCATAAGCCCATGGCCATGGCAGAGTGAAATAATAGAAAGAGTTTCTATTAAGGTTTTCACATCGGACTTGAATTGAATGATTAAATTATATGATAGAAATTAGGGTCTGGCGATTTCACCATAACCCTAATCTGATCGGAGCTCAAGATAGAGAAAATTAATCACACAAGTAGCTGCACCAAGAGGTTAATTTTCAATTTTGATGGGTTGCCACCATATACTACTAGGTGTCACTGGTAGATTTTAGGAGCAATTAGAATGATTTAGATGATCGATCATTCTAGTTGTCTGAATTAGAAGAGTTCTGATCCATCGAAAGGAGTTTCGATGATGTCAATGATAGAGATTGCGACACATCCCATTATCATACAAAACTGAATCTAACTAGATCACACAAATAAGAATTTGGATCTAGATATCATCAATTGGATTAACCTACTTCAATTGATTTGAATTAGATTCAATTAGATTTAAGAAAATCATGCTAGCACACGATTGAGCCTAACGTTATCCTTCTACTATCATTAAAAGTTGTCTCGACTGAGTCAAATGAGTTTGTGCTCACTTAGGTACCTTTACTTGGTCTGACTGGAGCTTGTCCAGGTCAGAAAAAGGTTGTCTTAATTTATGAGATAAATTTGAGACAACACCTACCATTTTCCATCATCTGCTAATTCTTGTCTTTTGACTTTGGTCAAACATTGACCTTTGACCCTTGGACATCTGCCCATATGTCATGAACCTATTGGAGAGCCGATAGGGCCTTGTCCCCTTGCTAGATTTTGGAAAGGAGGGGACGCACGCCTAGGGAGGCATGCATCCATGGATAGGGACGACTAGAGTTCCTTACGGATGGAACTCCAGGTTGCTTCTTGGATTCTACTTAGGTGACCCCTAGCTATAGCTTTGACTACTCTTGGATGCCATCTAAGGATGAATTAGTGAGAATCTCATCTGATTGGATCAGATGATGTCATCCCACCAATCAGATTTAGATCTGATTGCATGAAGCAACGTGATTGGTCGAGATAATATGGCACTGCATGGCGCAGTAGGGTCTATATAAATCCTATCTACGCCCAACTTTTAAAGAGTTCTCTCTTAGCCCATGCCCCAAGGTTGCCCCTCTCCCTCCTCCATGCCATCTTCTAATCCTCTCTCTCCTCTCCATGTCCAAGGAAAGTTGGGCTCCAGTTTGGTGCGATCTAGGCAAGAAAAAGCTGACGAGAAAGGAAGAAGGCAGCACTACTGCAGAGATGATAGTAGATCTTTGAAAGAAGTTTTGAAGATCCTCCAAATCAGATCTAGATTTGATTATTGGAGAAGTGATAAAGAAGGAAAAATTCTCTAGATCCAGCCCGAGTGGATACCGATAGAGGTCAGGCGCTTGCATGGCTAGATCCAGAATCTTAGGCAATCAACAGGATCATCAAAGGGTAAGCTGATTACCCAGCATGAAGGTATAATTAAATTAAATTAAATTTATTTTTATTTTTATTTATTGGATCTATAAAATTAGATCTGAAATATCTCAGATCTGATCTGGATAGATGAGAGAAATTTTTGAAATATCTTTCTTAATTCGATCATATCTGAATGAATCTGATTCGAAAAATCAGGATTTCCCCTTCATTCCTTTCCTGACATCTTTCACTTGCTTGGATCACACCTTATTCATGCCCAAAAGCCCTTGGGCATGGAGAGGAGAGAGAGGACTAGAGGGTGGCATGGAGAAGGAGGGAGAGGGGCTATGTGGCGTGGGCTAAAGGTAGAATCATTGAATTCTAGGCATAGATAGGATTTATATAGACCTTGCTGTGCCATGCAGTGCCACATTATGTTGGCCAATCACGACCCTTTGTGCAATTAGATCTAAATCTGATTGATGGAATGACATCATCTGATCCAATCAAATAAGAGACCCTCAAAAATCTTCTTAGGTGGTGCCAAGACTGGTCAAACAAGAATTTTTGGTGCCACATAGTTTAATCCCCTGAAGCAACCTAGAGTCCCATCTGTATGAGACTCCATATTTCTGCTTTTTTGTAGGGCGACAAGTCCCCAGGTACTCTCCTATGGGTGCGCGACACATGGGCAGATGTCTAAGTATTCAGGATCAACATTTGACCAATGTTCGAAGATAAGATTTAGCAAGTGATGGAAAATGATAGGTGTTGTCTCAAATTTATCTCATAAATTAAGACAACCATTTTCTAACCTAGACAAGCTCCAGTCAGACCAACTAAAGGTTCTTGAGTGAGCTCAAACACATTTGGCTCAGTTGAGACAAGCTTTAATGATTGTTAAAGGAGAACATTAGGCTCAATCGTGTGCTAGCACAATTTTTTTGAACCTAATTGAATCTTATTCAAATCAATTGAACTGGATTAACCCAATCGATGATATCCAGATCTAAACCCTTATTTGTGTGACCTAGTTAGGTTCAATTTCATATGGTAATGGGATATGTCATGATCTCTATCATCGACATCATTGAAACATCTTTCGATGGATCAGAACTTTTTTGATTCAAACAACTAGTATGATTGATCATCCGAATCATTATAATTGCTCCCAAAATCTACTAGTGACACCTAGCAGTATATGGTGGCAACCCATCGAACTGAAAGCAAATCTCTCAGTGTAGTTACCTATGTGATAAAGTTCCTCTATCTTAAGCTCCGACCGGATTAGGGTTATGGTGATCTCATCAAACCCTATTTTCCATCTTATGAATTAATCATTCGATTCAAATCCAATGTGAAAATCCTAATAGAAACTCTTTCTATTATTTCACTCTACCATGGCCATGGACTTATGGACTTGATTCCCATGATCATCATAGGACTGCTCCTCATCTACCGAGGTAGATAGATCTCCTATTGGTGCAATCCAATTTCTATAATAAACATGCTATAGCCAACATATACCTTAGAATTTTGAATGGCTAGGAGATTGAGTTATGGTATAGTCAAACTATAACACCCTCAAGATGAACTACCGATGTACCTCAGGTCAAAGAACCAGACACACTACTGCAGCTTCGAGCTTGTCATCGACGAGAAGGTAGACTTTCTGATGACTACTTGAGGTGGTTATACTTAGTGCCCTCGTTCTCTAACGAGTACCTATACTCTCACTCCGATGTCTCTACACCATAGACTCAAGAGTCATCTATCTAAAAGAAGCGATCGTATACTAACCATCCAGATCTATCACCATCCTCATCATGATCCTATGGTTGAGAGCATTTTATGAGTTAATAATGAAATTCATGTCTTAAATTTTCAACTCTTAAAAATATGAACTATCATTACCATTAACTCAAGGAATGTATCATAGGCACTTTCAAATATACACTATGATAGAAAATAATCTATTTTATTATTTATAGTTAAAATGATAATTTTGCTCTTAGAAGTATAATACAAGTGTTAGCTAATCTGGTTTCTAGGGCACACATATCTAACAAACTCCCACATGACCTAAAGTTAATTGGCTACAAATCTAAGTCCCATCTTCTTAAGATAGGCTTTGATCTTCTACTGGCCCAATGGCTTTGTAAGTGGGTCTACCACATTGTCTACGGAGTCAACTCTCTTAACCTCGACGTAACCTTTCTCAAGGTAATCGTGGATGAGGTGGTATCACCGCTCGATGTGCTTAGATTTCTAATGAGACCTCGGCTCCTTAGCAAAGGCTATGGCACCATTATTATCGAGTACAGAGGAATGGCATCCGATGGCATAACTCCGATCTCTATAGCAAACTTCTTATACCAGAATGCCTCCTTCATAGCTTCTGACGCAACGATATACTCTATTTCCATGGTGAAATCTGCTATCACTATCTGCTTGGAACTTTTCCAACTAACAGCACCACCATTACATACAAACAAACTCCCAGATGTCGACTTTCGATCATCTATATTGGACATAAAATCCAAGTCTGTATATCTCTAGACTTGGAGTTCTCCATTACCAAAGATGAACATCATATCCTTAGTTCTTCTTAAGTACTTAAGGATATATTTCATAGAAGTCCAATGTTCTTCACCTAGATTCAACTGATATCTACTTGTGACACTCACCGTATGGGCTATATTAGGTTGTGTACATAACATGGCATACATGAGGCTTCCTTTTGCTAAAGCATTAGGGATCTTGCTCATGCATTCAATCTTCTTAGGTATGTTAGGACACATTTTCTTGGAGAGATGAATGCCATGTCTGAAGGTTACCGATACCCTCTTAGAATTTTCCATGCTAAATCTCTTTAGCACTTCCTCTATGTACATGTTCTATGAAAAACCTAGCATCCTATTCGATCTATCTCTATAGACCTTAATTCCAATAATGAAGGATATTTCTCCTAGGTCTTTCATGGAGAATTCTTTAGATAACCACATTTTAACTATGGTCAACATGAAAATATCATTCCCAATAAGGAGGATATCATCCACGTATAGTACGAGGAAGACAATAGCGCTCCTACTGATCTTTTTAAAAATACATGGTTCCTCCTCGTTCTTGATGAAACCAAATAATTTGATCACATCATAAAAATGTGTATTCCAGCTCTGAGATGCTTGCTTAAGTCCATATATGGACCTTTGCAGCTTGCATACTTTGTGATCAACATCACTAAATATAAAACATAGTAGCTATTCCATATAGATATCTTTCTCAAGGTATCCATTTAAGAACGTCGTTTTCACGTCCATTTGCCATATTTCATAATCAAAATAGACTGCAACAGCAAGCAATATGCGAATGGATTTTAGCATGGCTACGACGAAATGGTATCCTGATAGTCAATTCCTTCGCACTGACTATACCCTTTTGCCACTATTCTAGCTTTGAATGTCTACACATTTCCATCTACATCAATCTTTCTCTTGTAGATTCATTTACACCCAATAGGTACTATACCTTCAGGTGGATCTACCAAGGTTTAGACTTGGTTTGAGTGCCTCGAATCAATTTTTGACTTCATTGCCTCTAACCATTTCTCATAGTCGATATCCAATATCACCTTGTCATAGGTTTTGGGATCACCATGAACCCCATTACCTACGAGAAATATTTTCTCTACTTCCCCTGAAATAGTACCTAAATATCTCTCAGGAGGATAGAAAATTCTTTTCGATCTACGAGGCGAAGAAGGTAGTGATTGTATTGGCTCAACCTGATTTGGTTCCATAGGGTCCTTAGCTTGTTGCTTTTGTGAGATTTTCTCCTCGAGCTTGATCTGCTTTTCAATGCCACTATCTTGAATAAACTATTTTTTAAGAAAGATGGCATGCTGACTCACAATCATATTATGGTCTTCTAGAATGTAGAAATAATATCCTAATGACTCTTTAGGATATCCTATGAATCGAGCTCTAAAAGACCTATAATCTAACTTGTCCGCTTGTTGTCTTTTGACATGAGCCGGACAACCCCAAATTCTGAGATGACTCAGACTTGGTTTCTTACCATGCCATATCTCATACGGTATGATAGAAATGATTTTAAAGAGAACCCTATTCAGTAAATATATAGCAGTTAATAGACAATATCTTCAAAGAAAATCGGAAAGGTCTATGAAGCTCATCATGGATCAGACCATATCTAATAGGATCCGATTTCTCCATTCTGGAACTCCATTGAGTTGAAGTATTTCAGATGGAGTCCATTGAGATATTATGCCATTTTGCTTGAGATAGTCTAGAAATTTTCGACTAAGGTATTCACCTCCTTGATCTGATCGAAGAATCTTAATAGATTTTTTAGTTTGCTTTTCAACTTCATGTCTAAATTTCTTAAACTTTTCAAAGACTTTAGACTTGTGTCTCATAAGATACACATACCCATACTGAGATAAATCATCGGTAAAGATTATGAAGTAGTCAAAGTTGCCTCTAGCCAACACATCCAATGGGCCGCACACATCAGTATGTACTAGGGCAAGTAGTTCCGTGGCCCTTTCTTCATGTCTTACAAAAGGAAGCTTAGTCATTTTGCCAAAAAGACATGATTCATAAATTAGATATGACTCGAAAGTCAATGGACTCAATAGCTCAATTTTCTTCAATTTGTTAATTCTATTTTCTACTATATGACCTAGCCTTAGGTGTCATAGATACCTATTATTTGGACTATCCCTAGGTCTTTTTGATCTTACGGCATTCACATTTTGCTCGATATTAAAGATAGATATATCAATATGTAACTGGTAGAGATCGTTAATAAGAAAACCACTTGCAATTTTATTTCTTTCATAAAGAATATTACAATGGTCCTTAAGAAAACTAATTACATAGCCTTCTTATGCTAAACATGAAATAGAAATTAAATTCTTGCTTGTAGCAGGCATATAATAACAATCTCTAAGTACTAAATCTAAGCCAGATGGTAGCCGAAGAGGGTAGGTTCCCATGGCCACAGTAGCAATCCTTACTATATTTTCGATGCATAGGATCATCTCACCATCCCTCAGCCTCCTGTTATCCTCAAGATCCTGCATGAAAGTGCACAAATGAGCACTAGAACCAAAGTCAAGCACCTAACTAGATGCAGAAGAAATCATAAGGTTAGATTCAATAACGAGCATACCATCAGAAGGACTTGTCTCCTTCTTATTTTTCAGGGTGGCCAGGTATGTAGGGCAATTCTGCTTTCAGTGATTGTCAGTATTACAATGGAAACACTTTTCTTTGTCAGCGGCTTTCTTCTTCAGTTATGCCTTCTTTTTCTTTTCACCTTCCACCTTCTGCTTTTTTACAGACTTCTTCTTCTTTCCAAAAGACTTTTTCTTGAACGAAGTCCGTTCCATAGCAAGTACTGAGCCTTTAAAATCTTTCATAGAAAGCACAGCAGTAACCAGCATATTCATAAGCTCGATCAGAGTATTCTGAAGTTTATGCATATGGTAGTTTATGATGGACTGCCCATATGAGTCAGTCAAGAATTGCAGAATTATATCATTCTGCAGATCCTGATCTAACTTCACTCCAAGCTTCTCAAGTTCTTCCAAGTCCTTGATCATCATCAGATAATGATCTTGGACTGACTGCCCATCATGCATTTTAGCCTCCTTAAATAGTTGTTTAGTGATCTGATATTTGGCTGCACGACTCTATTCACCAAACAACTCTTGCAGATGAGCCAACATTTGGTGGACAATTTTGATATCTTCATGTTGGCGTTGAAGCTCATCAGACATCAAGTCCAATATGTAGTATCTAATCTTATTATCTTCATCTGTCCATTTGTCAAGAGATGCTCTCTGTTCAGCAGATGGATGAGCTGGTATGGTGGGGGCATCCTGATCTAATATATGAGTCAACTTCTCGAAAACCAAAATAATTTTAAAGTTTTGGAGCCAATCCTTGTAATTGGATTCGGTCAGTTTATGGGTGTCTAGAATATGGGCTAGTGGATTTGACGCAGATATTTTTCTTTTTCCTGTAGAGAGTCAATATTTTTAGTTAGATTTTATAATTAAGATTTGATCAATTTATTTAGAAGTTTAATTTTTAAATAAATTAACTTTCACTATTTTTTTGAATTCCTACACTCCCTCTATAGAGATACGAAAATCTCCATGATTATTGATTTCTAATGGATGATGCAGTCTCACCAATTGACTCATCACTTCATCTAATAGTTATTGGTGATGGGTTAGCTAATGAGTGAACAACTCTTGTCCAATAATTCTCTAATCATGGTGCACCCAGACTTGGTCTCTAATTCATGAATCTCATCATGCCCAGAATATTGATCCACTTCTTAGTTAAGTCAGACCCACCATTTGCACAGATTGGATTTCTAATTGGATCTCTCATCGTATCCAAAATATTGAGCCCAATCCATCCTCCAGCCCGTAGCATTCAATGCCTAATAGACATGGTTGCATCTTTTCGGTGCGATTGAACCACCGTGACCAACTGAGAACAATCAACCTTGGGAAGGGCCCGCACATCTACAATGGTGGAAGACCTTAGACTTAATCTTTTCTTAGGGAGATTTAATTTAGGTCTCTTTAAACTTGACTTGACATAGCCATAACCATTATGACTAACCTAGTGGCATGGGTTAGCTCAGATTATTAGCTACCTTAGATCAGGACTAGGCTGATAATTATGGCCAGTTTAGTGAGACCGATGGAAAGGATATGCCATTAACTCGATAAGAACGCATTCGAGTTGAGTAGCTCCCAATTAAAAATCAGTCGATTGTATCTACCAAAACTTACCTTAGACACCAAATTATTGAGATAGAACCAATCTGGTTAGCCTACAATCCAGACTCTAATCACTGAGCCTAATTAGGTCTTAACTTAATCGATCACTCATATGACTCGATCTTGACCCAGACTTAATCCTATTAGGCTGATCAATTTAAGTACTCTTGATCCCACCTAACCAACTCTTGATTCGATTTGATCAACCGCTAGACCTAATTGAGCTATCCAAATTCAAACCCAACTTTATGAATATGTTATAAATCTAAAATTTCTCAATTTTAGATCTAATATATTTCATAATCTTAATTTTTAATTAAGTTTAGAATTCATAAATGAAATATGTATATAAAATCCTAGGGTTTTAGGATCTAAGATTTTACAGAAAATAAGTTTTTTTATTTTTGATTAAGGTGAATGCGCAGCACCCCTACACACCAAAAGAACATTCCATTGAATGAGAGGAGAGGGCCTTTAATCCCTACTTCATTCTTATGACCGGACGGCGAAGGGAAATGCCTTAATTAGGAATATGATAAATCTACAAAACTAGTTAGATCTACATCATATATCACATATATAAAATTTAATCTAACTAAAAATATGTTTTGCATACATCTCATGTATCATATCATGCATGATTTCAAATCTAAATTATCTCATAAATATTTAAAAAATAAAATTTAAATTTGATCATATCAAATTAAAATTTAATCTAGATAATTTTGTAGAACTATTCTACAACTAGTCTAAACATGCATCTATCATATCCCATATGAACAAATTAAATAAATTTATTTTTTATTTTTTAGATCTAATTATAATATTTATAATATCAAAAAGTAATAAATAAATAGATCTAAAAATTATAATTAATTAAATTAAAATTATGATGATGCTAGACTACACATAGAATAATTCTATTCCTAGTCTAGTCATGCATCTCACACATCTTAGATCTAGATTATTTAATTTTTAATTTTCTAATTTTAGATCTAATCATATATAATATGATATCTAAAATTATCTAATTATTAAATCAAAAATAAATTAAAGTTAGATCTAATAAATTATGAAACCTGGCTCTGATACCAGTTGAAGGCAAAAACCTATTTTTCGAGTCAGGTTCGTTCAGATCTGATTGGATCAGGAGGAATATTTTAAAAAGTTTTTCTCTAAGATCCTAATCAAATTTGAGACTTCTCAAATCTAATCTTATTGATTTGATAATAAAAATAAAAATTAAAATTAAATCTAATTTAATTATATCTTTATTTTAGATAATCCAATTATCCTGTGATGATCTCGATGTTTGCCTGAGGTTCTGGATGTAGTCATGCAAGTATCTAGCCTCTACCGGTATCCACTCGAATAAAATTTGAAGATCTTATTCTTCTTAATTAATCTTCCAAAAACTAGATTTAGATCTAATCTTGAAGGTCTTCAAAATTACTTTTGAAGAACAACCATTGTTTCTTGCAATAGTACTACCTTCTTTCTTTTCTGACGCCTTTCACTTGCTTGGATCGCACCTTATTTCTGCCCAAAAGTTATTGGAAATGGAGAGGAGAGAGAAGACCAGAGGTTGGCATGAAGAAGGAGGGAGAGGAACTATGTGGCATGGGCTAAAGGCAGAATCATTGAATTCTAGGCATAGATAGGGTTTATATAGACCCTACTACGCCATGCAGTGCCACATCATCCTAGCCAATCACGGCCCTTTGTGCAATCAAATCTAAATATGATTGGTGGGATGATATCATCTAATCCAATTAGATGAGAGTTCCTCAAAACTCTCCTTAGGTGGTGCCAAGACTGGTGAAACAAGACTTTTTGGCGCCACACAATTTAATCCCCTGAAGAAACCTAGAGTCCCATCTGTATGGGACTCCATATTTTATCCTCATGGGGCGCATGCCTCCCTAGGAATGCACCCCCTTCTTATCTACTTTTTAGTAGGGGGACAAGTCCCTAGGTACTCTCCTATGGGTGCATGACACATGTGCAGATGTCTAAGTATCCAGAATCAACATTTGACCAATGTCCAAAGACAAGATTTAGTAGGTGATGAAAAATGATAGGTGTTGTCTCAAATTTATCTCATAAATTAAGACAATCCTTTTCTGACCTAGACAAGCTTCAGTGAAACCAAGTAAAGGTTCTTGAGTGAGTCCATACACATTTGGTTCAGTCAAGATAAGCTTTAATGATTGTTAAAGGAGAACATTAGGCTCAATCATATGCTAGCACGATTTTCTTGAACCTAATTGAATCTTATTCAAATCAATTAAATTGGGTTAATCCAATTGATGATATCCAGATCTAAACCCTTATTTGTGTGATCCAATTAGGTTTAATTCTGTATTGTAATGGGATATGTCATTATCTCTATCATCGTCATCATCGAAACACCTTCCGATGGATCAGAACTTTTCTGATTCAGATAACTAGTATGATCGATCATCCAAATCATTCTAATTGCTCCCAAAATCTACCAGTCACACCTAGCAGCATATGGTGGCAACCCATCAGAACTGAAAGCAAACCTCTCGATGAAGTTACCTATGTGATTAAGTTCCTCTATCTTGAGCCCTGACTGGATTAGGGTTAAGGTGATCTCGTCAAATCCTAAAATCCGTCATATGAATTAATTATTCGATTCAAGTCCAATGTGAAAATCCTAATAGAAAGTCTTTCTATTATTTCACTCTACCATGGCCATGGGCTTATGGACTTGATTCTCATGATCATCATAGGGCTGCTCCTCATCTGCCGAGATAGATAGATCTTCTATTGGTGCAATCCAATTTCTACAATGAACATGCTATAACCAACATACACCTCAGAATTCTGAATGGCTAGGAGATTGAGTTATGGTGTAGTCAAACTATAACACCCTCAAGTTGAACTGTCGATGCACCTCAGGTCAAAGAATCAGACACACTACTGCAGCTTCAAGCCCATCACCAATGAGAAGGTAGACTTTCTGATGACTGCTTGAGGTGGTCACGCTCAGTGCCCTCATTCTCTAACAAGTATCTGTACTCTTACTTCGGTGTCTCTACACCATAGACTCAAGACTCATCTATCCAAAAGAAGCGATCATACACCAACCTTCTGGATCTATCACCATCCTCATGATGATCCTATGATCAGAAGCATTTTATGAGTTAATAATGAAAATTCATGTCTTAAATTTTCAACTCTTGAAAATATGAACTATCATTACCATTAACTCAAGGGATGTATCATAGACACTTTAAAATATACACTATGATAGAAAATAATCCATTTTATTATTTATAGTTAAAATTATAATTTTGCCCTTAGAAGTGTATTACAAGTGCGGCCAATCTAGCTTCTAGGGCACACATATCTAACATTCATCATATAAGAGTTTATTATAGTAAGATGCATAAAAGTGATGAAAAGCTAGAATAATAATTTTATTCATTTATAATTCAAGTATAAATTACATTTAGCTCAACTATCTACAACCTAGATGATTGACTTTAGGATACAATTCCTAACAACTTCCACTTAGACTAAAGCGATTAAGAATGGTATCGAATACCTATCTTCCATTTGTGATTATCGAACTCTTTGATTCTGAGGGCTTTAGTACATGGGTTGGCCACATTCTTCTTTCCATCAATCTCTTGAAGCTTGATGTGACCTCGTTCCACGATCTTTGTTATAAAGTGGTAGCGACGTAGAATGTGCTTGGTGTGCTGATGTGCCTTCGGCTCCTTCGCTTGAGCTATGGTTTCAGAGCTGTCATAGTAAAGCAAAACTAGACCATGCAAGGAGGGTGCCACTCCCAACTCATAGATGCCACTGATCCTTGGTATTTCTTAAATACTTCAAGATGATTTTAACAACCTTTCAGTGATTCTTCCATGGATCAAATTGATATCTACTCACTACCCCTAGTGAGTATGCCACATCTAATCTCATATATGTCATAGCATACATAATAGAACCCACTATTGAAGCATATAAAATTCTACTCCTACACTCTCTCTCTTGAGGTGTTATCAAAAAATTTCTCTTTAAGAGAGAAATTTCATAGCCTATCGGTAGATAGCCATTCTTGAATTCTCCATACTGAACCTTTTTAATATAGTATCAATGTATGTTAACTGGAACAATCTAAGCAATCTTTTAGATCTATCTCTATAGATCTTCATCTTTAGGATGTAGAAAGCTTCTTTCAAGTCCATGAAAAATTGCAATGATAGCCAAACCTTTATTTCCTGTAATGCAGGGATGTCATTCTCGATTAAGAAAATATCATCTACATATAGTACATGAAATATAAGTATAGAACCATTAGCCCATTTGTACACATAGGATTTCTCTCCATTCTTAACGAAGCCATACGTTCTGATCACCTTATCAAAATGCATGTTCCAACTCTGAGATACCTGCTTCAATCAGTAGATGGATCTCTGAAGCTTGCATACCTTAGACTCGTCTGTGGATGTGAATCCCTCAAGCTATATCATATACACCTCTTCATCTATCTCTCCATTTAGAAAAGCTATCTTCACATTCATTTGCCAGATCTCATAGTCTAGGTATGCCACTATCGTAAGCATAATCCAAACAGACTTGAGCATTGCCATCAGAAAAAATGTCTCGTCATAATCAATACCATAATGCTAACGATATCCCTTGGCAATCAAACGAGCTTTATAGATCTCTACATTCCCATCTACATCCCTTTTTCTTTTGAAAATCTACTTACACCCAATGAATTTTATCCCTTTAGGAGGATCAACTAGTGTCCATACACTATTGACCTTTATGAACTCCATTTTGGACTTCATGGCTTCTAAACACTTATTGGAGTCGGGCCTCTACATGGCATCCATGTAGGTGATTGGATCCTCATTATTCTCATCGAGTTCGATAGGATTATCATCGCAAATTAAGAAATCATAGTATTTATCTGATTGACGTGGTACTCTACTGGATCTCCTTAAAGATGCCTCTTCAATAGGCTTTAGGTTTGATCTTATCAAATCCATTTCTTTAGGTTCACTAGAATGTGTCGATTCTTCCACCTGTTGAACTTTACTAAGTTTAATATTAGAGGCAATAGTTCTTTCCATAATGAACTTCTTTTCTAAAAAGATTGCCCTATTGCTGACAAACATCTTTTGTTCTTCAGCAAGGTAGAAGTAATAATCCCTAGTTTCCTTGGGGTATCCTATAAATAAGCATTTATCGGACCTAGGTCAAAGCTTTTTTGGTTGCAAATGTTTGACATAAGCCAGATCATCAAACCCAAAAGTGAGGTAATATCAGCTTACACCGAATCCATATCTCATATGGAGTCTTTGCAATAGACTTACTTGGAGCATTGTTCAAAATAAAATAAGCAGTCTCAAGTGCTTACCCCCAAAAAGAAATAAATAGACTCACAAACCCCATCGTAGACCGAACCATGTCCAACAGGATTCGATTCCACCTTTTAGACACACCATTATGCTATGGTGTTTTAGGAGGGGTTTATTATGAAAGAATTTCATTATCTCTTAGATATATCAAAAACTCATTGGAAAGGTATTCATTTTCTTGATCAGATCGAAGAATTTTAATACTCTTCCTAAGTTATTTTTCTATCTTATTACCATATCGTTTAAACATTTCAAATGAATTGATTTACTAATCATAAGATAGATGCACCTATACCTAGATAGGTCATCAGTAAATATGATGAAGTAGTAGAATCCACCTCTAGCACATATGTTCATAGGTCTACATACATCACTACATACTAGACCCAGAAGAATAGTGGCTCATTCACCCTTTCCAATAAATGATGATTTGGTCACCTTACCAAGAAGGCAGGACTCACAGATAGTCAATGATTCACAATTATCGATGTGAAGGATATTCTCCTTGACTAATCAGTTTATCTTTTTCTTGTTTATATGACCAAGTTGATAGTGCCAAAGATAGGCATTAATGACATCATCTAGTTTTGGATATTTATTAGACGTGTATATTACACCAATAGGCTGTGACAATATAAATACTATTTCTTAATTATCCTCGCACTACTGTAACATCATTCATAATGATTGAAGGAAAAATCCTGATTTTTCGGACCAGGTTCCTTCAGATCTGATCGGATCAAGAGATATATTTCAAAAATTTTTCTCTTTGATTTGAATCAGAACTAGGATGTTTCAGATCTGATCTTTATTATTCTAATAATCAAAATAAAATATAGATAAATTAAATTAAATTTAATTTATCTTGATGTAGGATAATCCTATAACCCATTGATGATCCTATAAGCAGCAGAAGATTCTGGATCTAGCCATGCAAGTGCCTGGCCTCTACCGGTATCCACTAGGATTGGATCTGGAGATCCTCTTCTTCTCTATCATGTCTCCAAAAATCAGATCTGAATCTGATTTAGAGGATCTTCAAAATAACTTTCGAAGGTCAGCAGTTGTCCTTTGCAGCAGTGCAGCCTTCTAGCTTTCTGTCGCCTTTCTCTCGCCTAGATTGCACCAACTTAGATTCCAAACTACTTTGGGCATGGAGAGGAGAGGGAGAAGATGGTCTTGGCATGGAGGAGGAGGATAGAGATAGCCTTTGGGGCGTGGGAATTTTTTAGATGCTCCTTGAGTTGGGCGCAGGGTCTTTTTTATAGACTATGCATGATCCAAATCCTCTTCTTCCCAACCAATCACAACCCTTTGTGAAATTAGATATAAATCTGATTGGTGAAAATAGAGTCCCTTGGATTCCTCCTTAGATGGTGCCTAAGACCAGTCAAAGTTGGTTCTTAGGAGAACTCTAATCGAAATCCAAAAAGGAGATGGAGTCCCTATCCAATAGGGACTCCTGGGCGCCTCCAGCTTAGGCGCACGCAACCCTTGGCATGCGCCCTCCTCCTTGCCAGATTCTGGCAGGAGGACAGGCCCCCACCAGCTCTCCAATAGGTGCATGACATGTGGATAGAAGTCAAAGTATCAATGGTCAATATTTGACCAGTCAAAGGTCAACTTTTGACCAAAGTCAAAGGACGAGAAATGGCAGGTGACCAAAAATGGCAGGTATTGTCTTACAAAATAAGACAACCCTTTTCTGACCTGGACAGGCTCCAGTCAGACCAAGTGAAGGCCTCTGATTGAGCACAAACTCCTTTGGCTCAGTCAGGACAACTATTTATGATAGTAAAAGAAGAACGTTAGGTTCAATCGAGTGCTAGCACGATTTTCTTGAACCTAATTGAATCTCATTCAGATCAATTGAACTGGATCAGTTCAATTGATGATCACCAGATTCAAACCCTTGTTTGTGTGACCCAGTTAGGTTCAGTTCTGTATGGTAATGGGATATGTCATGATCTCTATCATCGACATCATCGAAACTCCTTTCGATGGATCAGAACTCTTCTGATTCGAACAGCTAGAATGATCGATCATCTAAATCATTCTAATTGCTCCCAAAATCCACCAGTGACACCTAGCAGTATATGGTGGCAACCCATCAGAGCTGAATGCGAACCTCTTGGTGCAGCTACCTGTGTGATTAAGTTCTTCTATCTTGAGCCCCGATCAGATTAGGGTTAAGGTGAACTCGTCAAACCCTAGTTTCTGTCATATGATGTAATCATTCGATTCAAGTCCGATGTGAAAATCTAAATAGAAACTCTTTCTATTATTTCACTCTGCCATGGCCATGGGCTTCTGGACTTGATTCTCATGATCATCATAGGGCTGCTCCTCTACCACCGAGGTAGATAGATTCCATCTTGATGCAATCCAGTTCCTACAATGAACATGCTATAGCCAACATACACCTCAGGGTTCCATATGGCTAGGAGACCGAGTAATGGTGTAGTCAAACTATAACACCCTCAAGGTGAACTGCCGATGCACCTCAGGTCAAAGAACCAGACACACTACTGCAGCATCGAGTCAGTCATTGACGAGAAGGTAGACTTCCTAATGACTACTCGAGGTGGTCACGCTCAGTGCCCTCGTTCTCTAACGAGTACCTATACTCTCGCTCCGGTGTCTCCACACCGTAGACTCAAGACTCATCTACTAAAGAGAAGCGATTGTACACCAACCTTCCGGATCAATCACCATCCTCGTGATGATCCTATGGTCGGGAGCATTTTATGAGTTAATAATGATTATTCATGTCTTAAATTTTCAACTCTTGAAAATATGAATTATCATTACCATTAACTCAAAGGATGTATCACAGACACTAAATACACATATGTGATAGAAAATAACCCATTTTATTGATTTTAGTCAAAATTATAATTTTGCCCCTAGAAGTGTATTACAAGTGTCAGCCAATTCTGGCTTCTAGGGCACATATATCTAACAATCTCCCACTTGTCCTAAAGCCAATTGGCTACAAGTCTAAGTCCCATCTTCTCAAGGTGGGCTTCAATTTTTTGTTGTCCCAACGGCTTTGTAAGTGGGTCTGCCACATTATCTGTGGAGTTGACTCTCTTGACCTCGACGTAACCCTTCTCGAGGTAATCGCGGATGAGGTGGTATCGCCGCTCAATGTGCTTGGATTTTTGGTGAGACCTCGGCTCCTTAGCAAGGGCTATGGCGCCATTGTTGTCGCAGTATAGAGGAATGGCATCTGATGGCATTACTCCGAATTTCTGCAGCAAACTTCTTGTACCAGAATGCTTCCTTCGCAGCCTCTGATGCAGCGATATATTCTGCTTCCATGGTGGAATCTGCTATCATGGTTTGCTTGAAACTCTTCCAGCTGACAGCACCACCATTGCACACAAACAGACTCCCAGATGTCGACTTTCGATCATCTATATCGGACATGAAATCCGAGTCTGTGTATCCCTGGACTTGGAGTTCTCCGTTACCAAAGACCAACATCATATCCTTAGTTCTTCTCAAGTACTTAAGGATACATTTCACAGAAGTCCAGTGTTCTTCACCTGGATTTGACTGATATCTGCTTGTGACACTCACAGCATGGGCTATATCAGGTCGTGTACATAGCATGGCATACATGAGGCTCCCTATTGCAGAAGCATAAGGGATCTTGCTCATGCATTCTATTTCCTCAGGTGTGCTAGGGCACATCTTCTTGGAAAGATGAATACCATGTCTGAAGGGTATTAATCCCCTCTTAGAGTTTTCCATACTAAACCTCTTTAGTACTTTCCTCTATGTACATCTTCTGTGAAAGTCCTAGCATCCTATTCGGTCTATCCCTATAGACCTTAATTCCTAGAATAAAGGATGCTTCACCTAGGTCTTTCATGGAGAATTCCTTGGACAACCATATTTTGACTGTCGTCATCATGGGAATATCATTCCCAATAAGGAGGATGTCATCCACGTACAATACGAGGAAGACAACAGCGCTCCCACTGACCTTTTTGAAGACACATGGTTCCTCTTCATTTTTGATGAAACCAAACATTTTGATCACATCATTGAAATGAGTGTTCCAGCTCCGAGATGCTTGCTTAAGTCCATATATGGACCTTTGCAGCTTGCAAACCTTGTGATCAGTATCACTGGATGTGAAACCTAGCGGCTGTTCCATATAGATATCTTCCTCAAGATATCCATTTAAGAATGCCATTTTCACGTCCATTTGCCATATTTCATAATCGAAATAGGCTGCAACGGCAAGCAATGTGCGGATGGATTTTAGCATAGCCACTGGGAAAAAGGTATCCTGATAGTCAATGCCTTCGCGTTGACTATAACCTTTTGCCACTAGTCTAGCCTTGAATGTCTCCACATTCCCATCTGCACCAATCTTTCTCTTGAAGATCCATTTACACCCAATAGGTACTATACCTTCTGGTGGATCTACCAAGGTCCAGACTTGGTTTGAGTGCATCGAGTCAATTTCTGACTGCATTGCCTCTAGCCATTTCTCGGAGTCGATATCTGATATCGCCTCGTTGTAGGTTTTGGGATCATCACCATGAGCACCATTACCTACGAGGAACATTTTCTCTACTTCCTCTGAAATAATACCTAAGTATCTTTCAGGGGGATGGAAAACTCTTTCCGATCTACGAGGTGGAGGAGGTAGTGTTCTTATTGGCTCAACCTGATTTGGTTCCAATTGGTCCTTAGCTCGTTGTACTTGTGAGACTTTCTCATCAAGCTTAATCTGCTTTCCAATGCCGCTATCTTGAATAAACTATTTTTCAAGAAAGATGGCATGTCGACTCACAATCACATTGTGGTCTTCTGGAATGTAGAAATAGTATCCTAATGACTCTTTAGGATATCCTATGAATCGAGCTCTGAAAGGACCTAAACTCTAACTTGTCCGCTTGTTGTCTTTTGACATGAGCCGGACAACCCCAAATTCTGAGATGACTCAGACTTGGTTTCTTACCATGCCATATCTCATACGGTGTGGTAGGAACGGTTTTAGAGGAAACCCTATTCAGTAGATAAATTGAAGTTAACAATGAATGTCCCCAAAGAAAATCAGGGAAGGTCTGTGAAGCTCATCATGGATCGGAACCATATCCAATAGAGTCCGATTTCTCCATTCTGAAACCCCGTTGAGTTGAGGTGTTCCTGGTGGAGTCCATTGAGAGACTATGCCATTTTCCTTGAGATAGTCTAGGAATTTTCGGCTAAGGTATTCACCTCCTCGATCTGATCGAAGAACCTTAATGGGTTTTTCAGTTTGTTTTTCTACTTCATGTCTGAATTCTTTGAACTTTTCAAAAGCTTCAGACTTGTGTCTCATAAGATACACATACCCATACCTAGACAGATCATCGGTAAAGGTAATGAAGTAGACAAAATTGCCTCTAGCCGGCACATCAAATGGGCCGCACACATCAGTATGTACTAGGGCAAGGAGATCTGTGGCCCTTTCCCCATGTCCTAACAAAAGGGAGTTTAGTCATTTTGCCTTGAAGACAAGATTCACAAGTTGGATATGACTCGAAAGTCAATGGACTCAATAGCCCATTTTTCTCCAATTTGTTGATCCTATCTTCTGCTATATGACCTAATCTCAGGTGCCATAGATATCTATCATTTGGACTATCCCTAGGTCGTTTGGCATTCACGTTTTGCTCGATAGTTAGAATAGGTACATCAATATGTAGCTGATAAAGACCATTAATAAGGAAACCATTTGCAATTTTATTTCTTTCATAAAGAATGTTACAATGGTCCTTAAAGAAGGTAATCACATAGCCTTCTAGTGCTAAGCATGAAATAGAAATCAAAAGAAATCAAATTCACTAGCTAGCTAAGCATGAAACAGAAATCAAATTCCTGCTAGCTGCAGGCACATAATAACAGTCTTTCAAAACTAAGTCTAAACCAGATGGTAATCGAAGAGGGTATGTTCCACACCTACTGCAGCAACTCTTGCTCCATTACCGATGCGTAGGATCATGTCTCCATCCCTCAGCCTCCTGCTATCCTCAAGACCCTGCATGGAAGTGCACAGATGAGCACTAGAACCAGAGTCAAGCACCCAACTGGATGCAGAAGAAACCGTAAGGTTAGACTCAATAACGAGCATACCTCCAGAAGGACCTTCCTTCTTGTTCTTCAGGGTGGCCAGGTAAGTAGGGCAGTTCCGCTTCCAATGGCCGTCGCTGTTGCAATGGAAACACTTTCCTTTGACATCGGCCTTTCTTCTTCGGCTCTGCCTTCTTCTTCTTTGCTCCTTCCACCTTCTTGCTTTTTCACAGACTTCTTTTTCTTTCCATAAGACTTTCTTTTGGAAGAAGTCCATTCCATAGCAAGAACTGAGCCTTTAGAACCTTTCATAGAAAGCTCAGCGGTGACCAGCATATTCATTAATTCGGCCAAGGAATTTTGAAGTTTATGCATGTGGTAATTCATGATGAATTGCCCATATGCATCAGTCAAGGATTGCAGAATAATATCATTCTGCAGATCCAAGTCTAACTTCACACCGAGCTTCTCAAGCTCTTCCATGTCCTTGATCATCATCAGACAGTGATCTTGGACTGACTGCCCATCATGCATCTTAGCCTTAAAAAGTCATTTCGTGACTTGATACTTGGCTGCGCGACTCTGTTCACCAAACATCTCCTGCAGGTGAGCCAACATTTGGCGAGCAGTCCCGATATCTTCATGTTGGCGCTGGAGCTCATCAGACATCGAGCCCAACATGTAATATCTGGCCTTATTATCTTCGTCTATCCATTTTTTCAGAGACGCTCTCTGTTCAGTGGATGGACGGGCTGGTAAGGTGGGAGGGTCCTGGTCCAATACATGGGTTAACTTCTCAGAACCCAAAATAATTTTGTAGTTCCTGAGCCAATCTTTATAATTGGTTCGGTCAGTCTATGTGTGTCCAGGATACGTGCTAATGGGTTGGACGCAGACATTTTTCTGTAGAGAGTCAAAGATTCTAGTTAGATACTGTAATTATGACTTGACCAATTTATTTAGAAATTTTATTTTTAAATAAATTAGCTCCCACTATTTTCTCGGATCCCTACACTCCCTCTGTAGAGATGCAAAAATCTCCATGATTAATGATTTCTAGTGGGTGGTGCGGTCTCACCAACTGACTCATCACCTCACCTAACAGTTATTGGTGATGGGTTAGCCAATGAGTGAACAACTCTTGTTCAATGATTCTCTAATCATGGTGCACCCAAACTTGGTCTCTAATTCATGAATCTCACCGTATCCAGAAATATTGATCCACTCCTTAGTTAAGTCAGACCCACCATTTGCATAGACTGGATTCCTAATTGAGTCTCTCACCGTATCCAAAATATTGAGCCCAACTCATCCTCCAGCCCATAGCATCCAATGCCTAATAGACATGGTTGCATCTTTCCGGTGCAACTGAGCCACTGTATCCAGTCCGAGAACAATCAACCCCGGGAAGGGCCCGCACATCTACAATGGTGGAAGACCTCAGACTTAATCTTTTCTTAGGGAGAATTGATTCAGGTCTCATTAAACTAGACTTGTCATAGTCATAACAATTATGACTAACCTAGTGGCATGGGTTAGCTCGGATTATTGACCACCTCAGATCAGAACTGTGTCAACAGATATGGCCAGGTAAGTGAGATCCGGTGGAAGGAATATGCCATTAACTCGTACAAGAATGCATTCAGGTCGAGTAGCTTCCAATTAAAAATCCAGTCGGTCGTATGTGCCAAACTTACCTTAGACACCAAATTGTTGAGCCAGAACCAATTGGGTTAGCCTACAATCCAGACTCTAACCTCTGAGCCTAATTAGGTCTTGCTTGATCGTGACTCGATCTTGACCCAGACTTAATCCTATTAGGCTGGTCAATTTAAGCATTGTTGATCCCATCTAACCAACTCTTGATTCGGTTTGATCAACCGCTTAGACCTAATTGAGCTACCCAAGCCCGAACCCAGTATTATGAATATGTCTTAGATCTAAAATTCTCAATTTTAGACCTAATTAATATTTCCATAATCTTAATTCTTTAATTAAGTAGGGTTCATAAACAAAATATGCACAATAAATCCTAGGGTTTCAGGATCTAGGGTTTTGCAGAAAGTAAGTTTTGGATTTCTGATTAAGGACGAACATGCGCAGCACCCCTACACATCATAAGAACACCCCATCGGAATGGAAGGAGAGGGCCTTTAAACCCTTCTTCATTCTTATGACCGGACGGCCAAGAGGAACGCCTTAATCAGGAACATGCAATACTACAAAATAGTTTTAGATCTATATCATATATCTCATATACAAATTAGATCTAATCATGGCATATTTTGCATACATCTCATGTATCGAATCATGCATATTTTTAGATCTAAATTATCTCATAATAATCTAAAAAATTAGATTTAAATTGATCTTAATCAAAATAAACTTCTAATCTAGACAACTTATGTAGAACTATTCTACAACTAGTCTAGACATGCATCAATCATATCTCATATGATGTTTAAAATTAAATAATTTTTATTTACTATTTTTTAGATGTTATTATAATAATTATAATATCAAAAAATAGTAAATAAATAGATCTAAAATATGATTTAATCAAATTAAATTAAAACATGCAAGACTATTCTATAGAACTATTCTATTTTAGAACTAGTCATGCATATTTTCTAATCTTAGATCCAAATCATTTAATTTTAATTTTTTCTAATTTTAGATCTGATCACATCTCATGTGACATCTAAAATCACTTATTTTTTAATTAAAATAAATTTAAAATTAGATCTAAATACTTTTAGAACCTTGGCTCTGATACCAGTTGAAGGAAAATCCTGATTTTTCGGACCAGGTTCGTTCAGATCTGATCAGATCAAGAGATATATTTCAAAATTTTTTTCTTTGATCTAGATCAGATCTAGGATATTTTAGATCTAATTCTTATTATTTTAATAATTAAAATAAAATTAGATAAATTAAATCAAATTTAATTTACCTTGATGTGGGTAATCCTATTACCCGTTGATGATCCTGTAAGCAGCGGAAGGTTCTGGATCTAGCCACGCAAGTGCCTGGCCTCTACCGGTATCCACTCAGGCTGGATCTAGAGATCCTCTTCTTCTCTATCACATCTCCAAAAATTAGATCTGGATCTGATCTGGAGGATCTTCAAAACTCCTTTTGAAGATCAGCAGTCGTCCTTTGCAGCAGCGCAGCCTTCTAGCTTTCAGTCGCCTTTCTCTTGATCTGATTGCACCAACCAAGGTCCAAAACTCTTTTGGACATGGAGAGGAGAGGGAGAAGGTGGTTTGGCATGGAGGAGGAGAGGAGAGCAGCCTTGGGGCATGGGAATTTTTCAATTCTCCTTTGAGTTGGGCGCAGGGTCTTATTTATAGACTAAGCGTGATCCAACTCCTCTTCTTCCCAACCAATCACAACTCTTTGTGAAATCAGATCTAAATCTGATTGGTGGGAATAGAGTCACTTGGATTCCTCCTTAGATGGTGCCTAAGACTAGTCAAAGTTGGTTCTTAGGAGAAGTCTAATCGGAATCCAAAAAGAAGATGGAGTCCCTGTCCAACAGGGACTCCTAGGTGCCTCCAGCTTGGGCGCACGCCAAGCATGGCGTGTGCCCTCCTCTAACGTGCGCCCTCCTCCTTGCCAGGTTCTGATAGGAGGATAGGCTCCCACCAGCTCTCCAATAGGTGTGTGACACATGGACAGAAGTCAAAGTATCGATGGATAATATTTGACCAGTCAAAGGTCAACTTTTGACCAAAGTCAAAGGACGAGATATGGCAGATGATCAAAAATGGTAGGTATTATCTTACAAAATAAGATAACCCTTTTCTAACCTGGATAGGCCCCAGTCAAACCAAGTAAAGGCCTCTGATTGAGCACGAACTCCTTTGGCTCAGTCAGGATAACTATTTATGATAGTAAAAAAAGAACGTTAGGTTCAATCGAGTGCTAAAATGATTTTCTTGAACCTAATTGAATCTTATTCAGATCAATTGGATTGGATCAGTTCAATTGATGATCACCAGATTCAAACCCTTGTTTGTGTGATCTAGTTAGATTCAGTTCTGTATGGTAATGGGATATGTCGTAATCTCTATCATCGACATCATCGAAACTCCTTTCGATGGATCAGAACTCTTCTAATTTGAACAGCTAGAATGATCGATCATCTAAATCATTCTAATTGCTCCCAAAATCCACCAGTGATACCTAGCAGTATATGGTGGCTATCCATCAGAACTGAATGCGAACCTCTTGGTGTAGCTACCTGTGTGATTAAGTTCTTCTATCTTGAGCCCCGATCAGATTAAGGTTAAGGTGAACTCGTCAAACCCTAGTTTCTGTCATATGATGTAATCATTCGATTCAAGTCCGATGTGAAAAACCTAAAATAGAAACTCATTCTATAATTTCACTCTGCCATGGCCATGGGTTTCTGGACTTGATTCTCATGATCATCATAGGGCTGCTCCTCTACCACCGAGGTAGATAGATTCCATCTTGATGCAATCCAGTTCCTACAATGAATATGCTATAGCCAACATACACCTCAGGGTTCCGTATGGCTAGGAGACCAAGTTGTGGTGTTGTCAAACTATAACACCCTCAAGGTGAACTACCGATGCACCTCAGGTCAAAGAACCAGACACACCACTATAGCATCGAGTCAGTCATTGACGAGAAGGTAGACTTCCTAATGACTACTCGAGGTGGTCACGCTCAGTGCCCTCATTCTCTAACGAATACCTGTACTCTCACTCCGATGTCTCCACACCGTAGACTCAAGACTCATCTACTAAAGAAAAGCGATTGTACACCAACCTTCTGGATCAATCACCATCCTCGTGATGATCCTATGGTCGGGAGCATTTTATGAGTTAATAATGATTATTCATGTCTTAAATTTTCAACCCTTGAAAATATGAATTATCATTACTATTAACTCAAAGGATGTATCACAGACACTATATACACATATGTGATAGAAAATAACCCATTTTATTAATTATAGTCAAAATTATAATTTTATCCCTAGAAGTGTATTATAAGTGTTAGCCAATTCTGGCTTCTAGGGCACAATATATCTAATAATGATATCATAATAACTTTTTTTTATTAATAAACGATAACCATCTTGGGCTAAAAGTCCAACAGATATTATGTTCATCATAAAAGATAGACAATAGGATGGTTATTTAAAACAACATTATTATTTTTGAAAATAAGGTCAAGAGTTTTCAATGCTAGGACTAGAACATTACTTTTATCCCCATTATTTAGGAATTGATCACCATTCTCAAATATTCTATCAATTTGAAGTCCATGCAATAAATTGCATTTGTAAATTGGACTCTCGATATCTAATACCCAGGTAGATGTATCACAAATAAAAAAATTGCAAAGTGTTATCATATAACAGCCTTGACCAGCAACTACTTACTGATTTCTCCTATTTAGCCTATTTGGATCCAAAGGAAAATTCCTCTTTAGGTCTACCTAATTAGGGTCAACATTAGACTTCTTGTAATTAGGTCCTAAAAGCGTATCACTATCCAATAGTGAATGGAGCAGACTAACAGTAGCCATTCTATTTATCTGAAAGGAAAACATAAACCATATTAGTACTTGAATTAACTAACCCTAAAGACTTGAACTTTAGTCTAAAGATCCTTCCACTATTTTTATGAATCGGTAGCCTCTACCTCTAATTTGAAGAATTACACTAACTCCTTAGTGGGTACTGGAATCCACATAGACTACAGACGGACCAGAGGAAAGCTCTAGCCAACCCATGTGCGTCTATAGGTAGGTTCACAATCAATTATTTTCTTAAATAATCTTCAGTATTTTTGTTTTGCCTTAGAAGCCAAATCAATAGTCTATGGCCTTCATTGAAAAGATATGGTTAGATCCAACCATTAACATGATTGAGTTCTATTGAGAATATACCCCGCACCCACCGAAGTCTAATATGATGCTTAGCCTAATGTAACTGATATTCATAGAAGAGCTTCGATCATGAATTCTCCAGCAGTCGAACTCCTTTCGAACCTCTCCTTCAATCAAATTTCTTCGAGACCCAAACTTCTTTCGAACTTCTCCTTCAGTCAGATTCCTACAGGAGCCAAACTCCTTTTGGACCTCCCCTTCAGTCGGATTCCTACAGGAGCCGAACTCTTTTCGGACCTCTCCTTTAGTCGGATTCAGTCGAACTCTTTCCAAACTTCTCCTTCAGTCAGATTCTTACAGGAGCTAAACTCCTTTCGGACCTCTCCTTCAATTAGATTTCTATAGAAGCCGAACTCCTTCAGTTGGTTTCCTAGGAGCTGAACTCCTTACGGACCTCTCCTTCAGTCGAATTTCTATGGAGCTGAACTCCTTTCGGACCTCTTCCTTCAATCGAATTTCTATAGGAGCTGAACTTCTTTCGGACCTCTCCTTTAGTCGGATTCCTAAAGGGGCTGAACTCCTTCAGTCAGATTTCTTTAGGAGCCAAACTCTTTTGTACCTCTTCTTTAGTTGGATTCCTACAGGAGCCGAACTCCTTCCAGACCTCTCCTTCAGTCGGGTTCAGTCGAATATCCTTCCAAATTTTTTCTTCAGTCAGATTCCTATAGGAGTCGAACTCCGTTTGGATCTCTCCTTCAATCAGATTTCTCTAAGAGCCAAACTTTCTTCGGACCTCTCCTTCAGTTAGATTCCTACAGAAGTTGAACTCCTTTTGAACCTCTTCTTTAGTTGGATTTCTATAGGAGCCAAACTCCTTCAGTCGGATTTCTTCAGAAGTCGAACTCCTTTCGAACCTCTCCTTCAATCGAATTCCCTCCAAGAGCCAAACTCCTTTCTGACCTCTCCTTCAGTCAGATTCCTATAGGAGTCGAACTCCTTCTAGACTTCTTCATCAATCTAACTCCATCCAGATTCCTCTAGTGGATTACTTCTAGATTTTAAGTAGTATTCCTCCTAGATGATCCCCTCTAGCCATATTCTCTTTAGGAATCCAAACTCCTCTGAAATTGATATTTGTCAAAGCTCTTCACCAACCAACATCTGCTTCCTCCGAACTTTAACTATTAAATCTTAATGAATAGGCAACCCCACTACTGGACGGTTATGATTGTCATTTATTAGTCTGCTATAAGCGACCTCACTACTAGATGGTTACGACTTTCATTATCAGTCTATTACGAGTGACACCTATCTTCATAATAAATTCCATGTGGCCTCGAGCGATCCATGATCAGATGGTTATGATTGTCACTATCAATCTGCTCTGAACTTCATCTATAAAAGGGATCCTTCAGATATGTTTTCTCTAAGCTCTCTTCTTCTTCCCAAAATCTTGCTGAATTCTTGCCTGAGCACTCCATTTTTGTTGGCCAGAAGAGCTGACTTGATCGTCAGAGGGTCCTGCCAGAGCCACCACCACCGACTCCGAATAGGACTTTCTTTTGTAGGTCATCGATGGCGACCTCTTCTTCTCCAACTCTAGCTCGATCTGATGTTAATCAAATTCTACACCAATAGGATTGGTGCTAGAGGAAGGGTCCACTATTCCTAAAGTTCTCTTGTTCTTAAAGAAGTGCTCAGCAGTGATCTCTCTTCTTCCTCTTTAGAGTTCTTCTCAGAAAAAATGTCTGCTAAGAAAGCTTCGACTTGATGATCAACGACCTCTGCAGCCAAATTCTGTCCAGATTTATCTGCTCCTACTTCAGCTCTGGTAACTCAAGCTCCACCTACAGCCATGATGGATGTGGAGTAATTCAACTTACTGGTCCAGCAGGTTTGCGATCTCATAGAGGTAGTGTAGGCCATCCATCGGTAGGCTTTGGCACTAATTCGGCTGGAGCAAGCTTTTCTAGAGCCCTATGATCTGGTCGAGGGACGGTCGGCTTGGGCTAGCCGATCGATAACCTCTGAAAAGAAGAAATAGAGGGTGGAGAGCCCTTGCTCGGACTATGACTCGACCTTAGGGGGGTTTTGCCTTCATCCCATCAGAAAATCCTAGAGATCAACGATCATGAAGATCTCCTGAATCAAAGGCTCCAGAAAATGAGCCGATGAATCGAAGAGCTCTGTCATACTTTCTCCTCATATGGTAATAATATTTGCACTAATCCTCTTTTTTCTCAAAGGATTATGCAAGAGCCCATTCTGCCGAACTTCAAGCTCTCCCAATTTGAAAGCTACGACAGAACCTCTGATCCGATCGATCACTTGGAGATCTTTCGAACCATGATGCTTCTCCATGGTGCACCAGATACCATCTTATGCTGAGCTTTTTCATCTGCCTTAAAGGAAGTAGCAAAAAATTGGTACTTGACATTAAAGTCGAGTACGATCTTCTCCTTTGACCAGATGAGCCATCAGTTTGTGGCTCACTTCATCAGCAGTCAACGTCCATGCCGAGGTTCAGATTTCCTGATGAATATCAGCAAAAGGAGGGAGAATCTATTCGGGCTTATGTCATCCGATTTAATGCTGCTGCATTGGAGGTTCGAAACTTAGATCAGTCTGTTGCAATGGCCACACTTAAGGATGGCCGTCAGAAAAATGATTTTCTATTCTCTCTAGAGAATAAGTATCCTAGGGATTTTACTGATCTGCTAGCTCGAGCTGAAGGATATGCTCGAGCAGAAGAAACCTTCAAATTGAAGGATGAGGAAGCCACAAGAGAGCGGCAGATGGGCGAGTCTAATAAATCCATGACTAATGGATGGCCGAATGAAGTTCGACCATGCTCATGAACACCCCCGAAGTGTAAATGAGCCCGAACTCCTCCTTGAGTTCATCGTCAAAGAAGCCCCGACAGAAGGGCATGAAGAAGTTCTCCTTTCAGAAGGTTTCACAACTACGCTCCCCTCAATGCTCCAAAAATGCAAGTATTGATGGAGATCAAGGAGCAAATGCCAAGGCCTGAAAGGATGCACACTCATCCTGACAAGCACAATCCTAGCAAATACTATCTCTACCATCATGACCATGGCCATGATACTGAAGAATGCATTCAGCTCAAAGACGAGATTGAGGAGCTTATCAGAAGAGGTTGGCTGGATTGATTCCTCAGATGCCGGCCTAAAGCAAGAGAAGATCGATCGAGGGCACTGCCGCAGCCAGAACTACCAAGGAGAAAGGAACAATAAGGAGATTGACCATCTCTCGGCATCATCAACACTATCTCTGGGAGACTTCGATGAGAAGCGATCAGTAGATCTAGGGGATTAATGAAATGATTGAGGGCTGAAGAACCTATAACCTTCACTGATGTAGATGCACGGAGAGTATAGTTCCCACACAATGATGCAGTTGTAATCTCTTTAAATATAGCAGACTATGATGTACGTTGCATCCTAGTTGATAATGAAAGTTTGGCTGATGTCTTATTTTATGATGTTTTCTCCAAAATGTCAATATCTAATAGTCAACTTGGACCAATAAACTCCCTCCTAGTAGGCTTTGCTGGTGCTGCAGTACTACTTGAAGGTGTAATGACTCTAGCCAAGGCTGCAGGGCAATATCCAAGATAATCTGGAGCGCAGGTGGATTTTCTAGTAGTAAAGGCTCCCTCTGCTTACAATGCAATTCTCGACCGACCTGATCTAGATGCACTTCGGGCGGTGGTGTCCACTTATTATTTGAAGATAAAGTTTTTGACAAGTTATGGGATTAGAGAGGTCAGGGGAGATCATGCTCTGGCAAGGTACTGCTACTTAATTTCCCTATGAAAGGAAGAATAGTCCGACCCATGTCCTATTGATGGGTTAGATGCCCGGGATGACCTTGCAAAAGAAAGGGGAGAATCGATAGAAGATCTTGGGACTGTCCCCCTAAACGATGGAAATGCAAAGCATACAGTGCAAATTGGCTCCAATCTGGAAGATGAAGTTCGAAAGCAGCTCATTGTCTTTATACGAAGGAATGTCGACATCTTCGCTTGGGTTCCATCAAATATGCCTGGGATTGATGCCGAGGTTATGGAACATCGACTGATCATTGATCCTAAGCATCGACCAATGAAAGAAAGAGTTCAAGGCCATGCACCAGAAAGATAGAAGGTAATAGCAGAAGAAGTCGACAAGCTTTTCAACATCGAATTTATCTGAGAAGTCAGCTATCTGACTTAGATCTCTAACGTGATCCTGGTCAAGAAAGCCAATGACAAGTGGAGGATATGCATCAACTTTAAGAAGCTTAATAAGGTCTGCCCAAAGGATAGCTACTCTTTGCCCAAGATTGACCAATTGGTGGATGCGACTTCAGGCTATGAACTCCTCACCTTCATGGATGCCTTCTCTGACTACAACCAAATTCAGATGGCACTAAAGGATGTGGAGAAGATTGCTTTTATTACTAACCATGGTCTTTACTGTTACAGGATCATGCCCTTCGGGCTTAAAAATGTAGGAGCGACTTATCAGCGCTTGGTTAATAAAATCTTCAAGAAGTAGATCGGCCGTAATATGGAGGTTTACGTTGATGACATGCTGATCAAAAGCCGAAAGACTGTCAATCATATCGCCGACCTTGAAGAGGCTTTCGATGCACTTAGAAAATATATGATGAAGCTGAACCCAACCAAGTGTGCCTTTGGGATAGCCTCAAAAAGATTTTTGGGATAGCCTCAAAAAGATTTTTGGGATTTATGGTCTCAAGATGAGGGATCGAGGCCAACTCGGAGAAAATTTGAGCTAACCAAGAGATGATGGCTCCAAAGTCCATCAAGAAAGTTCAGTGCCTGATCGAGAAGGTGGCATCTTTGAATCATTTTGTATCAAGGTCGATCGAACATTGTATGCCCTTCTTTCAAATCCTCAAAAAATTAAAAGATTTTCACTGGATGCAGAAATGCCAAAAGGCGTTTGACGAGCTCAAGAACTACCTCAGCTCGCCCCCTACTAGCCAAACCCGATTTCAAAGAGGAGCTATTTCTCTACCTCACGGTCTCCCCTATGGCAGTAGCGATAGTCCTGGTCAAAGAAGAGGCGAAAGTACAATGACCAATCTACTACATAAGTCGGATCCTAAGGGATGCTGAGACCAGGTATACAAAGTTGAAAAAATTGACTTATACTCTTCTAATTACAGCAAGAAGACTTCGACCTTACTTCCAGGGATATGCTATAATGCTCCTTACTGACCAGCCAATCAGAGCATTCCTTTATCAAATGGATGCTTCTGAAAGAATTACAAAATGGGCCATTGAATTAACGAAATTCGACATCAACTATCGACCTCGACCAACAATCAAGGCTCAAGCACTGGTCGACTTCATAGTTGACTGTATCATTCTAGATGAAGCCAAGCATGAGCAGAATGAGATCGGCATCCCGTGGTTGCAACTGAGCCTCATCGAAGAAAGTGCCAAACTTTTTGAAGGTTTTTGGGCCCTATACATGGATGATTCGTCCAACTCTGATGGAGCAGGTGCGGGGTTAGTCTTAGTCAATTCTGAGGGAGTCATCATCGAGTATGCGCTACGCTTCGAATTCCCTATAGCTAATAACGGGGCCAAATATGAAGTGTTGATCACTGGATTAAAAATAGTAAGAGAGTTAAAACTAGATTGGCTTTAAGTCTACAGTAATTCTCAATTAGTGGTCGACCATGTTACTGGCAACTATGAAGCATGAAAAGAAAGTATGATGAAATACCTTGAGAAAGTAAAGGATTTGACTCTGGCCTTCAATAGTTTTGGCATGTGACAAATTTCGAGGGCAGAAAATATAAGAGCCGACCTCCTCTCCAAATTGGCCACTTCAGCCCCAGTCGAACTATCCAAAGAAGTATTTTTTGAAATTCTAAAATGTTCAAGCTCAAAGAAATCGCAGCTCGTTATGCAGATGGGGCTCAAGCCAAGTTGGATTGACCCGTTAGTTGCCTATCTCAAAGAAAGAGTTCTTCCTTATGAACCAAAAGAAGCTCGAAAACTCAAGAATTAATCCTCTCAGTATGTTTTGTATTCGGGCAAGTTGTATAAAAGATCGTATTCGCTATTGCTGTTGAGATGTCTTTGACCTTCAGAGGCCAACTTCGTATTATGAAAAGTGCACGAGGAAATTTATGATAGTCATGTAGGAGCCAGATCCCTATCACAAAAACTACTTCGACAAGGGTACTATTGGTCGATCTTGTACCATGACTCTATGGAGTATGTCAAGAAATATGATCGCTGTCAGAGAAATGCAAACATACAAAGACAGCCGACCTCCGAGCTTACTCCACTAAGCGCATCTTGGCCATTTGCGCAGTGGAGAATGGATATACTTGACCCTTTTCCAGTGGCATCTAGATAATGAAAGTTTCTTTTGATTGCAATCGACTACTTTACCAAATAGGTTGAAGTCAAACCATTAGCAAAAATTGTTGAGACCAAGGTATAGAACTTTATCTGAAAGTCAATTGTCTGTCGGTTTGGTCTACCCCAGACTCTCATAAAAGATAACAGGCAATAGTTTGCTAGGACGAGGTTCGCTGAGTTCTATGAAGATCTAAACATCATCCATCACTTCATATCAGTAGCTCGTCCATAGGCAAATGGGAAAGCTGAAGTGACCAATCAGATCCTATTGCAAGGCATCAAGACAAGGCTCGATAGAGCAACGGAGGCTTGGGCGGACGAAGTCTACCACATTCTTTGAAAATACCGAACTACTCAAAGGCTACCGATTAGAAAAACACCATTCACCTTGGCCTTTGAAATGGAAGCAGTCATCCCAATCGAGCTTAAACTCCCATCAGCACGGGTCATGGCCTTCAATGAGTAGTATAACTCGTAGGACCTTAAAGTCAACCTCGATCTGCTGGAAGAAAAAAGAGAAGAAGTCCAAGTTCGGATGGTGGCCTACAGGCGAAGGGTGGCCCAGTATTATAACTCCAGAGTCTGAGATAAAATGTTCAGAATGGAGGACTTAGTACTTCGGCGAGCCTCTATCTCTCAGCCTCAGAGCTAGGGGAAGCTTGCCCCGAATTGGTTAGGATCCTACGAGGTCACGAAAGTCATCCGACCCGGAACGTACTACTTGAAGGAACTCGGAAGAGCAGAGCTACCTCAATCATGGAATTCGAAAAATCTATGAATGTATTACCAATAATTTGATTATAATAAAATTTTCCCACTCTAACACCCTAATCTTTATTGTGTACCGGTGATAAAGAAGGACTACCCCACGAACTTAATTTCACGACAAATACAGCCCATTAGGAGTAGGTGGAGAACCTCGTCCTAACATGAGTAAAGTCGAAGACCTCATTCATTTTAGGTGAGATAAGGGGAGAGGCCCTGACAACAGCCCTAATGTGCCCCTACAGCCCACTAGGAATAGGAGGAGAATCTCATCCCAACATGAGCAAAGTCAAAGACCTCGTTTATTTTAGACGAGATGAGGGAGAGGCTCTGACAATGGTCCTAATGTGTCCCTACAGCCGTTAGAAATAGGAAGAGAACCTCATCCTAATGAGAGCAAAGTCGAAGGCCTCGTTCATTTTAGATGAGATGAGAGGAGAGGTCCTGACAATGGCCCTAAGGTGTCCTTACAGCCTGTTAGGAATACAAGGAGAACCTCATCCTGATGAGAGCAAAGTTGAAGGCCTTGTTCATTTTAGATGGGATGAGGAGAGAGGCCCTAATAATGGCCCTAAGGTGCCCCTACAGTCCATAAGGAATAGGAGGAGAACCTTATCCCAACGAGAGCTAAGTCGAAGGCCTCATTCATTTTAGATGAGATAAGGGGAGAGATCCTGACAATGGCCCTAAGGTGCCCCTATAGCCCGTTAGAAATAGGAGGAGAACCTCATCCTAACGAGAATAAAGTCGAAGGCCTCGTTCACTTTAGACGAGATGAGGGGAGAGTATCCGACAATGGCCCTAAGGTGCCCCTACAGCCCATTCGAAATAGAAGGAGAACCTTATCTTAACATGAGCACAGTCAAAGACCTCGTTCATTTTAGATGAGGTGAGGGGAGAGGCACTGTCAACGGCCCAAATTCGCCCCCACAAGCCATGTTAGGAATAGGAGGAGAACCTCGTCCTAACGTGAGCAAAGCTGACACCTCATCGATATAAGATAGGATGGAGGAAGAGACCCTATCGACGCCCCTAACGCACCCCCATAAATCATTGTAAGAATAGAAGGAGAACCTCATCCTAACATGAGCAAAGTCGAGGACCTCGTTCATTTTAGACGAGGTGAGAAGAGAAACCCCAATTCAGTCGGAGATAAGATCTCCCCCGAGCTTCAACTTCAACAGAAGATAGGATCTCCTTCAACCTCGACTGGAGATAAGATCTCCCTCGAGCCTCAACCTCGATGGAAGATAAGATCTCTTCTAATCTTCAGCTTTAATAGTAGATAAGATCTCCTCCAAGCTTCAACCTCAATTGATGCAGAGCCCGAAAAAGAACATCAGCAGTCATCTTTTTCTGTACTCTCTTCCTTCGAATTTCAAACTCGAGAGTGGGGGGACAATTGTTAGGGATAAATCCCGCTCCCATCGAAGTTCAGTCTGATGCTTATCCTAATATAACTAGTAATCATAGAAAAGCTTCGATCAAAAATTTTCCAGCAGCCGAACTCCTTTTGGACCTCTCCTTTAGTTAAATTCCTTCAGGAGCTGAACTCTTTTCAGACTTCTCCTTTAGTCAAATTCCTTCAGGAGCCAAATTTCTTCCGAACCACTATTTCAGTCAGATTTCTATGGAAGCCGAACTCCTTCTGGACCTCTTCTTCAGTCAAATTTCTATAGGAGCCAAACTCCTTCTGGACCTCTTCTTCAGTCAGATTCATCCGAACTCCTTCCAAACTTCTCCTTTAGTTAGATTCCTACAGAAGCCAAACTCCTTCTGGACCTCTCCTGCAGTCAGATTCCTTCAGGAGCCAAACTCCTTCTGGACCTCTCCTTCAGTCAGATTCCTACAGGAGCCGAACACCTTCAGCCGGATTCCTCCAGGAGCCAAACTCCTTTTGGATCTCTCCTTCAGTCGAATTCCTTCAAGAGCCGAACTCCTTCCAGACCTCTCCTTCAGTCGAATTTCTACAGGAGCCGAACTCCATCAATCAGATTTCTTCAGAAGCTGAACTTCTTTCGAACCTCTCCTTCAGTCAGATTCCTAGAGGTGCCAAACTCCTTCAGGATCTCTCATTCAGTCAGATTCCAATAGGAGTCGAACACCTTTTGGACCTCTTATTTAGTCGGATTCAACCGAACTCCTTCTAGACTTCTCCTTCAATTGGATTTCACTAAGAGCTAAACTCCTTTCAAAACTCTCCTTTAGTCAGATTCCTTCAAGAGCCGAACTCCTTTTGGATCTCTCATTCAGTCGAATTCCTACAGGAGCTGAACCCCTTCAGTTCGATTCTTCTAAGAATCGAGCTCCTTTCAGATCTCTCCTTTAGTCAAATTCCTACGGACGATGAACTCCTTTCGGACCTCTCCTTCAATCAAATTTCTATAGGAGCTGAACTTCTTTCGGACCTCTCCTTTAGTCTGATTCCTTCAGGAGCCAAACTCATTTCAAAGTTTTTCTTCAGTCGGATTCCTTCCCGAGCCAAACTCCTTATGGACTTCTCCATCAGTTGAACTCCATCTGGATTCCTCTAGTGGATTACTTTCAAATTTTAAGTAGTATTCCTCCTGGATGATCCCCTCTAGCCGTATTCCCTTTAGGAGTCCAAATTCCTTTGGAATTGATATATGTCAAAGCTCTTCACCAACTAACATCTGCTTCCTCCAAACATTGACTATTAAATCTCAACGAATAGGCGATCCCACTATCGGATGGTTACAACTATCATTTATTAGTCTACTATAGGCGACCCTACTACTGAATGATTATGACTATCATTTATCAGTCTGCTACAGACGACCCCACTATCGAATGGTAACGACTGTCACTATCAGTCTATTACGAGTGACATCTCTCTCTGTAATAAATTTTACATGGCCCCAAGCGGCCCATGATTGGACTGTTATGATTGTCACTATCAATCTGTTCTAAACTTCATCTATAAAAGGGACCTTCCAGATATGTTTTCTCTAAGCTCTCTTCTTCTTTCCAAAATCTTGCTGAATTTTTATCTAAGCACTCCATTTTTATTGGCTAGAAGAGCTGACTTGATCATCGAAAGATCCTACCGGAGCCACCACCACCGACTCTAGATAGGACTTTCTCTTGCAGGTCATCGACGGCGATCTCTTCTTTCCTAACTCCAGCTTGATCCAACGTCAATCAGATTCTACACCAACAAGTTTGATGCATTAAATCAATAATGATTGGGCTCGAGGAAAGCTCTAGCCAACCTGATCACCATTAAGAGAGTGCAACCTAATAATCATATGATGGATAGTAATTCTAATATCTAGATAAACATCAGATGTAAGGCACCTCTAACGTGTTAGATGTGTGCCCTAGAAGTCAGATTGACTGATCTTATAATATACTTCTAAGAATAATTTTATAATTTTAACTATAAATTAATAAAAAAATATTTTTTATCATAATCTATATTTAAAGTGTTTGTGATACATCCTTTGAGTTAATGGTAATGATAATTCATATTTTTAAGGATTGAAAATTTAAGACATGAATTTTCATAATTAACTCATAAACTGCTCTCAATCGTATAATTATCATGAGGATGGTGATCAATCTAATAAGTTGGTGTATGATCGCTTTCTTAGGATATATGTATCTTGAGTCTATGATGTGGAGACATCGGAGTGAGAGTATAGGTACTCATTATAGAACGAGGGCACTGAGCGTGACCACCTCAAATTATCATAAGGATGTCTACCTTCTCATCGATGACTGGCTCGATGCTGTAGTGGCATGTCTGATTTTTTGACTTAAGGTACATCAATAGTTCACCTTGAGGGTGTTATAGTTTGACTACACCTTAACTTAGTCTCCTAGCCATTCAAAATCCTGAGATGTATATTGGCTATAGCATGTTCATTGTAGGAATTCAATTGCACCAATAGGGGATCTATCTACCTCGGTAGATGGGGAGTAGCCCTATGATATTCATGAGATTGAGTCCTTAAGCCCATGGCCATGGTAGAGTGAAGATGATAGAAAGAGTCTCTATTAGGGTTTCACATTGAACTCGAGTCGAATGATTAATTCATATGATCGATGTTGGGTTTGATGAGTTCACCTTAACCCTATCCAGTCGGAGCTCAAGATAGAAGAATCCAATCATACAGGTAGCTACACTGAGAGGTTTGCTTTTAGTTCTGATAGATTGCCACCATATACTGCTAGGTGTCACTGGTGGATTTTGGAAGCAATTAGAATGATTTTGATGATTGATCATTATAATTGTATGAATCAAAAGAGTTTTGGTCCATCGAAAGGTATTTCGATGATGTCGATGATAGAGATTACGACATGTCCTATTATCATATGAAAGTGAACCTAACTAGATCACACAAATAAGAGTTTAGGTCTAGATGTCGTCAATAAAGCTAACCTAGTTCAATTGATTTTGATTAGATCCAATCAGGTTCAAGGTAATCATGCTAGCACACGATTGAGCCTGATTTTCTCCTTCTATAATCTTTCTGATTCATCACAACCGAGTCAAATTTGATTTGACTCATTCTTATATCTTGAATGAATTTATTTTCATCTAACTAGAATTAGTCTAGATCAGATTAATTATGGAAATTAAATCCATTCCTTGTGCAATTGGACTAGGATCAAAAGTTGACCTAATTGAGAGAATTGAGGGTCACCTGATCAGATGCTTTTAGAAAATTCTCTAAAATTTTTTTTGACCTAACTATTGGATATGTGATAGGGCTCGAGTAATGGTATGGGTGTGCCAAATTTTGTGATTTATGGTGGTGGTTTGACTTGGTTTTGATAGAGTTTTATTTGAGTTAAACTCTTAAAGGAAGAGTCCTAGGCACAATGGACTCTTCCTTATCTACTCATGTTGCCCACTTTTTGAATCATTTTTTAGTGACAAAACTAGATGAGATCTAGGGTTTCACATGGAGAATAAGTACTAGAGTCCCAATGATCAAATAAGTATGTTATTTGGTC
Organism: Cocos nucifera; assembly: GCA_006176705.1. Lineage (NCBI taxonomy): Eukaryota > Viridiplantae > Streptophyta > Magnoliopsida > Arecales > Arecaceae > Cocos > Cocos nucifera. The sequence continues at coordinate 17,098 of QRFJ01001120.1, read as the reverse complement.
AAAGTGGGACACTATATGGCATTGGTTTTTAAACCTTTCTCACACTAAAGAGATGTATCATAGGATTTTATTTTCCATGTAGAGGTGCTGTCATCCATACCATATCCCACACCCCCTCTATCCTCTATCTCTTTCTCTTCTACATGCCTGAATAGTTAGGCACAAATCTGAGTTAAAGGTCCAAGGATTTTGGCACAAGATTCAGGATCTACATGACGGTGTTCATAAGACAGATGGGCTACCTTCAGAAATAGTTTTGAAGGATCTACAGATTAGATTTAGATTTGACCTTTGGTGGAGAGATTCATGAAGAGAAGATGTTCAGATCCTACTCAAGTGGGTACCAGTAGAGGCTAGGTGCATGCATGGCTCCTTTCAGAACCTTAGGAACCGATAGGATCATCGTATGGTAATCAGATTACCCAACAAGGTACTTCAAATTCAATCAAATTTAATTTTTTTTTTTAATTTTTAATATTTGATTATTATGATTAAATTTGAGAAATCTTAGATCTAATCAAATCATAAAATTTTTTGTAAAAAAATCTATCTTAGATTAGATCATATCTGGATGATCCTATGGTGGAAAATTAGATTTTTTCTTCAACTAGTATCAGACCTGCATTTGCAGTTCTTTAGATCTACTTTATATCTAATTTAATTTTAATTCATGATCTGATATTAAATAATTTTAGATATCATATCAAATTCAATTAGATCTAAAATTAGAAAATAAAAAATTATATGATTTAGATCTATAATGTATAAGATGCATGACCAGACTAGGAATAGAATAGTTCTATATATAGTCTAGTATGATCATATTATTAATTTAATTAAATATAATTTTAGATCTATTTTATTTTTATTTTTTTGATATTATAATTATTATAATCAGATCTGAAAAATAGAAAATATAGTTTCTAATTTTTAATTTATTCATTTGAGATGTGAAAGATGCATGCTTAGACTAGTTATAGAATAGTTCTATAAAATATCTAAAATAGTTTTATTTTTAATGTGATCAAATTTAAAATTTTATTTTTTAGATTTAATATGTGATATTTTAGATTTGAAAGCATGCATGGTTTATTGAGTTATGATACATGAGATTTATGCAAGACAGATATAGTTTAGATCTTTTGTATATATGATATATGATTTAGGTCTAACTAGTTTTATTTTAAAAAATATATTTTTGATTAAGGCATTTTCCTTGGCCATCTGATCATAAGAATAAAGTAAGGTTTAAAGGCCCTCTTCTCTCATTAGATGGGATGTTCTTATGATGTGTAGGGGTGCTGCACATTCATCCTTAATTAAAAATCAGAACTTATTTTCTACAAAATTTTAGATCCTGAAATCCTAGGATTTTGTTATATATTTTATTCATGAACCCAAAATTTAATTTAGAATTAAAATCATAAAATTAATTAGATCTAAAAATTTTGAATTTTCAGATCTAAGACATCTTCATAAAATTATGTTGGGGCTTGGGTAGCTCAATTAGGTCTAGCGATTGATCAAACCGAATCAAAAGTTGGTTAGGTGGGATCAAAGAAATCTTAGAATTGACCGATCTAAAGGATTAAGTCTAGGTCAAGATTGAATCATATTGAGATGTGACTCGATCAAGTCAAGACCTAATTTAGCTCCATGGTTTGAGCCTAGATTGTAGGCTAATCCAATTGATTTTGATTCGATAATTTGGTGTCTAAGGTAAGTCTGATAGATACGATCGACTGATTTTTAATTAAGAGCTACTTATCCTGAATGCATTCTTATTGAGTTAATGGCATATCCCTTTCACTAGTTTTACTTACCTAGCCATTTATGTCGATCTAGTTCTGATTTGAGGTGTCTAACAATTCGAGCCAACCCATGCCACTAGGTTAGTCATAATTTTTATGACTAAGTTAAGTCAAGTTTAAAGAGACCTAAATTAAATCTCTCTAAGAAAATATTAAGTCTAAGATGTTCCACCATTATAGATGTGGGGGCCCTTCCCGAGGTTGATTGTTCTTGGCTGGATACAGTGGTTTAGTTGCACCGAAAAGATGCAACCATGTCTATTAGGCATTGGATGCTATGGGTTGGAGGATAGATTGGGCTTAATATTCTAGATATGATAAGAGATCCAATCAAGAATCTAATTCATGCAAATAGTGGGTCTGACTTAACTAAAGAGTGGAGCAATATTTTGGGCACGATGAGCTTCATAAATTAGAGATCATATTTGGATGCACCATGATTAGAGAATCATTGGACAAGAGTTGTCCACTTATCAGTTGATCCATCATCAATAACTATTAGATGAGCTGGTGAGCCAATCGGTGGGACCGTACCATCCACTAGAAATCTATAATCATGAAGATTTTCACATCTCTATCAAGAAAGTGTAGGGATCCAAGTAAATATTGAGAGACTAATTTATTTAAAAATAAAATTTTTAAATAAATTGATTAAGTCTAATTATAAAATCTAACTAGATACTTTAACTCTCTGCAGAAAAATATCTACATCCAACCCACTAGCCCATATCCTCGACACCCATAGACTGACCAGACCCAACTACAAGGATTGACACTAAAACTTTAAAATAGTTTTGGATTTTGAAAAGTTGACTCATGTGTTGGAATAGAATCCTCCCACTTTACCAGCACGTCCGTTCACTGATTAGAGAGCATCTCTAAAAAAATGGATGGATGAAGATAATAAAGCCAGGTATTACATGTTGAGCTCAATGTCTGATGAGCTCCAGCACCAACATAAATAAATTAAGACTAGCCATCAAATATTGGCGTACCTACAAAAGTTGTCTGGTGAATAGAGTCACGCAGTCAAATATCAAGTCACTAAAAGATTTTTTAAGGCTCAGATGCGTGATGGACAGTCGGTAAGATCATTATCTAATGATGATCAAGGACTTAGAAGAGCTTGAGAAGCTCAGTGTCAAGTTAGATCAAGATCTGCAAATTGATATAATTTTGCAATCCTTGACTAATGCATATGGGCAGTTCATCATAAACTACCATATGCATAAACTGCAAAATACCTTGGTTGATCTTATGAAAATGCTGGTTACTATTGAGCTCTCTATGAAAGGTTCAAAGGGCTTAGTGCTTGCTGTAGAGCGGACTTCTTCTAAGAGAAAATCTTTTGGTAAGAAGAAGAAGTCCGTGAAGAAGCAAAAGATGGATGATGGGAAGAAGAACAAGGCAGAACCGAAGAAGAAGGCCGACAAGAAAAAATATTTTCATTGTAATACTGACGGCCATTGGAAGTGGAATTGTCCTCTTTACCTAGCCAGCCTGAGGAACAAAAAGGAGGTAGGTCCTTCTGAAGGTATGCTCATTATAGAATCTAACCTTATAATTTCTTCTGTATCTAGTTGGATGCTTGACTCTGATTTTAGTACTCACTTGTGCACTTCTATGTAGGGTCTTGAGGATAGCAGAAGGTTGAGGGATGGTGAAATGATCCTACACATTGAGAACGAAGCAAGAGTTGCTGCTGTGGTCGTGGAAACATACCCTCTTTGATTACCATCAAGATTAGATCTAGTTCTTAGAGATTATTTTTATGTACTTGCAGCAAGCAGAAATTTGATTTCTGTTTCATGTTTAGCATAAGAAGGCTATGTAATTAGTTTTCCTAAGGACCATTATAATATTCTTTATGAAAGAAATAAAATTTTAAGTGATTTTCTTATAAATGGTCTCTATCAGTTACATATTGATGTTTCTATTTTTAATATCGAGCAAAATGTGAATGCCATAGGATCAAGATGATCTTAGGATAGTCTAAATAATAAGTATCTTTGGCACCTTAGGCTTGGTCATATAGCTGAAAATAGGGTTAACAAATTAGAGAAATATAGGCTATTGAGTCTGTTGACTTTCGAGCCATATTCGATTTGTAAATCATGCCTTCGTGGAAAAATGACCAAGCTTTTTTTTTGTAGAATATGGAGAAAGGGCCACAAACCTACTTGTCCTAGTACATACTACTGTATGCGGCCCATTTGATATGCCGACTAGGAGCAATTATGTCAACTTCATCATCTTTATCGACGATCTACCTCAATATAGATATGTGTATTTGATGCGACATAAGTCTTAAGCCTTTGAAAGGTTCAAACAATTTAGACTCGAAGTAGAAAAATAAATCAAAAAACCCATTAAGATTCTTCGATCAAATCGAGGAGGTGAATATCTTAGTCGAGAATTCCTAGACTATCTTAAGGATAGTGGCATAGTCTCTTAATGGACTCCACCTAGAATGCTTCAACTCATCGGGGTTTCAGAATGAAGAAATCAGACCTTATTAGATATCGTCCAATCCATGATGAGTTTCACGAACCTTCCTGAGTTTCTTTGGGGACATAGTCTTATGACCGCTATATATTTACTGAATAGGATTTTCTCTAAAACCATTCCTACCACAACGTATGAGATATGGCATGGTAAGAAACCAAGTATCAGTCATCTCAGAATTTAGGATTGTCCGACTCATGTCAAGAGACAACAGGTAGATAAATTAGAGTCTAGGTCCTTTAGAGCTTAATTTATTGGATATCCTAAAGAGTCATTTGGATATTATTTCTATCTTTCGAAAGATCATGATGTGATTATGAGTCGACACGCCATCCTCATTGAAAAATAGTTTATTCAAGATGGTGGCATTGGAAGATAGATTATACTTGAGGAGAAAGTCTCTGATGAGAAATGAGCTAAGGAACCTATGGAACCCAATCAGATTGAGCCAACCCAAACACTACCTCCACCTCATAGATCAAGTAGAATTTTCCATCCTCTTGAAAGGTACTTAGATACTATCTTAGAGGATGTAAAAAAAATATTCCTCACAGAAAATAGGGTTCATGGTGATGATCCCATAATCTATGATAAGACGATATCAGATATCGACTCCAAGAAATGGTTAGAGAAAATGAAGTTAGAGGTTGACTCAATGCATTCAAACCAAGTCTGGACCGTGGTAGATCCATTTGAAGGTATAGTACCTATTGGATATAAAAAGATCTTCAAGAGAAAAATAGGTGTCGATGAGAATATAGAGACATTCAAAGCAAGGCTCATAGTGAAAGGGTATAGTCAGTGCGAAGGCATTGACTATCGAAATACTTTTTCGCCAGTAGCCATGCTCAAATCCATCTATACATCACTTGCTGTTGCAGTCTATTTCGATTATGAAATATGGCAGATGGATATGAAAAAGATGTTCTTAAATGGATATCTTAAGGAAGATATCTATATGGAACAGTCACTAAGTTTCACATCTAGTGATGATGATCACAAGGTATGCAAGCTGCAAAGATCCATATATGGATTTAAGCAAGCATCTCAAAGCTAGAATGATCGTTTCAATGATGTAATCAAATCATTTGGATTCATCAAAAATGAGGAGAAGCCCTGTATTTTCAAAAAGATCAATGGGAGCGCTGTTATCTTGCTCGTACTGTACGTGGATGACATCCTCCTAATTAGGAATGATATTTTCATGTTGACTACAGTCAAAATATGGTTGTCTAAGGAGTTTTCTATAAAAGATCTAGGAGAGGCATCCTTTATTTTGGAAATTAAGGTCTATAGGAATAGACCGAATAGGATGCTGGGACTTCTCACAGAAAATGTACATAGAGGACAGTGCTAAAGAGGTTTCAGTATGGAAAACTCTAAATAGGGGATTAGGATACCCTTTCAGACATGGTATTCATCTTCTCCAAGAAGATGTGCCCTAGCACACCTGAGGAAATAGAATGCATGAGCAAGATCCCTTATGCTTCTGCAATAGGGAGCCTCATGTATGCCATGCTATGTACACGACCTGATATTAGCCCATGCTGTGAGTGTCACAAGCAGATATCAGTCAAATCCAGGATGAAGAAGCACTGGAAACTTCTGTGAAATGTATCCTTAAGTACTTGAGAAGAACTAAGGATATATGTTGGTCTAATTTTTGGTAATGGAGAACTCCAAGGTTTAGGGATATACAGACTTCGGATTTTATGTCCGATATAGATGATCGAAAGTCGACATCTGGAAGTCTATTTATTTATGCAATGGTGGAGCTGTCAGTTGAAAGATTTTCAAGCAAGACGATGATAGCAGATTCCACCATGGAAGCAGAAGTATATCAGCTGCACGTCAGAGGCTGCAAAGGAAGGCATTCTGGTACAAGAATGTTTGCATGCATAAAGCTCGAGTATGATGCCATCAGATGCTCATTCCCTCTATACTGCGACAAGAATGGCACCATAGCCCTTAGCTAAGGGAGCCGAGGTCTCACCAAAAATCCAAAGCACATTAGAGCGGCGATACCACCTCATCCATGATTACCTCGAAAAGAGATACATTGAGGTCAAGAGAGTCAACACTGTAGATAATGCGGCAGACCCACTTGACAAAGCCGTTGGAGCCTAGCAGAAGATCGAAGCCCACCTTGAGAAGATGGGAACTTAGACTTATAGCCAATTGGCTTTAGGTTAAGTGGAAAGATTTGTTAGATATATGTGCCCTAGAAGCCAGAATTGGACTGACACTTGTAATACACTTCTAGGGGCAGATAATTTTATAATTTTGACTATAAATTAATAAAAAAATGGGTTATTTTCTATCATAGTGTGTATTTAAAGTAGTGTCTGTGATACATCCTTTGAGTTAATGGATAATGATAATTCATATTTTCAAGAGTTGAAAATTTAAGACATGAATAATCAAATTATTAACTCATAAACTATTTCCAACCATAGAATCATCACGAGGATAGAGATTGATCTGGAAGGTTAGTGTACGATCACTTTGCTAGGATAGATGTATCTTTAGTCTATGGTGTGCAGATACTAGAGCAAGAGTACAGGTACTCATTAGAGAATGAGGACACTGAGCGTGACCACCAAGAGCAGTCATAAGGAAGTCTACCTTCTCATCGTTGACTGGCTCGATGCTGTAGTGGTGTGTCTGGTTCTTTGATCTGAGGTGCATCGATAGTTCACCTTGAGGGTGTTATAGTTTGACTACACCATTAACTCGGTCTCCTAGCCATTTGGAATTCTGAGGTGTATGTTGGCTATAGCATGTTCATTGTAGGAATTGGATTGCACCAATAGAGGATCTATCTACCTCGGTGGTAGATGGAGAGTAGCCCTATGATGATCATGAGAGATCAAGTCCTTAAGCCCATGGCCATGGTAGAGTGAAATAATAGAAAGAGTTTCTATTTAGGATTATCACATTGGACATGAAGTCGAATGATTACATTCATGACGATGGACTAGTTGGATTTGACGAGTTCACCTTAAACCTAATCCTGATCGGGAGCTCAAGATAGAAGAATCCAATCACACAAGTAGCTATACTGAGAGGTTCACTTTTAGTTCTGATGGGTTGCCATCATATACTGCTAGGTGTCATTGATGGATTTTGGAATCAATTAGAATGATTTTGATGATTAATCATTCTAATTGTATGAATCAGAAGAGTTCTGATCCATCAAAAGGTGTTTCGATGATGTCGATAATAGAGATCATGACATGTCTCATTATCATACAGAACTGAACCTAATTGGATCATACAAATAAGGGTTTGGGTTTGGATGTTATCGATTGAGCTAACTCACTTCGATTGATTTGAATTAAATCCAATCAGGTTCAAGGTAATCGCGCTAGCACACGATTGAGCTTGATTTTCTCCTTCTGTAATCTTTCTATTTCATCACAATCGAGTCAAATTTAATTTGACTCACTCTTGTATCTTGAATGGGTTAATTTTTATCTAACTAGAATCAGTTCAAATCAGATTAATTATAGAAATTAAATCCATTCCTAGTGCAATTGGACTAGGGTCAAAAGTTGACCCAATTGAGAGAATTGAGGGTCACCTGATCAGATGCTTTTAGAAAAATCTCTAAAAATCTTTTTGATCTAGTTTTTGGATATGTCGTAGGACTCGCATCATGCTATGGGTGTGCCAAATTTTTTGATTTATGGTGGTGGTTTGACTAGGTTTTGATAGAGTTTGATTTGGATCAAACTCTTATGGAAAGAGTCCTAGGCGCAATGGACTCTTCCTTATCTACTCATGTTGCCCACTTTTTGAATCATTTTTTGGTAACAAAACAAAATGAGATCTAGGGTTTCATGTGGAAAATAAGTCCTAGAGTCTCAATGATCAAAAAAGTATGTTATTTGGTCAAAGTGGGACACTATATGGCATTGGTTTTTAAACCTTTCTCATGCCAAAGAAATGTATTTCATGATTTTATTTTCCATGCAGAGGTGCTGTCAACCATACCATATCACATGCCTCCTCTATCCTCTCTCTCCCTCTCTTCTATATGCCTAAAAAGTTTGGCATAAATCTGAGTTGAAGGTCCAAGGTTTTTAGCATAAGATTCGGGATCTACGTGATGATGTTCGTAAAATGAATGGGCTGCCTTCAGAAATAGTTTTGAAGGATCTACAGATTAGATTTAGATCTGATCTTTGGAGAAGAGATTTATGAGGAGAAGACATTCAGATTCTACATGAGTGGATACCAATAGAGGCTAGGCACATGCATGGCTTCTTCAAAAACCTCAAAAACCAATAGGATCATCGTAGGATAATCAGATTACCCAACACGGTACTTTAAATTAAATCTAATTTAATTTTATTTTTATTTTTTAATATTAGATCACTATGATTATATTTTAAAAATCTTAAATGTAATTAGATCATAGGAATTTTTATAAAAAATTCTATCTCAGATCTGATCAGATCTGAACGATCCTACAGTGAAAAATCATATTTTTCCTTCATAATGTCCACCTAGAAAATTGGATCTATTTCTATCCATCTTAATGGGAGGCTATGACTCAATCGTCCCCATAACTTAGTCATTTTTAAGGACCTAATAATTTAGAGGATTTAGATTACAAGTGATTTAAGGATAGAAAGGACACAGACCAATTTATTTCCACTAACTTCATCAAGTCAAATCCTCCTACTAACTTCACCAAGTCAATAGGTTAGGACTAGGATCAATTTATGTCCATGGGCACCTAATTCAGTCTTACTAATTTAAATTAGTCAAACTAATTTCTAGTGACATGAGTTATCCTGAATCATGAAGTGACTATTCACCAAATCGGTTGACTCATTTCAAATCGGTTGACTCTAGTCAAACTAATTTCTAGTCAAACTAATTTCTAGTCAAACTAGATTTTTTCACAATCTAGCACTGTTCACCAAATTGGTTGACTCATTTCAAAAATGGATCGGCTCATTTCACAAATAGTACTAGTTGTAGATTTTAATCTATAACTATGTACAATACATAAAAATCATGAATTATTTTAGATCTAATTTAAATACTTATTCATAATTAAAAATTAGATTAAAATCATATAAATATATCATAAAAATTATTTGGTCAGATCTAAAATTTTATGATCAATTTTTAGATCAGCACGTATGAGGACAACCTATACACTATAAGGGATAAACATTACAGTAGGACAACCTACAGTTTGTGCGATCATGATTTTATTTTTAAATTTAAAAATTAGATTATTATTTAAATCTAATCTAAAAAAATAATCTAACCATGCATATACATCACATTAAATAACCTAGATGCTCTGATACATTACTGGGAAGCATGCAGGGTTTCTTACTCTATAATCGAAACTTTTTTGAAAATCAAATGTGGCAAAACTAAAAATTAATCTAATTAATTTTTCTAGAGCTATAGATTTGATCTAAAAATTATACAAATCTAAGATCTAATATGACATATATGCAATGAATTTGAAAAATAAAATAAACAGTAATAACAGTAAAACTATTTTACTGATCTACGTGTTCAGAACATGTTACCTTTATGTGGGTTGTCGATCTCCATAACTAAATCACAACCAGAGAGATATGATCATTACGATGTAGCAATACAACATGTCTGGCCTCCACGGATGGTCCACATGAGGCCTTGGTCCTGATCGACTCCTCCCAAGTGCTAGCTTAATGATGGATCATTTTGATTGCTGATGCCAATCGAACTCCTTCAATCTCCCTCCACTGATTCTTTGGATGCTTTAGATTAGTATCAAAGGTAGAAGAGAGGTTGATCAGGCTCTCCAAAAAATTTCATGAAGATCTAACACTCAAAACTCATGAAAACACACTCAAACCCTAAATCTGAATTCTAGGGCAGCACTTTCACCAAATACCATACGCCTAATTTTTCCTCTAGTTTTTCTTCTCTTTGATTTTTTTTTTTTTGATTTTTCTCACATAGATGGGAGGGCTCACAGACAAAAGAAGCTTCCTTTCAGATGTTAAACATCCTAAAAAATTTCATAATTTATTTTAGCACAAAACCAAGTGGCATGTGAGAGATAAGATAGGATAAGTTGAGTTTGTTCATTCAAATTCAAACTCCATTTGAATTTGAATGGCAACCAACCTATCCTTATCCATCTAGGATGTGGGAATCAGATGGTGCACTCTCTTATGTGTTGGAAAATATTACAAGAAACATTTCTCATTGGGAAAGGAAGTGGCGCAAGGAATGATGAGGTGGCACATGAAGACTAGGTCAAACTAGTCTAAGACAAATCTTATCCAATTAGACCAATCCAAACCAATTTGGTTAGGTTCAATTAGACCAGATTAAATCCAACTCTTTTAGATTTAATTAGGCTTAATTAAATCCTAATTAAATTAGAAATTGATTAAGCCCAACCCCTGATTAAATCAAAGATCAAACCTCCTCGATGATTAGGTTATCTCATAACCTAATCAGGTTTGATGGGGATAAACCCACTCCTACCAAAGTTTGGCTTGATGTCTGGTCCTAAGGTAACCCCTAAATGGTCAACCTTCATCCTACCGATTGATCTTCTCAACTACATGAGTAAACTCTAAAGCCCACAAAGCATTGCAGACCTTGCCCAAACGAGCTTGAATAGTAAAAGTGATTATTTTCCATCTGACGGTAAGGCTTGAGTATTAGAACCCAATTGGTCCGACTCTATTCTATAACAGATTGTGAAGACAGCTGAATTCCTTCGATCTAAATAGTTGATTCCAATTGGACTTCTTTTGGATAAACTTGAATAGTGAAAATGGTCGCCTAAGTAGTTGGCTAAGCATTCAATCCCTGCATAGCCTTGGCTGGCCAATCTTGAAGTCGGCCGAACTCCTTTCTAACTAGATCCCCTTCAGGCCAAGCCTCGCCACTACAAATTGGATCGCATGACAAGAACCATGGGCTAGCAGAGCTTCCCATCTAGATGAACTTCTATGCCTTGCTGAGAGTGGCAGATTTTGATCCTATTGAATCTAGAATCTCGAATGTGCAAGTCAAAGTTGATAAAAGGACCTCATCTTCAAATCATTCATTTGCAGACCATCCTGAAGCCTTCAGTCAAACTACCCCAGTCGAATTTCTTTCAGTCATCCAAAGAGCTCCCTTCAATCGATCTCCTCATGGTCACCCAAAAGGACCTCATCATCTACGCAAATTCAGCTCCCAGCTCAACGAATATCAATTTACATGCAAACGACCTCAGAGCGATCCGAACATCTCTTGAACTGATGTGGAGTTCTTCACTGATTATAGCCATTCAATTCGAGCTCCAACTATTAATTTTCAATAGATTGGCACATCATGATAATGGACACCACCCTCCATAACAAACTTCACGTGGCCCCGAACAGCCCACTACCAAGCAGTTATGGCTATCACCATCAGTCTATTATGAGCTCCATCTATATAAGGGATCCTCTAGATACGTTGTTGCTCTAACCTTTAAACTTGGCTTGAATTCTCTGAGTGCTTCATTTTCGTTGGCCAGACAAGCTGACTTGATCATCGGAGAGTCCTACTGGAGCAACCCCCAACTCCGGTCAGGACTTATTTTGTAGGTTCCGATGGTGACCTCATCTTCTCCAGCTTCAGCTCATTTCATTATCGACCAAATTCTACACCAATAGAATTGGTGCTAGAGGAAGGGACGTATATACATCCCTTATTCTTAAAGGAGTGCTCAGTAGAATTCCTTCTTTGCTTCAACCTCTTCTTCTTCTTCGATTAGCTCTACAGGATGCCACTTAAGAAGGCATCAATCAGGTGATCTGTTGCCTTCGTAGCTAGATCTCATCCAAATCTACCTACTCTGATGCCATCTTCGGTACCTCAAGCTCCTCTACCAACAGTAGTGGTGGATATTGAGCAGTTCAACCAGCTGATCCAGCAGGTCAAAAGCCTCACAGAAGCAGTGTAGGCCATTCAGCGGCACCTGAAATTAGTCTAGCCAAAGAGAACCTCATCAGAATATCATGATCTGATGTCGAGATGACCCACCTAGGATAGTCATTCAATGACCCCTAGAAAGGAAAAGCCGAGGGTGGAGAGCCCTTGTTTTGATCATGATTCCACCCCTGAAGAATCTTTACCTTCATTCTGTTGGGAATATGTTCCAAAGCCAATCATCAGCCTATTAACGATTGTGCTACATGTTGCACTTGTATATGAATTATTAAATAATAAAAGTTATTTTGGCATTTTTTCATCATAAATTCTGTTGTCTTCTAATGCACTCCTGTGTTGTAATGAAGTCCATAGGACTATCTAGATTTGATAAAGGAGGATTCGCCATTTAGTCCTTAAATTATTCATAATCAAAAGATACGTTGTTACTTAGGATGATAATGTTTATCGAGTATAGGTCATTGTGTGCCATATAGGTTGGTTGTCCTCATAACCAAGGAGTATTGAGACACTGGTATGGCATGCAAGTGAGATGTATGGATACATCTGTACTAAATGTGACCAACTCTGAAGCTTTTCTTCTATCAAGATTAGCTCTGAAGGATATGGGTATAAGTGTCCCTTAGATCTAAGACCACCATGGTGACTTGCAAGCAACTCATTGTACTTAGGTATCGGACTACATGAATTTCTAGTTCAGTAATGGAAGGCTACTGGGTGCAGTCAAGTATTTGGCTTGTCGGTGTGTGAGTCAAGATGGTATTGACCCCTCCAAGTGCTGGAGCAAGTGCATCGCTATATTTTAATTTAGCAAATTTTCGATCAGAGTAGTTCATGTGATGGATGCTATATTTTGAAATACACTATCGATGAATTTTAGGATTGACATTAAATCCTAAATCATCCTTTGAGCATCAAGATCAAGGAGATGAATTATACAGTAACCATATGCCATAGGTTCGTCGATATTGCATTGCAATTTTTTATCTATTCGGATGTCGGGTACCATTACTAGATGGTCACATCGATTGATATAGAAAATTAATTTTTATACTACCGACTTAGGATTTGAACCTATGGGATCACAAACAATAGAAGTTTCTATCTGATCTGATGGTTGATATTGAGTCTCAATGATCTAAGACTCGATGGTCAAGAATCCCACTGGATTGGGACTCTATGACCAAGAGTTCCATAAGACTGGAATTCTGAGTCCTTCATATTTAGGACTCTTTAATTAAGAGAATCAATGACCTGGGACTCTATGGTCAAGAGTCCCATTGAACTAGAACTTTATGATCAAGAGTCCTAATGGACTGAAACTCTGAGTCCTACTTATTCGAGACTCTCTGATCAAGAGTCCCACTAGTCTAGGACTCTATGATCATGAGTTTGATTTATTTAGGACACTGGATTTAAGAGTCCCACTGGTTTGAGACTCTTCAGGAGTTTCATATTGATGGGATTCTATTACCCAGACATCCATCCAATTGGAACTCTATATTTATTCTAGGATTAATTAGCAATTTGATTATTGATTAGCTCAATTTGATTAAGAGATGGAGATTTGATCAAGTTTGATTGAATTGGATTTGACCCAATCAGGTCATGAGATGACCTAATTGCTAAGAAAGATTCGATCTTGATTTAATCAAGATCTGGACCTAATTAATTTTTAATTTGATTAAAATTATATTAGTTTAGGTTAAGCTTAATTTTGTTGGGTTTAACCTAGTCTAGTTAACTTAAATTAATGGGTTTGGTTGAAATCAATTTGGACCAAGTCAAATAAGATTTGAATTCAAACTCTCCCAAGCGGCCACCATATTTGACTTTTCCACCTTGACCCATGCCCTCCTCTAATTTTTGCATGAGATTTCTCATGCAGAAATGAATGTGCACCCTTCCTCTCTTCTGCCTTTGACCTGGTCCAAGGGTTGGACCTGTTCAAACTAACTTGAATTTTGAATTCAACTTGGTTGGTTTAAAATTTGATAAACCAAATCTCTTCCTTATCTATTCTCTATGCCTACCTATCTTTTGTGGCACATTTTTTTGATAATTTCTAATTGAGGGTGAGTAGATGGAGAGTTCTTCTACTCATCACCCTCTTGGATGAGGTGTTTGAAAAGGATAAGACCCCATTTGAATTCAAATACCAGAAGTTGGTTGAAGCTAGTTTAACCAATCTTAACCTATCCACTCCATACAGAATTTATAATTATTTTTCATACAATAAATTATGAGAATTTTTGTGTGTGAAGCCAAAGGGGCTATCTTTTTATGGAAAAAAATTTAAAGCAATTGGGCATTGGTTTTGGGTGAAAAAAAATCCTAGAGTGAAGGTGAGTAGAGTCTTATAACACTTTATTTTTCCTTCATACCTCTATTCTCTTCTTTTTTTTATCTAAGGACACCTAATTTTTAGATATGATCTAAATAGGGTTTATAGATTCAAAAGACATCTTTCCATAAAAACTTGTTTTATGGAAAAACTCCACATAGAGATGGTGTGAGAGGATTTTTAGTGCGTCAGGATTTTTGGGCCGAGTGAAATCTAAGACTTGGGAATCTAGGTTCACGTAGAGAGATCGAGTGCTGTGAGCATCGGATCACCACCAAATTTATTTTTGGACCAATCTCAGTCGTATCGGGCCTTGTTAGTAGACCATGGTGAGCTCCCTTCCAAGAGATGAATTTTTTTCTTTACCTTCTTAAGATCAGCTTCAAGGGAGTTAACCTTCACCGTTAGCACCCAAGACTTGTTGCTAGCACTTTTTCGGAGTTTGGCAAGCTCTCTCTCGAGGTTATCCTTCCGAATGCTGAAGCTTGCTATGTTCTTCATGTGTAAGTTTCAGAGATGAGTGACCTCTTTTATCGCCTCCGAGGCATTCTTCTGAGAAGCCAGAAGATTGTCCTCCATCTTTTTCAACTTCTTCTTTGGATGATGGACTTTCTTTTTCGAGCTTTTTATCAAAGGCTTTAGCAGGACTCCTTGAGGTAAGGGATCAGCATCGATTGGAGACAATAGGTTATGACCCTGATCGGTGGAAGGATACTGGATAACATATGACACAACAACAATGTGAAGAAAGGTATAGACAAAAGTGAATTCATTTTCATTTAACTAAAACTTTCAGGTACAAAGCAAGTCAAAAGAGAAAAAGAAAAAGATACAAGTACTCGAGGTCCTCAACCTCAGAGGGTGCAGTGGAGAAGAAGGTGGGCCGCTGCAGCGTCGGGTGCCTTCCGATAGCAGAATCAAAAGCCTCCGCAGTAGGCTCAGTAGAAGAAAGAGTCGATCACTAAAAGCTAGATGGTCCTGGCTTCTTCGTTGGCCTCCTCCTCCTTCTTTTAGAAGCCGAGGTTGAGCTTGGAAAACCTCTCGGGCCATCCCTACCTTTTGCAAAGCTCGAGCCTGATGAATACCTTCCTGGCTGAAGTAATTTCAGATCCTTCATTTTAGGGGAGGTCTTGAATTTTCTCCATGGCTCGGGCCACTGCCTTCAAAAGACTTCGCCAATTGGGCCTCCAGCTCGACGAACCTTGAGCTTGGCTTTCTTTCTCTTCTGTTCTTCCAAAGCTAATGCTACTTGAGTGTTGGGCCGAGATGAACTCCTCCTTTCAAAGTACACCATCAGGCTCGTCACTTTCTTACATCTTCTTGCCCTCGTGCAGGCACTCAGCCTTGGCAACCATCATCTGAAGGTGATTGATCTCGGCCTGTGAAAAGCTTTTTTGTACCTCAGCACCTCCACCTCAAGCAATTTTGCCCTCTTGAGCTTAGGGCAAGCATGTGGTGGCCCCAACTATCATGAAACATGTCACCGTAAGATAAAGGAAGAGAAGAACTGAGAAATGAAAAAGAAGTATGGTGAGATGATTATCTAAGGATAGTCCTGAGAGACTCCTAAGACGAACTATCTCTGAATCAGGTCTCGGCCAGGCACGTCCACCTCCTCTGGTAGGCAACCTGTTAGTTAAATCCGGGGATGATGTCTGGGTACCAAATGGGTTGCTGCCCCCTGATTCTTCACTACGTGCCCCAGGCTGGGCTCGTCCAGGCACACCTTGCAAAGCCTTCTTCATGATGGCTGCTTTATTTCTTTCTTCCTCTCCTTATCTTTGTCGGTGAGGGATCGAGCACGTGATCCTTTGGAGGGGAGATTTGCAGGCTCGGGGGAAGTAATTGCCCTTCATGACGTCGATGCGGGCGATCGGGATGCCTCATCTCCAGCGGTGGACCTCTGGCAGCAGCATCGGTGCGTAGTAGAAGCCACAAGGTAGAGGTTTGCAACCTTTGCTCATTTCGAGCTCTCGCTTGGGGCTTTTCCTTTCTCTTCTTCTGGGCATTAAAGCCATTGGTGGGCTCTCGAGCGGGCATCGGTGTCAATTTTTGATAGCAAAGAAAGATCACGATCAGCTAAGGTACGTGTAAAATTTTCATAAGAGTCCATACATATTGGTTCTTATACATAATTCATTACCATAAAGAAGTGACGATCTCTGAATACCTCATGGGGTGAGGTTACAATACGGAAATCACCAGCCAAAGACTCTTAAAGCCACACGACTTGCAATAAAGGTCATTCATTTCTCCTCAATAAAGCCGTCGCGACATGATTTGTAACCTGTGTGTGATAGAGTACGTAGTCAGAGATTCGCGAAAGTATAGAAGGCTGTGGTTTCGATGTAGAATCAGCATCCGTGATCAACCATTGAAAGGTGTTGGTGAGTCAGACTGCTCGTCAAGCTCAAGTGCTCGTGGCTGATCTCGACGAGGATTCCTATAGAAAAGTACCGTTACAGTGTTGACCAGCCGTATC